>VXBT01016245.1:2656464-3013079 GCA_013400235.1 Oriolus oriolus | reverse complement strand
AACAGCAAGGAGTCAGGAAGGGTCTCTGCATAGGATTCCACCAGGAAGTTTTATTCCATCTTCACTAGTGAAGGGAGCTAGAGGCAAGGATCAAGAACAATAGGACTCTGGGGGTTTTATGTGGGGGCAGGGAGAACATCAGGAACCAATGGTTTGGGGGCACAGGGGCAGTACACAGGCAGGGCTGGGGAAGGGAACCAACAGGGAAACTGAGGAAGGGACAAGGGGACAGGGGCCAGGGGCCAGTGGGAGAATGGGGAGGGAGGAGCCTTCTGGACCGGAGTCGGGGCAGGGACAGGGACCAACTTGGGGAATAGAACTGGGGCACATGCTCTTTGGCTCCCATATCTGTAGACAATTAGGCAACCCAGTATATACACTAAAAAGAATATTGGTCTCCGTACATAGTGTATGTGAATAACTCAAAGCATATTCCTCTCCTAATCAGTCTTTATCAATAATAATATAAAATGAAAATGCTGATGATCCAATTACTTCAGTATATGCTTCAATTTATACTGTTCTGCTGAGCCTGTCATTATCAGCTCATTACAGCAACTTTCATGTCAGATTCCTGGTAGATCTGGAAAGGGAACTCATATCAGCAAATATTACTCATTCAAGTGAGAGTTGCAGAGTAAACCAGTCAGGAAATTCTGCATTTGCACCTTCCGGTTTTCACACCACCAATAACTAGCTATACACAATTGCATTATTTTGACACAGTGTATTTAATGATACAGTATTTCACAGGAGGTTCACAAGCCCCTTCACAACCACTATGAAATATCAACTCCACATTTCAATCAGGCCATATGCTGTTGAAACAATCATAGAAAAAGAGGTGTATTACAATGTGTTACTGGGAGGCTGACAAGCACTTCTGGACTTAAAGGGATGTGTCTTCAAGACAAGAGGCAAGTATTTTCCTTCAGTTATAGCACATTTAGGGCAAAAACCAATCTGTTAAGAGGGACAGTCTTTAAACAGCAATCATACCAGCAACCAGATCTCTAAGACTTCCATAACGTTAAATTGTTCAGAAAAGCACAAACTTTAATTTAATCAGCTTTATCAGGAAAACAAAAAGCCAAAAACAACTGCTTTCTCTTTTGGTTGGTTACATCAGCTGCCTAGATTTACTGAAAGAGTAACACAGTCATAGCAGGCAAAGCAGAGAAGAGATGATGGAGGCAGTACAGCTGTAGGCTGTCTCTGTCTGAAACTACCAAGCTCTTCCTGAAAATCTGTATGTCCTTCAGGATCACTCTGTCATCCAGAAAGCATTATGTGTGCCTTCCTGTGCACAAGCAAAGGATTAGAAAAGGCAGAAAAAGATTAGCAGCGGGAAACCTTTCTATATATTTAAGCCCATTTTATAAGGTCATTGGCTTTAGGAGGAAACATAACCATACTATTTTGGACAATTTTTTTGTGTGTTACAAAGTGAGTATATGAGGGAGGGGAGAAAACTTGGACTCTACCTGTCTGAACTGTAGGAGAGGCCAGAGAAGGGGGATAGAAAGGTCAGATTGATGCTGGGGACCTTGAACTCATTACTCTGGCTTCTAATTTGTGTACATCTTGTGGCGTACACCAAGAGGATGAGGTTGGCATTTGTTTCTTTTATCAGCAGGGTTGCCCTGTGGCCTCCCCTAAAATGAAGAAGTGTAATCTCCATGGGGTAAAATGAAAGCCAGCAAACCTCCTGCCAAGAAATAGACAAGGAGAAAGGGTTTCTGGGCCTTCCTCTTTGGGACATTTGCCAGGTGAAACATTTTAGGATTTCTCCACCATTTACATAAACACATCTCTCTTGTTTTCTTAATCATAGGAGGCTGGGAGTGTGGTTTGTTCTGTACTTTTGTGTTTCTCTGCTGGTTAGGAAAATAAATTGCCATTGCTTTACATACCTTGGTTGTTCAGCTTTAGGATTTGTCTTCTGAGAGCATGGTAATAATCATAGCGTTTTCTCACCAGTATTGTATTGCACAAGTGCAGCCAAATTTTACGGTTGCAGAAAGAATTAACAGGCCAGGCCAAGAGGCACTTTTGACTTTGATTTAATATGAAATTTTACATTGCTCTTTGCATCATTTCTATAATTATTTGACATGTTTTACTTTTCACACTGACTGCAGAAAGGTACTCTCCCTGGGCCCCAACTCAGATCCAGAGAGTCCAGTCAGTCAACAACATGTTTGTGCAAGATGCAGTATTATTAACTGCATTTCATAAATCTTAGCTGTGCAGACTTCTACTCTAAACTCCTCCTTGTTTCTTGCTAGTATTTTCCTATCTTTTTTTTTTTCCCACTAGTCTGCAAAGAATTTCCTTTTTAAAACTCGGTCAATTATTTATAGAAAAATACAGAGGGTACAACATTTAATATATTGAACAAGGACAGATTCCCTGCTTAGAGCAACTTTGAACGTCAGGGCTCAGTCATGCTGTGTAGGCACAACTGAGCTTATCCTGCTTTGACGAGATAAAATTGCTCTGGAGCTTCAAGGCACAGAAAAGGACTACACCCTACTCTACCTTCCTATTGGAAATTCCAGACCATTTCTTCACTCCAGCGGACCTATTCTTTGTAAGATAAGGAAACCAGTTTATTCTTCCCCTCTTCCTATCCCACACAAATCCTTCACTATCCTATTGGAACAGTTTTTCCCTACAATTGAAACCACAAGGTGAAATTTTTTAAATGGAAACCATATAATGTGGGGACCTGTAAGGAGCAGTCACCACCCAACTTAGACATGTGTGAAGGCCACAGCTGTTCTTCCTTCAACACTCCTAGGAAAGTACAGGGAGCTGAAAGTTAAGGAAAACCTACTAAACCATCATAAATACAGCAGCACCACCCCTGTGTCTTTAGAGAAGTAAAACGGGGGATAGTTCCTAATTGAACTGTCATGCCATTGAGAAGAGTGAATTGCAAAGACATCATAACAAGAACAAAGAAAAGGCAAAGCTGGAAGTGAGGAAGGAGGACTGGTAGAGGGTGAGGTTTACCCTCCAGTGGCTCTGATATGTAAAGCTCTATCTTGGAAGAAAGCTTGAATTCTCACAGAGTGAATAGAAATATCATGGTAAGAGGAGATTGGGGAGAGGGTTCCAGGCATACCAGTAATGAGTCTTTAAGGAGACCTTTCCAAGTTAGGCATCACCACAGACTAATCTGAGAAGATGTTTGAGGAAAAGATATTAATTACTCACATAGGTATGTAGAAAATACCTTCTTTTCTAAAGAGAATGCGCCAGCTTCTTTCCGACTACAACATGATGCAAATACCACACTGCGTCTCTAGGGGATATGTTCAGTCAATGCCCAACATGGCACTAAGAGAATCTAATTTATTATTGTTGCTATTTCTATTACAGTAATTCCACTGGGAATAAAAAAAACCCCCGCAATTTAAAGGGGTTTTTCTGCTTTTCTCTTGTTAAAGCTTAGTGCAAGTCATAGCTCCAGAGAAACCATCTGGGATTTCAGACATAACGACTTGTCAGTCCCCCTGCATGAGAAACTGAAGTTCTGGTACAAATAGTGGCTTGTCTCCATTTCCTGTCTGGATAACTTTATCATTATGCATGAATTCTGAGCATTAATTTTTTATTTGTTTATTATGATACCAGATACCTCACATGAGGCAAAGGACTATTTTACAGAACATTGGAGAGCAGTGCAAAGTTTAGAGGTTTTAAAGTAATGAGAATAAGCTATTACCTTTCCTTTAGTGGTTAAGTTGCTAAATAAAACCAGAACACCTCTCTTAAGTCAACACAAATTTTAATTTACTAAGTTTTCTTGTAAAAAATAGATATTTCCCTTCATGGCAAGGTGGGGGAGAACCTAGTCATCTCAAATGTTCAGTGATTTTGTGAGGAGTTACAGAAGACTAGAAATTCAAACTTTTTTTCATAACTTTTAGCAGCTTTTACATTTTTCTAATTCAGCCTGAATTTTCAAAAAAAATTAGTCTTGTCAAAATGTATTTTTTTGACTCACTATGGCTCCTAAAAACACGGGTATTTCATCTTGTACACCCTGTATAAGATTGAATAGTAAGCTGGTCAATGTGTATTTTTTAAAATGTTGGTGAAATTGAACATATCACATCAGAGAACTCCTCTCCATAGACCAGTAGCTTTGCAAATCATTCCAAAAGGTGCTGAAGTTTAAACAAAAATGATCCAACTGGGTTTTTTGCCTCAAATGGGAAATTCCTCTGTCACTAAACAGCATGGATAAATATCAAACATTAGAACAATACTGGGACCCAGGATCCTCATAAACATTAAAACAGGGATTTTTTGAGCTTTGAATCCCTGGCTATGTTGGTTTAGCTCAGGAAAATTAAAACTTTTTTCAAAATGACAATTAATGGGTGTACATGTTGTACAGCAGCAGAGTTTTTTGTATGGGGCTTGTAAAGTTTGCAGTTGACTGTATCTAAACGTAGAGCAGTTTCTTAGTGATGGAGTCTAATCTGTGTTTCAGCAAGGCTGAGATTCTTGGGGAGTTGTCCAAATTCTTTCCCTTTGTCTGCTGCAAGGTGCTTTTTCATGCGAATCTATTCAGCTGGCTCAGATATTTCTAAATACCTTCCATAACCAGTAGCTTTTAATACAAACCAAACACACAGAATAAAGGATTACATTTCATTAGGATTTCATTGACAGCAATTGTGTAAGGCTCAGCCTGCGAGAAGGGAATGAAGCCCACCTTTGTAACATTATCAAGAGAAGCAATATAAACTTCATTCTTTGTTTGTTTGAGAATAAACAACTTAAAGAATAATTCAGCATGTGATGCCAAGCTTACTAATGTAATTTCCTCAATTTGTTATTTCTGTGATATACGAAGCACCTGAAAAAATACTTCCTGTTTTTTGCCAGCATTCCCTCTCTCTCTCTCCCTCCCCGTCTCTCTCCCTCTCCCTACAAGTCACACATGGAGAAAAGAATAATCAGCTCTTTTCCATAAGTGTTCTTTTTTTTTTTTTTTCACCAGTGCATGAAGAAATGCATTCTGTGATTGACCTGTCTTGGCAAATTTCTATAATCAATAATTCCCTATAAAATTATTTGTGAAAATGCTCATTTATATTATTACCAGAGGAATGATGGTTTGAGCACTTCTGCTGTCCATAACTGTGGCTTTATCTCAGTAGGAGAAATGTGATCTGTGAAGTAAGCTTCAAAATACTAAGGACTAGGTAGCTTCAAGTCAACTCCATTAAACACAAACAGTTTGTTTTGTTGCTATCAGTGTAAGTTCCATGTATCAGCATTCTGCAGTGCTTTCATTTTCCAAGTGGTCTAAGATATAATCATTACAACAGACTAATCCTGAAGAGATAAATATGTGCCTGATAATACAGCAGTGGTGAAAATCAAATGTCAAATTGTGCTGACAAAGAACAAAACCAGAATATTTCACTCATAGTTCCTTCTGTAGCAGTCAGAAACCATAAAAAAAATAAAATGATCCCCACATTCTGAATCAAACTTGAATTTTGGCAAAGAGAAGAGGTAATCAAACCTTTTTTCTAGCTCCTTCCCAGCATGTGCTAACCCCCCTGAGCCAGCCACACACTCACATTCAAATAACCTGGACCTCTTTGTTAAAACTGCTCTGGTGGAGCCAGGCATTCTCAGGTGCCCTCGGCCCATCAGCCTTGCCCTGCAGTGGGCTTAGCAGGATTCCAAGTAGTAGATTTCATACAGGAACATATGCCATACTGCTCACCAGGAAGGTTTATTTTTGAAAGAAGGTAACTCTTCTGCTCCTCAGGAATTAAATAAAGCCATTGGAAGAAATTTTCACTTTATGGTCTGACATGGGGCAGTCTCTCCTGTTTCTATGGAACAGATTTGTCATGGAGTTAGCTGTTCACTCAGTGATCAGGCCAATGTGTCTTGTGAAGTTGTCACCTCTCAGATGGGAGGTACTGACCTTCAGGTTACATTCAGTATCTAAACTTTACTTCTAGTCCAGCACAAAATGTGGCTTAAGAGAAATGTTTTCATGTTATATTTCAGCAAAACTAGGGACAGTGGTAGTCTTTCTTGCAAGTTACTTCACTCAGATGAGCATCAGCAACTTTCCCACACTGACTGAGATGTGCAAAACTGTCTGACCCACCTCTTCCCTGTTTCAGAAACACTTTTTTTTCTCAGTGGTTTATCAGTTAAAAAGTACAAATTCCTAACTGTGAATTATTCTGAGTTAAATAATCAAATGCAGACTTGTTAATAATATATACATATATAAGTTATATGTATATAATACATATTCTTACAGATATATGTATAGCTATGCATATACAAACATGTATTCATACATTTGTATGTATATTACCTGTGCATGGGAATGTATATACACCACAAACTTACCTTCCCTCTAATTTCTTGCATGCCATTAATAAATACAATGGATTTATGTTATATTTCAATTTCATCAATGTGAAAAATCACCTTATGACGCACTGACTTTGTAAGCAGCTACTCTGAACACAGCACTGCAGATGCCAAGTGTTGTTTTACAGAGATAGGGTGTGCAACCTGAATTCAGTAATCTTTTAAAAAAATAACTCTGTCCCAGAGGAAGAAATTATTTCTCTTGCAAAATCAGCAGTGTCAAGAAACAAATGTTGTGAGGTGACAGTTACATAGCTTATTTGGTATGTGGTTTATTTTGAATGCCTGTCTTTTAATTTTTCTATTTCTCTAAGACAAATCACTACATGCTAGCTGAGATGGAAAAACTGGACTTTTTGGAATAACAGTCTAAAAATAAACTTCTTTTTTCCCCATTTTTTAAAGTTACACACAATTACCTACAGAATTTTTACAAGCAATAAGACTCAGAAAAAATTACACACTTATTGAATCATAAATACATGGAAGGAGAGTCTTTGCTTTGAGTTCATTTTGGGTTCAAGCCCTTATTTCCCAGGTGGATGAAATTCAATGAGACCTAAAAAAAAAAGTTGTCCTTAAAACAAACAAGCCTCAAGAAGCAAAACAGTTTAACATTGAATCTCTCTTTCCATAGCAAAAACACATGCCCAGAGCGCCTATGCCTGCCTTCTAACAATGCAAGGAGGTTTTGAAGGATGTTTATTATTCCCAGGAATAGAAAGCAAGAAAAGATGTTATGATTTCTCTCTGCTCAGAGAGACTATGACCGATTGTGACAATGACAATTTGGTTAGATGGGAAGGAAAATGGGAGCAGGAAAGCCTGCAGATATAGGCGAGTACAGTATTAAACCTTTTTCTGGAACCCAGAGAGAGGACACCGCATTGTGCAAGTGTGTGGTGGAACAGAGCAGTCTCAGGGTGCTGTTGGTGGAGAGGGAGCTGTGAGCCCCAGCAGGGCTGTAGGACCTGTGGGCAGTTGAGAGGCCGAGGATGCAGGCAGCAGAGGAGCAGGGGTGCTAAGGAACAGGAGTGCAGAGGATCAGGGGAGGCTGAGGGGCAGGGTTTCCTGCAGGAGCTGAGCCCTCCTGCGTGGAGCTGGCCAGGTGTCGGGGCTGTCCTCGTGCCCTGCTCTGGTGTGTCCCTGCTGCCCCGTTCATGCCCCAGCAGCAGAATGTGGCCTTGGCTCATCTCACACAGCCACTCTCCCCTGCTTGGGCAGAGCCTTGTACATCAGCTATGGTCTGGGCTGTTGGTTTTTGAGTTTTGGCTTTTTTCATTTTGACAAACCCAGACAACTTCTCCATGCATTCTGTTCCCTTTCTGTTTCCTGTAATAATATATGATTGCGAATTGGCATGCTTTTTAAAACTTTTTAAAAATCATCATTCTCCATTTTCTCTGCACCCACCTCCCTTTCCTCTCAAACTGAAAAAAAGAAGAAAAAATTGGACCCATTTGTCTTCTCATCTCTCATTTGTGTTTTACCAGTTTGAAGAGAATAACTGGGTGGCCATGTGGTTTGCTACCTTGAACTCACACGTGTGTGGGTGGTGTGCCATGCCAGACACCCAACAGCATCACCTCCTGCATGACCACCCTACAGCCTGATTTTTAATGGCCAAGGATTACTTCAAAAGCTTTCCAAAAGTCCTTCTGAGCATAGACAGTCCAGCTAGAAGGGTAGATTTTCACAAGGCTCTGAACTTCAACTCAGTGCTGAATTTAACACCTTGTACATAGAGAAGGACCATGTTTTGGGGATGGTGGAAGGACAAAAGCAGGGACAACTGTGATGAGGACCCTCAGCCCCTGCGGGTCGGGTCTTTGTGGAGTCATGCTGGATGCTTCTGAAGCAAAAACAAAAGATGAGCAGCACAACAGATTTGAACTATTGAAGTTCCTCATCTTGCTTCCCATTAAATTCATGATGTAGTAGCTGGATAATACAGAAGAGAAAAGATTATAACCTGGGAAATGAAAGGAAAAAAAGGGGCATTGGCACTATCCTGGATGCTTTGTCAGCACATGAGTCAGTAAGGACTGAGGATATTCTCAGGCAATTTATTTTCTCAAGAGCTTCAGGGTTTCCCAGGTGCAGGCATGTGAAAATTACCATGTTAGAGCTGACTTTGTCTCTTCTAATGCCTGATGTTAAACAGTGATGATGAAATGGATACATACAAATCTACAGGGGTCCAGACCCTTTGATACTTCAGAAACTAATTTTTTACTGTATTTTTAAAATTTCTTTTATTATGTTAATACCAGTATTTTTTACTAGTTTGTGACCCAGAACATAAACATTTACAGTCTTCTTCCTTTGCTGATTTCTTTTAATAATTCTGGACTTTTATTTTTCAGACAAAGGCCACATCAGTGGAATGTATGATGATACAGTGTGAGCTAAGTTTATCATGACAAAAGATACATCAGTTTGATGTATTAACCCAGCACTGCCTTGGAGGCAGTGAATAATTAGTGTAACCTGGCAATGAACAATATAAACTTAACCACAGAGATGGTTGGTGTTATCATCTTATGTTTCTGTAATGCAGAAAGGACACCAGGTTATCATGATTGTAGCAGCAGGAGAGTTTGTAGAATGAGCTCATGTGTAAATAGTTGCTCAAAAACCCTGTGAACATTTATGAGGCTCATTATTTATCATTAATTATTTAACTGCAGGTCTCTGTGTGGGCAGTGAATTCCTGCTGATTTACTACTTATCAGGAATAAATTACCACTTACAACTTGGGGTTTTCAAGCTTTTCCTTTTGTCATCATAAATAAACTAAACTAATAAGACTGTTTCCTTCTTCATATTAAACTGACTGCTGGCAAAAGGCTTTTTGGAAAGTGACCTAATGTGAGACAAAATATAGGATAAGTGAAAAATTGTGTATTTTTGTGAAAGCTCAGATTGTTTGCAGTAGATCTGAGAACTCAGCAAGGGATCAGTATTTGCTTACATTTACAGTGTATTTGTACAGATTTTTGAAACTGCTCATCAGCCACAATTAAAGCCAGATTTTTTTCTGAGGAGCAGTTTCAAATTTGCCAGCTAACAAAAGTTATTTTAGTACCTAACTGGGGACCAATGGCAAAATTCCTATTTTGGCATCACTGTGATTCTCAAAACTGCAGCTCAGCTGCTGCCTCTGTTGATGGCAGCAAGTCACTAAATATGCTGCTGGGGACAATAGAAGTAAATCTTAATACCCTGAGATAGCTTTCAGCCCTCCTTCATGCTTCAACCTCAGAAGGATTCAAACCCCACATAGCCTTCAGTGCATCTTTGGCAGGTCTCCTGACTAGGCAGGCATGACCTGAGGGATGGCAGTACTGCACAGTACTGTGCCCCAGACACCGGCACCCAGAGCTGCACAGATTATTGGTTCACTTACACATACATGCTGCCTGCATGTGCACAGAAATTCGGGTTATCCCAAAGCCAGGAAGCCGGTACACTCTGCAGCCAAGAGGGCAGCTCTGATTTGCTTAACTTGGCCAGGTTGGCTCAGGAGTCTGCTCAGGGCTGAGCTCTGTCAGGACTTGCATCCCACCCTGAGAGCACACCTGTGTTGCAGCAGGAGTGCTGCTATGGTTGGTAACATATCTCTAGGCCTGGCTGCAAACCTTTGCTAGCCCAGAAGGGTGTTTGAACAACTACCCCACCCAAATCTGTGGCCCTTTACAGGCGGGCTGCCCTAATATGACTATGACCCGCTGTGATGGGCTCTTTGATACATGAAATAGGCAGGTTTTATAAAGAAGCTCAATTTTCTCTCTGTGGAACCCAAGAGTCTGTTTTATCTGAGCCAATCAATGCGTTTGAAAATGGGGTGTCATCTACAGTTATTTTCTTTTATATATATATGAAAAATGTATATATATACCATGTATGCAGTATTCATGTATTTTTACGTGTTCACACATTGTATATTTTTAATTTAATTATATGTACATTGACAGATACAAGCACACACACAATTGTATGAAATTCTTGTCCATCAGACCTTGGTTTTTTGAACCAAATTCATCCCAAACTCATTCTAAGAAATTTCTCTTGCCTTATAGAGCTTGAGAAATCAAGGCGTAAACCAGATGTTGCATTTTGATAGTGTTATTCACACATAAATTTTAAAAGGTGCAGTTTTAGTTTAATAGATGTGTTAATAGTAAATCAAATATTCTACAGCTGACTCAGTGGTGTGTTACAACACTTAGGAGTGAAATAACAACTCTGCAAAAAATACTTGCAAAGTATGTTACTCAAAACAGTTTTTTTTTTTTTTTCATTTGTGGTCAGTGTTTTAAAATCTAATTTAATTATATCCCTGTAAGAGGAAGTGGCTAGTTTTATGTAATTGCAATAAAAATGTCATTCTTGGGACTAATTATGTGTATAAAATTTTTTGGGTCTTCCTCAAATATGTGTCCATATTGTGTCATAGTGAGCATTGGCGGTATTATCTTAAAAGAAAAAAATGTCGCCAAATTGTACTGGAAAACAAGATTTTTACAAGCAGTCTTAAAAAAGCATTTGTGATATCTCGATTGGTGATTTTAATCTATTTTCTTCATGTTGATCAGAAAGTTTTGGGGCCCTGCTTTCTTCTGCTAAATTCAAAATGCAGACAGAGCTAAGGGAAAGCAAAACCTGATATATGTGACTTTAGCCACTTGCAAATGCAGGGGTTTTAGCCCATTCTGTACTCACATGCATGCTGATGTGGGTACCTCTTTTTTATTACCTGTGAAGACACACACAGGTCATCCCTGTAGAGTTTCTCCTCCCACCACAGTCAAATTGATGTGAAAGGTCTTGCCAGTGGGTTATTTAAATCCTCATATTCTGTTCTGGCTTGTCAAGAATGCAGGGTATAAATCTCTCGGCACTTATCTTTCCACACTGCCCACTAACATTTTCTACTACTTCTGTCTGTCCTCATGACATTTCCTGGAGAGCTTAAACAGAAAGTGCTAATTATTAATTTAGGGCTAGATTCTGGCTCCTACAGCCAGAGGCATGCTGCAGGGAATGCAAAGGGACTCCAAATTGTTATATGCACGTTCCCTACCGCTGAGATCCCCGCACATCCACTCCTTGACTCACATTAGGAAGCCCTCATGAATCTTTTTAATCAAACCTTTCCACATCGGTTGTTATTTCAGACCGCAAATAGAAAATCAGATCGTTAAAATTTGAAATGATTTTTTTTTTTTTCAAACCTGTAAGTACATTTGCTCAGTTTGAACAATAGATTGGACTAATCACTCATGAGGGTTTTTTTTCACATCACAGAAGGGATTTAGCTCTAGGAAAGAAATGTTTCATCATCTTGAAGCCCGGTAAGGCTCAGTGTTATTATGTCAGTATAACAGGTTAACTGAGGCATAAAGGTGAAGTGACTTGCCTAAGGTCATGCGATAGATCAGTGGCAGAGCTGTAAATCATAGAATCGAGTACAGAGTCATTTAAATCCCTGAAAAATGCCTTGTTCCATAAGATTTTCTTACTCCCTCTTGTCAAGTATAAATAGTTTAGGCTTTCTTTGGCAGGCAGAAAGTCCTCTACTCTTCCACTTAATAGATTCCCAAGATAAAATGTATTCACTGACCTGGCTCTAACAGGAAAACTCTCAGGCCAAACAGAAAGAGACTGTTTTGTTCAAAAACATTCCCTGAATTTCCTGCAACCTCATCATGGATTGACTTACACATTTTTCCAAATCTTATTATTTGTTAGGTAGTCAGTTGCTCTTATTTCCCTTGTCATCATGTCTCTTCCTCCAGCAATGTCCCTTCTTACTTCTCTGCTGTATGAATTACTCTCTCCGTTAACAATTTTTCTATAATAGACTCTTATCTCCATTTACAGCTACACTCTTAACGCATGTTATGGTAAATCAGAGGTTCTGGTTATGCACAGCTTATGAATTGTGAGGGAATAATCCCCCTAAACATATAAAAAAGCCCTCTGGCTTTCACCATCTCCCCCTTTAAATCTTTATCAAGTTCTTCCTCTGAAAACAAGAGTGGTTTGAGAGAGTGAAGATGGAGTGAGGAATCTACAGCTGAATACCATTAATGTTATAATACCTAAAATGCCAAATGTTTATACAGTTGTATACATTTCACTGCATTCTCTTTTGTTTCTGCCTTATGAACAAGCCAGGTACGTGCATTGAACTCATTCATTTCGTTTTTAATTTGCTCAGAAGTTGATGCTATAAAGTGGAACAGTATGTGAACATGTCAACTTTCAACAAAAATGGTTCTTCACATGGCAGAGAGAAGAAAGACCCACGAGTCTTCTCTAGTGCAGAGTCATTGCTATGAATTAATGGCATCTTGATGGTGTAGTGTTTTAATTTTCTCCCTAGGAAAGAAAGGTGTATAAACAAAGCCTTGAGGAGGTCAAAGAAATATAAAGTAGGTATCAGAGACGTGCACTCTTCTCTCAGTCCCCCTGTCCTTACAACAGTGTTTACAAGGTAATAAAGAAAAGGTATTTTCTTTAATAAGTGTTAGATCTGGTGCCTTTCATTAAATGCTCCTTGATCTTTTATGTCAGATGACTTTATTGTAAAGACTCAATGAGAGCTCCTGATTTAGTTTCTCAATATCATTAACTACATAAGTCACATTTTCACCTTTTTCTGGTCACCTTTCTAAAAAGTTCCAATATTTTCAATACTTCCTTCTACTGAAAGCTTCTGAATTTCTTATGGTTTTNGGACTCTTCTCCCGGAGCGGCGGAAGAAAATCTTGGTGATGGACTGACCAAAACCCCCCTGCCCTGCCTCCCTGTGCTGTCGGTGGGAAGGAGGGAGGGCCTGGGGGGGAAGAAGGTGTTTTAAGGGCTTGTTTTACTTCTCATTATCTTACTCTGATTCTGTTAGTAATAAATTTCACTCAGTAATTAAGATTGAGCCTGTTTTGCCCTTGAAATATTTTCTCCTGCTCTCCTTATCTCACTCATGAAGTCTCCGTTAACCCTTTCTCCTCTGTTCCCTCCATTTGCCCAGCTGGGGTAAGGGAGGGTGAGCCAGCGACTCTCGTAGGTGCCTGGCGTTGGGCCAGTGTCAAACCACGACACACCTTTTTCTGGTCACCTTTCTAAAAAGTTCCAATATTTTCAATACTTCCTTCTACTGAAAGCTTCTGAATTTCTTATGGTTTTTGATGTTCATATCTGAACTCTATTTTGTTATCCATTTCTGCATGCAAAAATGTTGGCAGCACTGCAGACAGCCATCTAGTTGAAAGGAGACCACTGACAGCTTTCTATTGTACTGTGAGCTCTCTGTCTCTCTCTAACATCCAAGCATTTTCGTCCATTTTTTGTCCATTGTTTTAAACTAATGGACATGCTGCCACAGATTTGTTGACCATCACAGAATTGTTGTGTACTTGAACCTGTAAGCAGGTCCTTTCATTATGTTCTCCATTAGAATAGGTAAGCCAGTCTTCAAAGGGCTTTCAGCCAACTCCATTTGTTTAGACTGAAACCATAGGGGGACTAAATTCAGGCACAGTCAGAAGAGGGGATAGTGAAGGTGAGGCAGCAATATGATTTTTCTCAGGAGATCAAGAGTCATGTCATCACATCCCATTGCACAGTGACATTTCTAGAGGAGGAAAAAGGAAGAGAGGGGACAACCTTTAATCACTGCTCTGTTTTTGGTGCCAGCAAGGATAAGTGCTGAGACACATATTGACAAAATCATTATTACTTGTCACTAAAAGCTATTTCCCCCTTCCTGTTTTTGTGAAGAAAGAGTCCTCATGGAGATGAGCTTCTGAAAAAGCATTCAAACCAGAGTCTGAATACCTGGAGTGCAAGAGCCAGGGACTTGAATTTTACTGTTACTTTGAGCAGCAGTACCAGAGCATGCTCAGGCGTTTGCTCCCCAGCACAGGGGCAGGGACACTGCCTGGGAGACGCTGTGTTAGCTGGGATGTTGGGAGCACAGGGCACACTGCTTGCAGGGATCTGTCCCTTCCAAGACTGTCCTGACCTCAGATGCTTTCAGAGCACAGTGCTATTTTCTACAAAATCCTTCTTCACAACACTTATCATGATTATAAGGGATTTTCTGCAAAGTCTGTGTGCATTAAGTGCAAGATAAGAGTGGTGTAAAAGCTCCCTGCTGTATCTGCTGTTACTTTAGGACTACATGCTACATTAAGACTTTCCTATGGAGCACGAAGAGCTTTCCTCTTTACCATCTGAATAATGAAAAACAGAAAGATATCTGCTTTTAAGACAAACCACCCAGTGGAGGTTTCTTCTGTTTGGTGAGCTGAAAAATATAAACTATTGCCCAAGCCACTAGCTATGGATTATCTCACTGAAAAATCATAGAATAGCAACAAACTATTAATTATCTTTCCTTACTATAAACGACTGAAATCTCTCTGTAAATGTTTTTCTTTTATAATGATAAACATTTCTGTCACATAGTTTGTATAATTAATCACATTTCAATTTACGGGACTGTCTCATTTTCACTGGGAAACAGTTTATAAAAATACTCGAGAGTGAAAGATTGTTAATAAATTTTTCAGAGTACACTCCACCTTTTTTTGGTTAAACATTCACTCAGTATTTGTGGTATATTTGCACTGACATTCAGAC
This sequence comes from Oriolus oriolus, assembly GCA_013400235.1. Taxonomy (NCBI): domain Eukaryota; kingdom Metazoa; phylum Chordata; class Aves; order Passeriformes; family Corvidae; genus Oriolus; species Oriolus oriolus. The sequence continues at coordinate 2,998,001 of VXBT01016245.1, read as the reverse complement.
TATGCCAAATTATGCAGCTAAGCTGTTTCCACAGAGGAACTGGAATTAAAAAACATGGACTCAGGAGCTGTTCAATGATTCTCAATTTAGCTTCTGTAAAAGAAATTTGAACTTGTAAAGAAAGGTTGTTGGAAGCAGCTTTATGGGATGAAAAGTGGGAAAGAGATTATTAAGATTCTCTGGTTATGTTCATTCCTCAAACAAACAATAAACAACATGAGAAACCAAATATTCTCTCTTCATACTTTTTGTGTTCACATCACAGAAGGGAAAAATATATGGTAAATGAGTTTATCATATATACTCAGCTTCCTTAGCAGCCCTGCAACTGCCCTCCGATGAGTGTCTTCTAAGATTGTTGAGAAACAACACCCCCAGTATCTTTTCAGCTATGAACCTGCAATAAAACAATCTTTTCCTTCAATGTAATAATAGGATATTTTTTCACATCCATGACTGAGCAGGGCTCCTTCCATCTCAAAAGCATCTTTGATATTGCTAACAATATAAAACTATCAACTGTGTCAACTATCTTGTGACACTGAAGGACTTAACTGAAGCAAGAAATTAATTTGAATATACAATTCTGCATTTGTATTTCCAAGATTCCTACGCTATGTTTTCAAATTACCCAGGATATCACTTTTGTAAAAGGCAGGTTGTTTTTGGCTTTTAATGAAGCTTTAATTGGCATTCTTTGTGCACTGGAACACAATTGCAAGCAATCTAAACTTTTGAATTCAATCCTTCAAAACAGTTCAAATATTTCATACCAAAGATGATATTTTTCTGGACCAAATTTTTAAATATATAATATTAGGATATAATTTTTTTCCTTTTAAAAAATGTTTATAAGTAAGCAAAGTTAAGCAAAGCTGACTCTCAGCTGTTCCAAGACCTCTTCTTTATAGGTTTCCTGTTACTCTTCCCATAATGGTCTCAAATTTCCTACATTTTACATTAACAGAATTTCCAGAAATTTATCTATCGTGGGAAGTTGACACTACTTGTGCAGATAAAAACAAGCTATGAAGCAATGAAACTGTATTTCCATGTTACAACAGCTGTGAAAGACACAGAGTCATATCAAATCAAGACAAAATAAAAGCTTTTTCTTGCAGAATACCAGTACATAATAATTTAATATTTTATGCTAAAGTCAAAGTTTAGGGTAATGGCACTCAAATTTCCAATTTGTTACCATTCTAATTCCCAAATTGTTCCCATTTATTTTCAAGCAAGTATTTTGATATTTGATTTCCCATCTCAGTATGAAAGCAAAAGATTTCTAAACATTTGTAGGCATTTGAATAGAAATGCATATACCTACTTGACATACAACACAATATTGATCACAGTTCAGAATGGAATTCTTTTTACTGTATTTGCACAATATACCCAGTCTCTTTTTCTGAGTTGCATCTCATGCACTGACTTATATTGGCTCAGTTCCAGGTAATACAAACACAAAGACCATTTTTGCTGGAGATATGCCCAGAACAATTTAACACTGCACATGTAAAAATTCAAGTAGCACCCATGCCACTACAAACCTCATCAGCAGAATTAGACACACACCTCAAAACCACAGCCAAAATGTAATTGATTGAATCAGGTTTAAGCTAGTGAATGCCATGAAAATTTAAAACCTCATATTTTTTTCCTCCTGTGACACTGAGAACAAGAAGAATGCATGTAGAGGCAAGAGAGTTTCTTCACCACGTGTGACAGTGTAGTGCACAATTTTAACTGTAGCAAAAATTATAACATCTTCATTCCTTGATGACTGTTGTTTTGCTTCTCATGGTCTTCTATAATTGTTTGCACACCTTAGAGAGACTTCCAGGAACCAAATAAAAAGGAGGGGGAAAACAAAATTAAAAAAAAAAAAAAAAAACCACCAAAAAACCCTATAAAAAATAATATCAATTCTTGCGTCATATTTCATGTGGGATTTAGCCATGATCTGGTATTACTAAGTTCCAGACAGACAGTCAAGACATGTTCAGACATGAATGTGTTCAAGCACGTGTTAGTGGAATTGTTTACAAATTTGAATTAATCCTTTTTTTGTTGTGTGCTGTTTACTCCGGAGATTTTTGCATGGGATTCAAAACTTTACACTTACTTAATTTATAAGTAGCTCACAAATGCTCCAGCAATTTGCAAAGCTATAGTGAAGAAATACTTAAGAGTGATGATCTATTAATTGTAAGTACACATGGGTAAGGCTTAATAATAGTGAGGCTATGCTTGTTCTCAGCTGACAATGGTGAGAGTTCAAGGATTGCCAGGTGAAGGATTTTTAATCATTTCCCCCGTGTTGCCCCCATATAGATGAGAATACTGAAAAGCTACAGAATTAGAGGCCATGCTGGAAACTGTCAGTTCTAGCTTCTCAAAGCTTTCATTACCCATGTCATGTGTGATGACATAACAAATAATTCTTTGATCTTGTAAGAGAAAAAAACTAAATTGAATGTGAATTGTAGTATAGGAGACCTCACACAGCTTTTTAAAAAGGCAAAGGGTTCCTGAGATCACCCATTTTACCCATTGTCAAGAAAGGCCCACCTCTATCTTGGAAGCCACCTTTTCTGGCATAAATGGTGAGATATCACCTCAGACAAACCAGGCAGGTTTTCAAAGGGATGTGCGGGAGATTCACGAACAATTGCCTCTATTTGTCAGTGGGTAGTTAATAAACACACTGCTTTGAAAATTTACCTCTGCATGTCCACTCTTCTTTTAGTTGTACAATGGCAGCAGCCAGTTTTCTAAAGAAGCTCCACCCAGTCAGCCTTTCCAGCTGGGAGGGCAGGAGGACATCTGTCTCCAGAGCAAGTGTCAATCATACTCTAACAATCAGTGCTTCTCCTCAGCTGAATTTATTATTTGCACTAAATGATCTGTTTCTCTCAGCTAGTCTTCTAAACTCCCTCTTCTGAGGTTACTGATTATGAGATATAAAAGTCTGTCTCTTGTATGTTTTTTCCCTAAAAGGTTTTTTGTCACTGAGACACTGAGCCACATTCTTTAGATATGAGATCCTAGATTCTTTCCTGAAGTATCTTCACTGCTTTTACCCCATAATATCTCTGCCTGGTTTGTCCTTCTATGCTATCTCACTCTAATTGTGTTTTCTCTTTTCTTTTGCAGTAAGACTTTTTCGATAGAAGGGTCTGATGTTTATTGCACACTCTCCCAAGCAGAGGATTTCTCATCCTGTAATTTGTGAAATGCCACATACACAAACAGTAAAATAAGAAATTATTAAACATAAAATAACATGCTAAGTAAATATGTTAAAGTGAAATATACCTCAAATAGAAATCAGATTCATAACTTTCAGAATAAGCTGAAAACAAATCTAGTTGTCATGTGTCTGTCTATATTAATGAGTTTCTATACATATATAATTTACCCATACAAAGTGTTTATTAAGGATATTTTACTCTGTGATGTTTATACTATCGTGCAGACAAATCCATATCTTACTTTCATATTTCAGATATAATTTGCCATATTATGTCTCTCTCCATTTTAACATGAAATCATCAGAAACACTTAAAAACAGAAGGTATGAATTCTTCAGGGGCCCTTCAAACAGAAATAGGACTTTTTCCTGTGCAAAGAGGCTAACTGGGAATTTGACATGTAAATTAGCAAAGAGGCTGATGTCAGCTTCCATAGCAACTTCTTTGCAAAGGTAAGACTCTAATTTCCATTTTAGATGCTCCCAAACTTATCCCCATATGTTGAATTTTAAAAGACCCACAGATGGTTTTGCTTGGCTCTGTCTCACAAGAGCTCCTGGCAAGCAAGATATTGAGTGTAAGAAGGTAAAATTGCATGCAACATATGCCTTCATAAATAGCAGCAGCTCATCATGTGGCACTTATGTTTGTGTTTACTATGTTTGAAGAATGATTTGTGACTGTATTCACACCATCCTAGAGCCTTGTTTCATTACACTTATTATTACATTTTAGTAAAGTGCAGTCTTACTCTTTAAACTGCTTTCATAATATTCCCTCTCAAGTCTGTGTACAGGTATGCCTAAGTCTCCAGCCATCTATGTAGGAAAAGGCTGATAATGAACATCTGAATAATCTGCATAGCTGGACAGTTGACCAGAATGAAAATCTTTGCAGGATGTTAGTGATCCAGAGGCAAATGGTGATTTAGACTCCTGGTGGAAATAAATATTTACATTCATATTTGATTTGAAATTTTCCACGTGCACAGTTATCTGACTATACTTCCTCTCTTCTGTACCCCTGTGTAGGAATTGCCACAAAAGGCTGGATGGCAAATACAGCAGCTGAACCCAAATATATTGTATTCCCTTGACCTTAATGAAATATCCACTGAAAAAATAGCAAAATCAAACACTTGCATGGTTATGATGAGCAGCAGGTTCTTACTGGTATTTTATTCCATATATACTTTTCTTATTTTTTCTAACTATGACATCTCTTACTATGTTAAATATTTCCTCTCTACTTTTAATGTTTAGACAAGATTTTGTGGAGCTACTATGTCTTTCACTGCTGGTCATTTAGCCCAGCAGCAGATATTTCAGCTCAGTCTATGCATTATTCCTACTCTGTGTGAGCATTTTCTTTTTATTATGATTTTCCAATACAACAAGGATTGCTTTTGACATCAATAAAATCAGAAAAAAAATCTAAAATAAATTTATATCTTAGTATTCTTGTTTTAAAGGAATCTATTTAAATGCTGCTATTTTAATTTCGAAAGTGCCATGTTACTTTATCAGTTGGTGAGTGAGCAGATTTAAGCTCAGGATATGCTCAGGAAATCACATACATCCTCAGCAGTCCCAGATAAGGGCATGTTTATGTTAGCACTGCACTGCTGTTGGCATTTGAAAAATATGGTCACGGATATTTCAAGATGGTTTGAAAACAGTCTCTTCTAGAAAAGATTTAGGGTAAAATGAGGCCATGCTGAAGATCAAGAGAGTTGTAATTATTATTTGGATGATCTGGAGAACAGATTTTTAGCCCTGACTTTTTTCTCTGAACAAGGCTGGATGATTATGTCAAATTAACTCCACTGATGTGTGCAAGAGGTGAAGTATTGTCAGTAAGAGCCTCAATACCTAGCAGATATTTATTAGATACCTGTTAGACTGGTTTTAAGGGATAAATCAAAACAGGACTGAAATAGGTAACTATTTAGTTATAATAGGCCAAACTCAGAGATACACCATAAAACTATGGTAAGAGATGGATTTAGGAGTGGTGTGTGTGAAGCAGAGAAAATAATGGCAAGAGACTTCCCTTGCTAATGCTGCTTTATATTTAGCTGTGCACTTCAGGAATCCTTGCAAACATTTCATTAACAACAACATAAAACCTTAATGTTGTCCTTGTAATACAACCACTACAGGTACCATCAGTTTGAGCAAATACATACCACGTCTCAGCATATGGATATCTTTTTGTACAAGCAGCTGCAAAACTGTGGACTGTGTGAAAGAGGCCAGTACAATGCTCTTCTGTCCTGCCTTTCCCCCAGCACTACACATCTCCCACTTTCTGAAACAGTACCTCTCCGCCTCCACCCACACATACTGAATTCCTGAAAAAGAATCACATTTGCTTTTGTTTTGAATGAAAATGGTCTCAGAATTACTTTTATAGCTTTTTCAAATGGGGTCTCACTGAGTTTTAACAGTTTCCTGTTTATTTTCTCATCTCTCTCACAATGGATTATTCATTTAAATCACCATCAACATTAGTGCTCAGCAGCATAAGCCTTAAACCAAGAGGATTTTTAATACTATTTTCATCTGGGCCCATTGCAGAAACCATATACTGATTGCACAACTTCATAGTAAGACTTTTTTTTCAAGGCAGTCACAAAATTAGGCTTTCAGAAACTCATTCATATGTGAGAGTGCCAATACCATTCTGATGCAAGTGAACCTGTCGTCAGTCATCCATGCAATTGTGCATGAATCTTGATCCCCTTTTCCACAACAGCCCTTCATACTGAGATCACAACCTAGGACAGGAGCATCAGCATTATCCAGCTATGTATGTTCATCCTTAAATACATCAACCACTTTCCCTATTTCTGAACTAGTTGAAACAAATGGGGAGGAGGGACTTTATTTAACTGTCAGTTGTGCCAAGAGTACAGACTGCCCCTCTGGGAATACGGATACAACACAGAAGGCCTGGTGTTCTCATGTTAATATTAATACACTGGATCCTGTTCCAGCTGACTTATTTTAATAATGAAATTTGAGCTTAGGGGATAGACCTAATTTGTAGAGTTTTGTATCAAACAGGAACAAACCTCACATGGTTGTATTCCTTGCCCAACTGTCCACATCTGCACAAAGGAGCAGAATTCTCCTGATTTTACTACTTAAGGGTAGAAGCGAGCTACGAAGAGGAATTTCGGGGGTACCATAGAACCCCTTTGGAACTGAGTAGTTCGGGTTTGCATCCCACCTCCCAGTCACAAGGTTACAGAAATGGGACACAGATTTGGTCTTTGAGTAAGGAAACTGTATATGAGCACAGACTGCTGCACAGAGAGTATTACTGGTCACAGCTCTTAGTTTAAGGATTTATGGGTGGATATATTATGTCTCAGCATCTGTTCTGCATCACAACTTCTGACACGGAGAAAGAATCTCCCGCAGTGATTTGAGCAAAGACAACACTGCATTCATAGACAGCACAGCAGACAAAATTTTGGCCCTGAAAACAAAGTATTTGGTCCATTGGTTGGTTGGTTGGATTTTCTGAATATAGTCAGGCTTCCTGCTTTAAAATTCTGCATGCGTATTAGACATCAATATCCAAATTTGGGTCACTGCATGGTTTTATCATCTGTACATACTCAGTCAAAATAAAACAATTTGCATTTTAAATTATAAAAATAAAAACTACAATATGATTTTGTCTTTATCTCTACACAAGTGTGGCATTATTCTTTGTCAGAAGCCTGGTAAGCAGCCTTTCCCATGTATGCAGCGTATGATGTCTAACAGATATAGAAACTCACTGCAGACTGAAGAATTTTCTTTTGGAGAAGTTTTGCGGAGGGGTGTCACTCAAAAACGGGCTTTGCTCCTTACTTTACGTGACATTCTCCTCATCCTTTCAAAACAAATGTAATCACTTTCATTGATTGAGCAAGTCTTCAAAGGTTTTGAATCAAATGTCCAGTGTTTGGTTTCTCAGTCATATCACATCAACAATCACAAGCTTGTACCAGTGACATGTTTGATTTTATACCTGTCTTTTAAAACTAAAAGATATTTTCCTGGTGTTATTATTGCTTAGATACTGTCGTTCTCTCTGGTTTCTTTCATAACCTTTACAGCTGTCAGATTTGAGCTCCTAATTAATAACATTAATTCAGGCAGTCTGATATGTCAAAAGTTCTGTGGAAATGGTGGTAGAAAGGAAGTTAATTTCTTTCTGCTGAAGAAACAAAAAATTAGATACTAAAACAGAGAAATTCTAAGAATCTGTTTTATGGCACCAGAGAGAAATGACTTGAATAAGAGATGATCTCTAGAAAGAGACCAAAAGAAAATTATAATGAAAGAGGAACCAAAATTTAATTTTTTTTAATGCAGACTAAAACTCTGAGGAGTAGCATCAACGACCCCTTACCAAAGGACACACTGGCACACAAAAGTCTGACCAACACCTCCTTCACAAAGTGCAATCTGGCCCACTACAAACTGGGATATTTAAGTCAGAATTCAGTCAGAATACTACAAATTCTTCAAATGTTGCTGTGATGGGTCAATTTGGCTCTTGCTTGAAGGCATAATCTGGAACTGGCATACTGTATTGTTTGTTGTAATTTGGGAGGAATGGGTATCAAGCAGTATTCAAAGGAATACAGACAAATTCACTCTCACGTGATTGGACCATATATTGCACATTTTAAGGCAATGAGAGAAGAGGTGCTGTACAGAGGAATAAATTTAATTTCTCAGAGGATAAAAATACAACATGAGAAAATAGCTAACTGTCAGACAGCAGCTTTGAAATTTCTCATTTGAAGGGTGCTAAAGATATTAATGAATGCACAGAAGGGTTTGAGAGTAATGGAAGCAAACACCATTTCTGAGGTAATTATTGAGATATCTATTTCTGCTGAAGCACTACCCCTCATTTACTTCATCTTCTGCCAAATTTTTACAAAATTGGCAATGAGAATTATGGAAAAATAACTCAAGAATGGCTGAGCACTGTCAGCCCCTCCTGCAGTCAGAATGAGCAAGAGCATTAAGAAGAAATACCCTGAGAAAAGACATATAATTATTCCAATTCCACTGTAGAGTTTAATACAGACTGCTTCTGAGTGGGGATAGGTTATGTGCCTGGGTTAAATTGTTCAAAAACATTTAGCGATAAATGGACATTAATGCACCATGTGGTAATGTGTGTCCAATTCCTATTTATCTGATAATTAAATTCCTTTCTCTGATAGCTTTTACCTTGAGAAAATGTCCTATATGTAGCAGTGCAAATGCTGAAAACTCAGATCTTATACAGTTTCCTGAAAATAGTTTTCTGTTTTCCAAAGAGACCTAGGTGCCAAACACTCTCTGCCTGTGTCTCTACAAGCTGATTTCTTCACACATGGGGTATTTGAGTGTTAGCATAAAGCATCTGTTATGCGATCTCTCCTTTAATAAGGAAATCATAAAAGATAAGGCACCTTTGGTCTTTTTAGTCTAAGCATTTTGAAATTCTGAATGTGCTTGATGCAAAGTTTTCTGCTACTGAACTAATTTAAAGTGCTTGTGAGGAAGAAGTATATGTGTGTAATAGGCTTCCCAGGAAGAAAGTAGTATAGAAATGGAGAGGGATGTGCTGCACTGAGCAGCTGAGCTGCCAGCACCTCTGATCTCACCAATGTTATCTTATTAGCAGTAAATAGAGATCCACAAGTCTGCCTGTGTTTTGGGGTATATCATTAAGTGCCTGAGGGTTTTCAGCACCACAATTTGAATGGGAACACTAACTGAAAGACCTTCAAGATACACACTTCAGTCCACAGTGCAGTGTCTTTTCCAGCCCCTTGGAAAACTGTAAACTGGAACTAACCATTGGAAATGTCCCATGTAAACATTTAAGTTGATTATTCTTATCTTACTTGTACATTGAATTTGAAAAGCCCAAGAGACTGCCAAGCAAACAATCCTGAGGAGTTCTTACAGAAGAACAAGACATTCCATTTACCACAGTGAAAATACAAACAGGGTTTCTCCTAACAATTAACATTAGAATAGAAACAATGCGAGCATTCCAGTAGATACAAAACAGTGCAAGGGGAAGTCCTTGTCTGTTGAAAAGCAAATTTTTTCTGAAAAATGGTTGATTACATTTAAACAGTTGTTAACAAAACTAGTCAAAAGTCTAATTATCCTTTACTAGTCACAGATATGGTTTTTACTCCCGCGGTATGAATGTGTCTTAGGTAAGTGGTACATTTTTCACAGGGTTTGTATTTCTGTATTGTAACACTGAGACAAAAACAAACAAAAAAAGGGGGTTGGATTTGCTTTTGGGGTTTTTTTTTAATTTTGATTTGATATGAGGCCATTCTGTGGATCCCTCATTCATGCAGGAGGAGTGCTTATTAAAGTGGATAGTTTCATGTGTGACAGCACCTTGAGGGACAAATTTCCCACATCACTGTGGGCACCATTACATACGATGCAGTGTCAGCAGAAGACTGGTTGTGTCACTCTCGGCATTCATGTGACAAGAGTGCATAGAAGTCCCACAGGAGGACATTCTCTGCCTTGCATGGTGGTCTGCACACAAGTCCACCTTGGAAACATGGCTATGGAGCAAGTCCCTCGACATCCAGTGGCATCATGACTCCAAGTAACACTAGAGAAATCTGAGGCTTACCTAATGCCACTGCATCACATAAAGCGTTGAATTGGATTCATCCAGTGTTCCACCTCTGCCCACCTTTAAACACTGTAGAGCTCCCAAACCCAGCTTTATCTCAGTGTGATAGGCGATAATAATGGTGTGCTTGTTTCAAAAGCTCTTCCTATCAGCCTCCATATGCCCACTGCCGGCACAGCTCATCTTCACCAAGAGCAGCTGGCTCAGATTCTGGTACTCTGGTACATTTTCTTAATCTGTTTTGTTGTTTTAATTGTGGTTAGTGAGGAATATCTTCTTCATCATAAAAAGCCTAGCTTAAATTGAACCAAACTGTTTCAAAAATCAGTAACAGGGAAATAATTCCTGAGAATATTCTTTCACCAAAGGTGAAAGAAAAGTCCTGTGACTTATTCAGCCGCAGGTGGTTGGAGAAGGATTTATAGTGGAAGTACTGACACTATGAAAAATACCTGTTGACATTATAGCCTGGAATATTTGATGCACACATCCCGATGATCTTTTCAGTAATGTTGTAGCAACAAGGTTAATGTGTGCTGCAGCCCTTGGAAAGTGGCTCCCAGCATGATTTTACTTTTCTCGTGGGAAGAACAATTGTAAAGATATGAAAATTCCCAGTATTTTTTGTATGAAATTATAATCTCAGATTATTTGTGTTATGAACAAAAGAGACTGTGGTTTTTTGAGATGGGCTAAGAACGGTTTTCTTCTTGATTAGTTTTGGCAATCTTCACCCTGGCTGTGTAGCCCAGGATTTCAATTTCCTAACCTTCTCGTCACAGAGGGGAATTGGTACCACCAGTGTGTGCAACACCTCCTATATCTGTAACATCTTAGTCATACAGAGTTAATCCTTCTTTCCTTAGATTTGTCCCTTAGACTTGAGGTGCACCTCTAAAAACAATTTCAAAATTTCCTCATCCTTTCTCTTTCATTTTTTTGCACCTAAACCTACACATACCCAATGTCAGCAATTTGCTCACACAGACAGATTAGATGCAGTCAGATACTTCATAGACCCTGCCATCCGTCTCAGTATATCTTCCTTTCCCATGATGGGCATAGCTAGCATAGATATTCCTGCACATCAAGAATTCCATTTCATTTAACAACTGAACATTCTGAATCAGTTAATTATTGTTGCTGGAATACATATCTGAAGTGTGAAAAAATTGTGTAAAAGTAAGTAGAGATAAATCAAATGGGGCTAGAACAAATGTCATTGACTTACTGACAAGAAATGAACCAAAAAATAATTTGAAAAAAATCTGAATTAATAGTTTCTATGCAGATTTCAAAAATCAAAAATTATGATACATTTTTAGGAGGTAGAATATATATAGATGAAAATGCTTCTAAATTATTTTTGAAAATCTTCCAGAGAGAAAGCACATTATGTTTATGTGGTTTTTACATACATATATTTTTATATATTTATATTTATATGTATGTTTATACCATACATGTACCTGTGTTTATATATGTATATAAACAATTTTGGGTGTGTACACGCGTATATGTTTTACACATGTATGAGGATGAAATGTGTGTATTAGTTTGTGGTGTCAAAAAATAGCAAGAAATATCCCTGCAGTTGAGCACACAAAGACACACTTGTCACTGAAGCCTGGTCACTTCTCATATGTGCTCCCAGAGCTGAATGTAATGTCTGCAGCACAAGACAGATCATTTCCCCTCTTCCTTCCCTCTGAATGTGCCATCTGACCTCAGCGCTCCTCAAAACAACCCAACACATGTTGCCGTAGCTTCCTGGCTATAAAGATTGAGCACTTCTCTTTTCATCACAAAGTCCAGCACTCCAAAAAACTTTTGGATTTTGCATCCAAAATCCCTCCATGATAGTTTCTATTCTGAGATCTCCACTGATGTTACAGATTCATTGACTATTTTTCTTTTTCACGCTATGAAAAAATAATCTTTTTGCAGAAACACAGTGCCTTTGAATACTCTCCACACTCTAATGTTTTCCTTAATAGAATTTTCTTCTTCTTTTTCCTCCAGCTGTAGCCATGTCCTAATTTTAGGTTACTGAGCTTAGTCCATCAAATCTACTTCTACAAAGAAACATTCCTCTCCCACATAATTATCTTTCCATCATCTCTTTTAACTGTAGAGTGGTCCAGAGCTATGTTTTCATTTGGGCCCTGTGTATTTTGATTTCTGCATGTAGTTACTGAGGGTTTTTTCCCTCACAAAAGGGTATTTATTTTATGATGATCACCTGATGATGGGATAAATGCCTTTTCCCACAAAGCCAGCACCAGAAATTAGACATTTAGCTTCTTGTGCTCCAGATGTATAAAGATCTGTGGAAATTAAAGGAAGTTCATTCAAGCACTGGAATGAAAGTTAGAGAAGGAATATTTGAGCCAAATGTGTGAGAAAAATGTCTCTCCAACTTCCTGCCAGAAAATGGGAGCCAGAGAAGGAGAGTATGACCATGAAAGAGGAAGAATATTCATCCATTTCTAATTTGTGTGTCCTAGTTTATGACTTTGGCATAAGGCATTTGGCATTACCTCTGAGGTATCTCTCTTGCTGCATGGCACTGAGATTCATGTCCTCTGTGCCTTCCCTTCAATCTGAAAGGCTGGAAATTTTCATGAGATCCAAAATAGTACCTTTGCCATCTGAGGTGCCTAAATAAATTAGGTGGGTTTGGTTTTATTTTTCTTATAACTGTCCTGAATCTAGGCATATAAATTGTCACTTAGGCACCTGAGTACTAGGTTAATGCTGGAGTAAACCTATTTAGCAAATTTCACACACCCAGAATTACATCATTTCTGACGTGCCATGTAGGCAAGACCTTCCACCCACCTTACCACTCCCTGCCAAGCTGCACCTGCTCCCTTGTGTGCATCCTAATCCATGCTCCAGGGATGGATGTATAGTGAGTGATAAAATTCACAGTTAATGATGGCCAAATGTGCCCCAACAAGTCCTCAGAGAATTGTTAAGAGTGTGAGTGAATTTACAGGGAAAGGCAAAAACGTCTCAGTGAGTCTGCAGTAATGTGACCAAACTATTTTTTGAACACTAATATATTGCAGGGAATTTACAGACTACAGTATTAGTTAATAAGATAAAATATCCAGATTCAAACTAAGAAATTTCTAATTTTCTGATGTTTCTCATGTAACCTGTAAAATGTAAACCCCTTCAAAAGGAAATTTGGAAGCAGAATAGTAAGTATGGGTAAAAGTAACATCAGATTATCAGATATTAGTTTATATTCCAACATCACTTCTCGGCTGTGAAACTCTTTAAAAGTTGGGAAAATTTTAGGGAAATTCAGTAACAGTAAATTAGATTGTCCTAGATAATTTGTGTGTTCTTATTAGTGTATGTGTGTGGGCCTAAAGATAATTTGCATAGTACAGTCTGTATTACAGCAAGATGTGGCAAGCACAGTCTGTTTACTTTGGTTCAACAATTGCTCACTCTGTAGCCAAAGAAGGTGGGGCTGGTTCCTTCAGGTTCTCTCTGCTTAGCTTTTTTTTTTTTTTGAACCATTGTTGCATCTCACTTTTGAGGTACAGAAAGTGGCATTATAAAGCCTAAGGTAATTTCTTTGAGGGCACACTGTTTCACTCTTACAGCTTCTCAACAGGACTTCTTGGCTAAGGAATGCACCACACTAACAGAAGTGCTCTAATTCCAGGTTTACCAGTTTGTGGTGAGAGCCCTGCCAGGTCAGGTCTGCGAGTAAGGGCATCAGTGGTTGGGTAAACAAAGCAGATGAAGGGCTATTCCCTCATTCAAAATAACACGGTGTTGCTCACATCTGTGCAGGTAAGGATTTTATCTCACCTTCACCTACACTGTGTAGGTGAAAGAGTATGCAAAGGGTATGTGGCCTGCACTATGGCCTGAACCACACTCCAGCGTGTCCAAGGAGGTCTTAGCACAAGTTCTGTGCCAGGCAGAGCACTAACGATGAGTCAACAGAGTGGGAGACTGCCTTAAGCTGTACTCCATCCCTCAGTTTAATATTTTAGATATGCCTCTGACAATAGGGGAGGGGGTGTCTGCAGGAGTGGGGTGTTTTGTGTGTTCTTTTTTTCCATCATGGAGTGAAATTAGGTAAAGATGAGCAAGACTAAATGTTCCAAGCAAACTTTGCAATTGTTTATATCTACATCTTCAAAAGCAGAAGCTGACTTGGGACATCATCATTTTTCCATGCCTTTCCTGAAGTCCTTCATTCTTTATTTTCACAAATGGGGTGAATATGCACTCCTGAAACACTTTCTTGGGTGTTTTAAGGCGACTCTCAAAATTAGAAAGCATTCCCCATTAATAGTGTTAGAATTTTACTGCATACCAAGTACATATTACCTCAAGAACCTTTTACATTTGTTTTAAATGGCCTGCTGTTTTATTAAGTTAGTTGAGTTTGCCTGTGTTAAGTTTATGGCTTTCTAATGAAACCCTCATTTTGGTTTCTTTTCAGTGGAGAAGTGTCCTATGGCCTACACCATGTGTAATGTGGTCACAGCTATTTTAAAAGGTAATTCTCAGTGGACCTCAGAACAGTTTAGTCTACATAAATGGAGTCACTCCTTCATGACTTTAATGAATGACTGTTTAACCTTCTTTAGCGGTCACAAAGCAGAGAAAGACAGAGTCCAACTGTGTTGATCAAGAGGATGTCCCAAGAACTTCTGCCTCTGGATCTACAAACTTATCTATGCTCTTGCTGTGGAGCAGAGCCATGCAGCATGAAAAGCCACTATTTTAAATGTCTCTAATATTTTAGAACTGAAAGCATAAAATGCTCCCAAGGCGTGCTATGCTGTCACCTCTGCTTAGACTTACATAATCAGAGTTATTTCAGATGTACACAGGAAACAAAGTTTTAATAATTTTTAATATTTTTTCCACTGCTTGATGAGGCAAATACCAATCTGATGCTACTGCATTCAGTAGCTTCATATTCTAAGAGTGGTTTTGATTTAAGCAGCACTTTCAGGTTTATTTAGACAGCCCTCACTCCTTTTTAAAAACAATTGGTCTCCAGAAATCCTGGCACTGATTCTGTTAAATGAAATAAGAATGCCCAAACACTATCTCTCATTTCTTTTGTGTGCTGGACTGAGTTAAGACATTTTAGAGTAACTGAAAAAGGGGCACTTAACAGCAAAGGTGAGCAGCTCTTTGTCATGCCATGTTTGTTTCAAGACTGTATGGTCACAGACACAAGACTGCTATCAAATCTATTGGAGTTTAGTAATAATTTAGATAGCAGCGGTAGTTCTCCTAGTTTCAAAAACAGCATCAACTATACATTTAGTAGAAAGAAAGATCTAGAGATACAACTGCATTTTTGGTTTCTTTGGCATAGATTTCAAAGAGAAGGGTAGACACTTTGAATATCTCAGAGTTGAGATGATGAATTTAAGGTTATTTCAAGAGGACTTAAATTGGGTCCACCTGTCAAGACTGTGCTTTAGGCACACACATGCTGAGGGTGGGCATGTTAGATTTCCTCTGGGCTGCTATAACCAAAAGACAGCAGGCAATAAGGTGAATTTCAAACCAAGCTTGAGGCTGTCGAGCAAATATGGTCTGAGATCACCCGGGAGGACAAGGCCCTTCCAGGATATGCAGAGATGTTTTCTCTGTGCTTCACCAGTGGAATTTCAGTATAACCAGTGCCTGGGTGGCATTGCAGAGACTTCTGTCCAGGTTGTGCTGCACATCCACTTTTTGAGAGCCAAGTCGATTTATGATATCTGATACTGTAAATCTAAAAGTTAAGGCACCTAGGGCTATTATTATTATATGTCCAAACTCATTAAAAAGGAAGACAGCTGTATTCTGGTTCAGTTAAAACAAGCCAGTGTCCAAATACTGTGTCTGTTAAATCATGAAATATCTGTTAAACTTGAGATACTCTCTTTTGGAAGCAGTTTTACTGTCTTTTGTCTAAGGAAATTTCCACTGGCACCTGAATCAGAAAAAATTTGGACAGAAAGATATAAAATATCTAAAAGAAAATTGTTACCAATTAAAAATGTGTTTCATTCTTCTGTACAGGACAAAGAATAAGCAGATGGCATAATAAGATGAGAACAAGGGGAAATTTACAGATCAAAATATCTAATTTTCTGTGTTAAATGGAGCAAATTACTTCAGGAGGTAATAAACAGAAAATTAAAAAGATGAGAGAGAACAGTTACTTGGCTTTTCCTTATCAGCATGCACGGTAGTGGAGATAAATGCTTACGTTACCCATTGTTCTAGTCTGGTTTCCTTTTTGACTGTCCTGGAAAACTCTTAGTAAAACATTGACAATTGATGGAAGTTCAAAGAACAAGCAGCTTGATTTTTTGTTTGAGAAATAAAAATCAGAAACCATTTTAAAATGTTATTAATTGAACTTCCTCCTTGAATCTTTAGGTCATGTTGTGCATGTCTTTGCAAAGCAAACACTGAAGAAGGCAGCAGTCAAACACTCCCTGTAAAAGTCCTAAAAATCCTTACTTTCAGAGACAAATGTGTTCATTTACTGTACAGTTCAGGGGTTTGCAGACACAAGTACATGATTCATCACCACCTCGAGGAATGTGTTTTATAAATCCAATGAGGTTTCTGTTCAAAATTCAATTGAAAAAATATTACACTAGAATGAGACTCATATTGGTAATGCAGACAATTGTGCTACTTCTGATCCCAGTTATGCTAGAGCTGTTGCTTAATTTTATCTGTACAGACAAGCAGGGTATATGAAAGCCTTCCAGCTATATCAAATCTATATTGTATGAGTTGATCACATTTCTGAACTTCTGTCTCAATTCCATACCTAATTTTGTTTTACAAAGCTGCTTAGATTATCAAAATGAAAAAGAGTTAAAAATTGACACCATGTTATAAATCCTTTATCTTTAAATCATTATATGAAAAAGATCTTTAATATTTTTTGGGGAAAAAAACCATATTCAAAACTGAAAAAGATCCCAGAAAAAAACCATATATGCAGTCATTTTTCTAGTTTGCTTACAAATAGAAAATTAAATGCTGTTATTTTTTACATTATTTACATGAAGAATGCAGGAATACTTGTTGTCATTTTATAGGAAAGGAATTGTCTTCAGGTGCAAAAGGCAAACCAAAAAACTGATTAAATTGTATTCTCGAGTCTACCTGAGAACTAAGCGAATAAAATAAGTAAAGCAACCTAAATTTCATGGTCTGACTAATAAACACTCTTACTTAAATTCTTGTCTAGCTACAATTTCCTCCTGCACTCTGACTGCCAGTGCTGATGCTATCTTTAAGAGTAATATTTCTCCTTTTACCTTTGTACCGTCACGCTTAACAAGGGCAAAAGGTGAGCAGCCTGAGGAATTAAAAGTGGAAATGAAGCACACTTTTCCAACAGAAAAATAGCTTAATTAACTTATTTGGAGAAGTTATGAGATCTCGAACTTTGGTTGAATTCCTATCAGAACACACATTTTAGTTTAGTAGAGAGGTAGAGGGAATTTGAAATCATGCAGTGTATGAGAATAACTGGTTCACTCTTAAGTGTACCTAAAAATCTGTATGTGAGAGAGATTCTGAGAGACTACCATTACATAGACTGAAAACATTCCTATCATTTCAATATGTGCATGAAGGCTGCCCAGGAAGTGGAGTGGTATACCTGTGCAGAACATCCATCTCAACATTAAGTACACTTTCTGCCACTGTGCCCCAGCAGCAGGAATGCGGATGACGATGCAGTGATTCAACGGCAAAGCAAAGAGCAAGTCAGTGCAACAATGTCTGCTACTGATGGCAAAAAGAAAAAACAAAGAATATTGTATGTTCTGAAATGATAAGTTATTCATACTGATAATACTGGGTTTGTCTTGAATAATGTTCTGTTAATTTGGGAGCAACTGTTCTAAAAGAACACTCATAACTTTAAAAAGTCACTTTGGCCTACATATTTTTCTCATGTCTAAGACCATATGGAGGTATTCTGAATATCTCCTCTGTGATTTATGCTTTCATAGTGTTTCTCACTAGGACTGAAAGATTAAAGATGCTTTCATCCAGGGACTGTTTTAGAGCTCAGCAAGTGCTAATGCTGGCCCATGGTGGTATCAGCTTTTATCATCCTTATGTCCACCAGTATTAGGAATGAAGTCTTGGATCCACTCTCTGTAGTTAATCCTTTATTGGCATCCTATCCATAGGAAAGAAGAATTGGATTACACAGAACTAATTTAAAGTCATATCTCCTCTACATATATATAATCTTTAGTTCAAATTATATGCTTTCTTACCAATGGATATATTTACATGACTCAAGATCCTAGAACGGGCTGTGCTCTTCTAACATTGCCAATATTCCTTTACCCAATGACTTGGCTACAGCTATACACTATTTCTGCCCAGTGCTGACAAATTTAGATTCTTTGTCCTTGGAATGATGGAAGATGCAGCTACTAGTGTGAATCACATGGCTGGTCATGGTGAATTGCATTTAAAATATCTTGGCCTAGTTTGGTTGTTTGGGTTTTTTTTATTGGAGCTCTCTTCTTAATGAGAATTATTAGAAGATTGTCCAAACCAAAATGACTTTGCAAAAACATAACCAAAATTTGGATATTTCAGATCTACTCAGAGACAAGAACCACAAACCTATTGGATTCTTCTCCTGTGGCCTGCCTTAAGCCCTGACACAAACTCTGGGTGATGATAGACGTGCACGGATTTAGTGAAGCCTTACTTTGATTACTTCTAAATACAAGGATGAGTCCTGGGCAGTACTGATAGCCAAAAAGTTGAGGAGGTCAAGGAACCAAGGGGCAGACTGTATACTGCATACTCTCCTCAGTTACACTCCGCAGGTGTGTGAGCACAGCTCTCCTTACTAGGGAATAGTAAGAAAGTATGTGTGAAGCCGGCATGTACAGCATCTATGTAGGATCTGTGTGCAGGGAAAGATCTAATTACCTTGTTTTACTGAGCTTCAGACTAGAAACTAAAATTTTTAGCTGTCAGGAAAGCAAGAAACAAAAATTTCAGCCAAACTTCCCTAGTTGTTACATTTTTATGCAATAGTAAGTGACATCAGTCTGTGCTAAGTTACTGGGAAATTTCAGAATCCAGCTACAAACCGCAGTGCCATGCAATATATGCTTCATTATATCTTTAAGTTCTCATGATACAAAGATTTAATGTCACAGTTTGAAAAAAGTAATTATTTTTTTTTCTCCAGTCCTCAAAATATTCCCTCCACAAAATACTCTCTGTTGGACCAGGTGTGGAAAAATTTTTTCTCACAGCAGAGTAAGCCAGATTATTACTGATTATTAAATCTGTAAAGCAGATGATTGCCTTAGTTGCTCCATCTGATTCAGCTGAGATGGAGCTAAAATATAAATGAAAAAACTTTCTGCTTTAATCTTTGCCTTGGGCTTAACCTTGAGTTCCTGGAGTTTCTACTTGTCCCATTCATTCCACTATGAGATCTGAAATAATTTCTTGTGCATTATTTGTGACAACAATTCAAAAGCAGTGACAAATGAGAGAAATCTAACAAAAGGCAAAAATTAATTTTGGAGATCTCTCATTGTGCTTACCTGTTCCTGTTCTTAAATAATTCAAGGAGTGATTAGGATGTTTATGCTCTCTCTGCTCTGGTACTGTCAGTGCTGCAATTATAGGTGCTTGATTAATGGGCTAAATTTCACACCCCAAATGCAGCCTGGCAAGAATGGTATCCTAGTAAAAGACTGTATCATCAGACTCGTCACGGATGTTGAAAAGGATGTGTAAGGCTTATTAAATGCCAAGTATCTGTTTTAGTGAATAGCCAAAATGTTCATGCCAAAATAACTCACTAATAAAAGAATGTGTAAGTTGTGTTGTGAAATGGGGATTAGTAAATGAGCAAGATAAATTATGTGTTAAGGGATTAAAATTTGAACTTATTTGTTGTGTAATGATGCCTGTCAGTGTTCTATATCTACAATTACTGGTTCTATTGTTAATAAGATGGGAGTTTATGGCTTTATGATCCCCTGGTGAGTAGAATAATTGCAGTATGTGGATGACAGAAAGGGATAAAAAAAGGGGAATAACATAAATGTAGTTCAATTCTTTATGAAAACATGGTCAATAAACTTGTCTAAGGTGGGCACAAAGGTACTAGAAGCCCAGGAGAGTCAGTCTGGCAGAAGATAGAGTTTACAGTGGGTGTTACAGGCAGTGTTATTATTCCACACCATGCAGTATTTTTACAAACAGCACTCCCTCTTTCTAGCTACTAAAGAAGAGTTTTATCTTCCCTGGCCTGAGAAAGAGTCTCACTGAATTTCTTACAATGTTTTCATTTCAGAACTTTTACATCTAGTGCTAAAGACATTCCAGGTTCACTGAAACGGGTAATGGAGAAGAGATTCCAGCAAAGAAAAGCCTTCCACCAGTGCAGAAGTCAAGCACTGTCACTTCTTTCAGCAAAAATATTTTCTAAATGAAGAAATTCATAGGAAAGATGCAATAGAGGTGCAGGAAACATTTCTGTTCTCGGAGTTTGAACAGCTTGGAAGAAGGTTTGAACAGCTTCTTCTATGGAAGAAATGTGGCACAAAGCATCCAGCTATTTCCACAGCAAGAACACTGAAGACCCCAGAGATGGTTAGGAGACAGAGGTCTTTGGAGAAGAGGAGAAATGGATCTGTTCAGTCTTCAGAAAGGAAGGGTAAGGGGGCTAAGGGAAGATCTTATTGCTGTCTGCAAAATACCTAATGCAAGGATGTAGGTAACAGAGCACACTCCTCTTTGCAGTGCACAGTGATGTGACAAGAAGCAACAAAAACAAATTTTGGAGAACAAAAAATTCCAATTAGATCTGAGGAAATAATCTCCCTAAGTCACATGTTTAAAAAAAAAATCTGTGCATGCCTTCAGTTTATAAAGGGTACACAGATATTTTAACATGATTTTCTCTTTAGATGTTGAAATGCCATACTTATCATTATAAAAAAGCCCCAAGATATCAAAATATTTGTAAAGGGACAGAATGAGTCTGGAAGTACAGAGAATTCCAACTAAGACCCTGAGATTCATCCTATGTAAGTCAAGATATGCACTGATTTATGAAAAGAATGTACAAGTATTGGAATATTTATGATTAAAAACATTGTAGCATCTGAGAAAACAGATGTGATTTAGAAAAATGGTGACAAGAAAAAAGGGAAAGAAACAGCCTACAGAGTAAATGAAGGCATCAGTTGCTGCTTATTTACATTTTTGAGTTTTCCTTGGACTTAATCCATTTCTGTGGGAAATGGCCCACACTTCTTGATATTTCACTGAACCAGTAAGTAAGCATTTTAGCAGTTCTAAATTGTATAATATTCTTAAATTGTGGGTATTGTATTTCATCATCTATGAAACTTTCTTCAAGCGTTTTATTGCCAAAGGAATTCAAAGGGAATTTGGATGGAAAAGATTTTCCACTGCAGAAATTCTGGTGACATTTTTCCAAAAGAAAAAAGCGTAGCATGGTCGTTTTCTTGAAAGATAGATTCTGACCCACCAAAATAGGATTGAAGGCATATGGCAGCACTTTCTTGCACCATGGGATGCATTATTTAAACTCTATGAGAGGAGAAGACATGAGAGCTTTTTTCAACAGTTTTGTTTCCTGCATCCAGGCAGTACCTAGCTCAGGTTCTTGGTTGGTTGGAGCTGTGAATCCCCCACTTTTCATACACTGCATTCAGAAGAATCTCAGGAAATAGAAGTTCTTAACACTGGTCCAGCCCCAAACAGTTGTAGACCTGTGCCAACTTTCCTACATCATTGTCTTTTACTAGGTGATTTACTTAAAGTTTTCTCTGTGTAGTTCAGCTACAATAAAATCAAGGGTGGTTATTCTTTTCTGTCTATAATACCCTGGCATCAGTTTATAAATCCTGTGCTGTGAGTCAGGCTTCCAAGACATTGCAGGTAAAGATAAGCTCCTGAAGTGTGATTTTAAAGGATGAATTTTTAAAAACTAGTGGATTTCATGTTCTTTTCTATTTACTCATTCTGTTTTTCAAGGCTGGATTTCATCCCTGCAAACTTTTCTTTCAGCTACAAGGCTAGAAATTTCCCTTTCAGTGTCTTTCTCTTTGGTTTTTTTTTTTTTCTTTTTTTAATAAGGGCAGAGATATTTTCCTTAGCTTTAGTGGCAAGGAAAATATATCTTGGCAAAACCCAAAAGTTTTTATATATATTTTTATATATATATTAAAAAAATGAGGAGTGTGTCTGTACACGTCTCATATGATGCTGTACCTATTTTATATCTGTGGGGTTTTTGTCATATATATTCTAAAATTAGGAAGATCAAGGATGCTTAATGCTATTAGTCTTCCAGAGAAAGTGTTGCATGGCATTCTTCATAGCTTGCATTGGAGACTGGCAGCTTTAGAGAACATAATGTATTTGTTACACAAGTGTGCTTTGTATAATTTGTCCTTTGTCCCAGAGAGAAAACTAGGTTAAACTTAATATGGTTTGTATGTAGATAGGTGTTAACAGAGAACCACATTTTGTAATCAGCTCTTAGGCAACAGACCATGCACTTCATTTAGTTTGGAAGCAAAAATCCTGTCACTCTGGTAAAATTACCCTTTGAGTGCAATTGTTTTCACTGTTTAAGGGAGGACGGTCAGATTCTTCTCTCGCTTCCTGGCTTTGGAACACAAGGCACTGGTAATTCAAGTGGCTGGAGAAGTAGGGAAAAGACATTAATTTGTCAGTCATTCTGGACTCCTATTGCATATAATAGCAATTAGTCCTGCTCTTACATGACATTGCTTAAAAATAACAGCTACATCTCACACCACCTGTCTTACACAATGCAATACACAGTAATATATAGATGAGAAAAATGAAGCTCAAAATTGAAGGAACGAAAGTTATCATTATATTGTTAATATATAAAGAGTGCTATATAATTGATGTTCTGCACTGTTCTTCTGTGGTAGATCAAATAATATTGTCATGTATCTTCCCTAATATCAGGATAATTCGAGTCACATCTCACTTACTACCAAGAGTTCCAGATGCACTTTGAGTGAATAAAATGCCTGCATAAAATTATAATTGAAAAATTAATATAATCTGATTCAATCACCCATCATAGGATTTGAAAATCCATAAATTAAAAAAATAATGACATATAAACGTTTTACAGGGAGGAGGCAGACAACCAGGAGGTGCTGAAATTATTGTTTGACCTGCTACATTTGGAACCTCTAACAACAGCCTGAGTAAAATGAGGAGAATATTAAGTCTTGCAAAGGAATAGTCTTTCCACTAACAGACTGCACGTCCTTTGTCAACTGTCCCAGCACATGAAGGAAGTGCAAAGTAGCCTAGTTTTAATTTAAAAACACAACCAAAACATAACAGACAAAAAACCCACCAAACACAAACACAAACACAAAAAACCCAACCAAAGGAAAACAAATATCCACTCTCTGCTGGACAGTCAAATGAGTGGTCATTTGATGCCTTAGCAGGCAGGGCTAGCCAAGCACTGCAAATAACTCAAAGACAACCATAGAGGGCTAAAAATTAGTGAAAAGAATATTATGTATGCTGCTGAACACATCAGCAGCCAGAAGGACATTGACGAATCTGGACATTTTTGGGCAAGGCCTTAATAATCTAAATTCACTGGAATGACTCAAAATTACTCAGATGATGACTAACGACATCTTCAACATTTACAACTATTTGTAAGATAGTAGAAAAAACATTTACATGTAAGGAGTAAGTTCATGAAGCTTAAGTTCAGAAAAAGCTAGTTAGAGCATAAGGAATCCTATGTTAAGGGAATGCTTACATCAGTTAATGAGGTGCTTGATACTATTAAGTGTAATAATGAGGGAAGACACAAAGTCCAGAGCACACGGAAGAATGACTCTGGGCCTGATACCACTTCCTACAAAAAGGCAATGGACTACCTTAGTCAGAAATTTGCTAACCCTGGTATTTAGACAGAAACATTTTGCACAATAGAAATGCACACTTTTAGTGGAGGATTAATTTTTTTTTTTTTTTGTAAAACAGACTACACTATTGAAATGCAATGCCTAAATTACACTTAGTCAAAAACAGCTTCAGCTTGGTTTTGGTCTTGTATTCCCTGAGTTCTGTGAATAATAAAAATACCTCCCAGATATCACTGGATCACCTGCTTAGCTGCTGCAGCCTGTTTAACTCTTGTGAAGAAAAATGACTCATAGAAATCACCACAAGGAGTCACTGACTGAACCTGTATGGTAGATGTTATATGATGAATATTATAATGTTCAGGATATGTTCGGACCACTGTCCTTTTCTACTTTCCAGAAAAGACATCAGAATGACACGACAACACATCTCTGACAGCCTTTGTAGGAGAAATACTGAACGATATGGAATCAGAAATATTCTTCATTCATGACATGGTGGTTTGGGAATGAAGCTTGCCTTTTTGCACTTAATTGTTAGAAAAAAAATATATTGACATAATTTTCTTTTTTGAATAATGTTCACAGAAAAAGTCAACCTTTTAACCTAGGAATCTAAAGCACAATATATTTATAAACTCTGACTCATGCATGACTGAGGCACAGTGGTTTAAAGTAATTCTCTGAATGCTTTGCATTGAGCAAGCACAACTTCCAGAGGGCTGAAAGCCCATTGCCAGCTTTGTGTTACTGGGGCTCAGTGATCCTCTTATCTATTCTCTCCTGTAAATTGACTATTGAATTATGCCTAGCCTGAAGCTGCTGGAAGTGTCTCTGCAGAGGGCAGAGTGGCTCAGCAGTTCAGACCCCAGTGGGTCAGGAGAGGAGAAAGGGCCAAGTTTACCTTTCTCTCAAGAGTTCCTGGGCTCTCAGATGCTCACTGAGCTGCTACTTACTTAAAGAAAATACAACCTAAGTAGCATATGGAAAAGACAAATAAGAGCTACTAAGCAGCAGATATGCTTTTAACTGCTTTCATGTCAGGTCACTTCAACTGACCCTGGGGGTTGTAGGGCTGCCTGCACCATTACTGTCCCACTCCTGCCCGGCCTCAGAGGGAGTCTGATGAGAAAAGTCTGGCATGCATGAAACTAAAGTTCTTCCTTCAAATTCCTCTCCATCCAGTGCTCACCTATGCCCTTCCAATCCATGTCTTATTCCTGTAGTTTGCAAATGCAGCAAATTCCCTTGTGCTTCGTGGTTCTGTATATTAGTTAATTCCCCTTCAGAGAAAGGTGTATTCCTTTCCTTGTCTCTTTGTAATCATCCTGAAAAGTTTTTGATCTCATGTTATGCTATTCCAGGGCTTTTCCCTACCAGAACTAAACAATAATATTTTAACAGTCTCCTTTTCAGGATTCCCACCAAAGTGGGAGGATTGGCATCCCCAGCCACAATCTGTGAGGGGTAGAGTGGAAAGAGGCAAGGGCAGCTATGACACACATCTCCTTCACGTCATGCTCGCTGAAGGGTATTTTTTGTTGGTGGGAAGAGAGGTTTCTTTTTCCTGTGCTGGCAGGACACTCAGGAGTGTGACACAGCAGCCGCGCTGCCACCCTGCTGCCCTCAGGGGTAGGACACAACCCCCCAGCAGGACTCACAAGCTTGGCCGCAGCTCTCAGACAATGCATCTGTGTGGAACCAGGTGTGACACTGTGGGAAACTCAGAGTGGGACAAGAGCAAGCCCATATGTATGAACCAACAGTCTGGTTGCAAAAGAGTGAGTAGATATATTATTTATTTTTTTTAAAGCAATGCAAAAGTCCAAATAGTACATCACTGACAATTACAAAATTGGCAGTGCATAACCATCATTGATATTTCAGTCAGAAATTCACTTGAGAAGTGATTAGATTCCATCCTTCCTGAGTAAACTGAATTTTAATATAGTAATTTTGAATTATTATCAGCTCATAAATCTTGAAGAAATAAGGAAAGGGAAGGGTGGCACTACACTTCCCCTGCTAGTCTCTTACAGTTAAAAGGAGAAGGAAACCAAATGATTTGTACACCACCCTCATTCCCTATGAATAAGAATCAAATGATAAAGTTTGAATAAAGCAGTTTTAAGAGACTTGCTTGTAGTACCTATGTAAAATAACACTCAAATCTTAATATGTTCTGATTATGGTATTGGAAAGAATTTTTTATGAGACCTTTGATCCAGCCCATTTTATGGTGAGGAAGGTTCAGTTGCTATCAGGTGGGCCCACATTTTTCCATTAGCATTTCATTATTCATTCAAACTCAGTCACAGTGAAGGTTCACTGGGCATTTCCCTGGGGTCAGTATAAGTACCTCAGTGAATTGCATATGCAAATATTTGGCATAATGAAGTGAAGATTCAAAACAATAGCCACAAACCAAGAAGCCATTTTGAACAATCTGGACTGCGAAAATATAAGGATGGTCATCTGTGCTGACATTTGTATGAACCAAATTTTTAAAATTGCTACAAAAAACAACACAGCTTAATATTGTATCATATTTCACTTCACACTAACCTTGTTTTCCCAGCTCTTTGTCTCCTTTTGTTAAGTGTTAACAGCATGCAAGATTTTACTGCAAGAATATCAACATCATAATCATTTTTTTAAAACATGTCTCATCAGCAGACAAATAAAATTTGGCCAAGAGAAAAATACTGGAGCCAGGCCACAGAAGAATAAAATTTTCTCTAAGGTCCATTAGCTCTTTAATCTGAGCAGGAGAAAAAAACATCTTGCCTGACCAAATTATGTTAACAATCAACTGCTATCAATATTTTATGCCTGAATCAAAAATATGGGCATCATCCTGACACTCTGGTGACATCAGAGGAGCAAAGGCTTATATTAGTGTTTGGTGCTTGTCTTATTTTAGTGGTGCATTAAAAAGCACTTTTTAGCTCAAAAACTTAAGGCATGTTACAGAAGTGATGACTCCTACTTCCTCTGTGCAGTGAGAAAACAGAAAATGTGCAGAGGAAAGTCACTAGCTGAAGTCATTTAGCAAACTAATGTTTAAATTGGGGTCACAAATTTCCCATGAGTAGTACTTAGAGCATGACAGAATGCAGGTGACATCCAAGGATTTCTGGTGCCTGCAGAAATATTTGTGTTGAATAGATCGGTGGAAAGAGTTTATAAATTTTTACTGAGCTAAAGCAAAAATTAGTTCTGGATTTATACTGCGGTTAAGTTTTTCTACTTGCTTGAATTTATCAGTAGTTCTTATTGTCTGCTATTCCTCATCCATTAGCAAGTAACTGCTAAAGCGCCACAGGCCACAGCTTGTATACTTTATCATGAGATCATAGGTGTGACCTGTGACAGAGTTTTCCTTAAAGCACACCTCAGATCTCCATTTCCTCTGACAATGAAATAACTGGAGAACAGAGTAGACACTGATATTTCAATCATCAGATCACTAAAATAAGCCACAAGTTAAGTGTTGGATTCTGATGAGCCAATCTGAGCTGTCTGCAACTTACGTAAAATTAGATAAATTTAGGTAAGTCCTCTGTGCTCTTCATAAGTCACTGGAAGAAGATCAGCTGCTGAAAACAATCCATGATTCCTATTTTACACCTTTTTTAATCTTGAAAGAAATGTCCTCTGGAGGTACCTCTCTCTCTTGAGAATAGAGGACATACAAGCAACTAATGTAGAAAATATGTAAATACATATGACGAAAATTCCTGAGGAAAATCCTACACTAGTCAAAATATTCCATCAGTTGGACTGTTTAGGTGTTACTCAAACAATTTCTACATTGTCAGATAAATCCTACCTGTAATAGTGTGTTAGAGCACCTTAAAATAATAATTCAATTAATAATTTTCTCCTGTTTTAGTTTTCTACATCATTTGTTGTAAGCTTTCCCTTTCCTGCTTCCTCTTGACTAATAATGAGATTGCAATATTTCCCACGACTAAGACCCTACTGTCATCGCATCTCTTCAACAACACTGTCCCAAAACTGAGGATTCCTGCAAAACTACAAAACAAAAAAGACAAAAAAAATCACATTAATATATCGTATTATTAATTACAAGAGGTATAATAAATATTCTTTTTTATCTCACCTTATTCTATTACTACTCTTAATACAATAAGAAAACATTCATAATGGCGTAAAGGTGACAGCTTTTGGGCCAGTATGGCAGATCTCTACTGCATACCCTCAGTTCACAGTGTGCAAAGCAAGTGTTCAAATGTCTTCCTGAATCAGTGCTTGAAAGTTACGGGAATTTCCTAGAACACCAAACACTGATAACATCGTAGCATAATCTTAAAGGAGAATTTTGAAAATTCCTTCATAACCTATATTAAACATTGATGATGTTGCTCCACTTACTATTGGAAGTAGTACTGAATAAATTTTTATCAACCATAAAAAAATTCTACTTGAATATTTGCAATCACATGTAGGGTAGAGAAGATTTCGCTTACGATCAGAATTGTATGTGTTTTCCTCTCTGTACACTGAAATGGAGAGAAAAACAAACCCATGAAACAGTAACGAACAGTTTGTGCAAAATTTCACAGTCTGTCTGGGTCTAAAAAAAAACCCCTGAAATCCCACTTTACTCATTGTAATTCTGTGTCTATTTAACTTTGCATTTTTCAGGAATTTTTTAGGTCAATCCAGCGGTGAAGTAAATTAAACAGACTGTGAATTAATTTGGTGTGGGCAGAGGTAAATTAGTGGTTTAGTATAAAGTGCATGTTATAACCAGCAGAGAATATTGATTTTTATTTTTTACTGTAAAGAAATTTGAGGGGCTGACTTTTTTAAAGAGTTTGTCTTGTTCCTAACAGTACTGTAACTATGGCATAATTGGGGACTGTATATGTCTTAATTCCACCAGTCAATCCTATGCACTGTTCCACTGCCTGTTACTACGCACAGTAACACTTTGAACTTTCACATGCCTATATTTATTCAACAGATGGCAGAGCTTGTGAGAGGATCAAACACCTTCCTGACAAGAGAGCAGCTCATTTTGTGCAAGGAAACTGCCAGCTATCTTTACTGGATGGTAAACAAACTGATAGCCTGCTTCTTTTCCCAGGAGGAATTAGCTGCATGCAGCAGCCACAAAGAGGGCAGGGAGGCATGAGCTGCTGAATCCTGCAAGCCTTAATTCACTGTCTGGTAAGGAGACATTGAATCTACCTTGCAGTTGGTTGCAAAGACGAAAAGTTCACCCTCAAACTCTGCATCATCTGGATAAAAAACACTTATGGAAATATTCTTTTAAATGTCATAGAGAATGAGAACCTTTCTGCAGTTTTCTATATTAGCCTACAAATTCAGATTGTTTGTTTAAGTAAGTCCTAAAACAACTTTGGCATGACTTTATGGCTCTATCAGAACATGATGCTAAATAACAGGAGTTACAGTGGTCCTGTGTATTGAGCATATCTGCTTTGAGATAGCTAAGAAGCACCATCAGAAGCTATTCTTGGAACTGGACATTTTTAACAGTACAATATTTTTTTATAGAATCTTCTTTCCATTGGAGCACATTGTTTTCCTTTCTGACAGTTTTTCTAGGACTTTTCATAACAGACAATATCTCAGCATGAACTTATCCCCAAAATTTTCAAAAGACATGAGACCTAGCTGTGTAGTTCCTTGTTTCAGCTTTAAAGTGGGGTAGAACAGAATTCACTGATTTACACCTCTGAAAAATGTTTCAAGTGGAGTGAAATAATGGTGAAAGTACAAGAATATGAATTACTGGAACCAGCATGAGTTGGTGAAACACAGAAGGAGGGGAAAGTCCAGTGGGAAGTCCTTTATAACAGCAGCAGACAGTGCTTTCTGAAGTGCCCTTGGAAACAAAATTATGTGCACTGTTGCCCAGGTGACAAAATCCAAGTACATGGTGCCTGCTGTGAATGGAACAACTGACACTGCCTGCTCCTTGTGGAGTGGCCAGCATTAGTGACACTGAGAGCTATCACTTTGAATGGGCATGAGAAGTAAAGCCTACTTTCGTGGATATTTGTTAAACATCTGGTGGACTAGGCATCTGCAAAGGTATAGCTTCTCCAAGGGAGGTGTTTGTAAGACTTATTTTACTTTCTACAAATACATGCATAAGTTCCATTATTTCTTTCTCATATATTCTGCAATGCCAAAGAAAATATGTAAGGATTTTCTCAGGTTAGAACTTATTTTACCTTGGTGGTGAGGTTCAAGCTGCACTTTTTTTCTTAACCTGATTTTTAATTTCTCTGGTTCTTTCAGACTCTTACACAGTTACGCACTTAAAATGTTATAGACATACAGTACATAAAACTGACACCTTAAACATGAATTCTTTTCTCTTTCTCCATCCATTCATATGCCCTAACTTGTTCTGCAAAGCGTTTTTCCTAATTAAGTGTTCCCTTTTGCATTAATCCCTTAACATCTGCCTAGTAATCAAGAACAAATGTTTCTCATTGGTATTCTCATGGAGTTGTTGGGCCCTTACCTCTCTTGCTGCAATGTTCAGCCCTTGCTGGTTGGCTTGCATTTTCACTTTAGCTAGCAGCTGACTTGGCTGCTAGTTACTGTTTCTCTGACTTTGTTCGTGGGTCACAGCAGCAGCTCATTGCCTAGCATGAAAGAGAAAACTGACAACAGAAACAAAAAAGAGAATTCACAAAGGTCCATATCTTCTGTTCCTGTCTGGGCTTTAAGAGGTGCAACCCCAACAACACACTTTCTCATAATTATGTCTGCCCTTTTTATAAAGATAACTTCTTTATGGAAAGGTAATAGCACATCCAAACTGGTAATGGTGTATAGTTTCAATACCTACTTATCTGAACAGAAAGTACTTGTAGAAAGGTCAATGATACCGTGTACACCTGTTTCTCACCTCTCCTATCTAATACAAACTAAATTATTTCAGTGTTTTTTCTCCAATATAGGTCTGTAATTTACTTCAAGCGACACCATTGATTTTCTCTGCTTTTCATATGCTTTAAAATTACAGCTATGATTTAAACAGCAAAAGCAGGAGAAAGAAAAAAATCACCAAACCAAAGAATGGAAGAGACCCAAGAGGACAAGGACTTGTTCAGGGTGTTTGATTTGGGTTTGTTTTTTCATAGGTGATTACTGCTTCAGTGGAGCTCAGGTTATGTGCCTGGTTGTATGCACTTCTGAAAAATATTTTTCAGGTTTTTTTAATAGAAGGTTGTCAGTGTCTTTTGTGTCTTAAAAAAAAAAAAACAGGGAGAAATTCAGATTCAGCTTTGCTACAATAGTATGATATTCCACTTGGAAAGCTAAAATAAATACTTTAGAACAGGTTAACTCTCTTTCATAGAGAGTTGATGTGAAAAGAAAGCCTGAAATCCTAGGACATGCCAAACTTTTATTGGGGTAAAGATGCTAGGCAAAATTTCAGGGAAGGTTTAGAGCAAGAAATAGATTTGATTATTTCCACTGCTACTAATCAGTTCCTTGGAAAACTTTTCTTTCTCTTCTCATCTGTATTTATCCTAATGCCCTATTGTGCAGATGATTCAAAGCTGTTTATGATATAAGAATGTAGAAAAATATGACTTTCTTCTCTGTATTAGGATAGAATTTTCTTTCACCTTTGGTAAAGCAGGATCCATCTTTTATGGAAGTGTAATTCAGGGAATACAGACATATATTTGTTTATATGATCTATTTAACTGCACTTGTCCTTTTCCCATGTTTACCAGAGGCTTACTAATGCAATCAACTTCATTCACGAATAACAAACAGGTGAGGAGCTGCTCACTGAAGATGCTCATGTCTGTATGTCTATGAAATATGTGGTCCCTCAGAATACACAAAAGCAAAATAACCATTCAGAACAACGTGGTAGAGCACACTCCATTAGCTCTGTCTTGCAGCTTGCACCACATTTGCCTCATAGTTTTTTTGGAGCTGTCATCCAAAAAATGGATGTGTAAGGCTTATTAAATGCCAAGTATCTAAAGCCTAAAAAATATTTTAATGCTGGCAAAACCAGATGTAATATTTTTCTTTTCAAGATAAAAATTAAAATTTTTTGAGAGGAGTCTTTATCCCATTTTCCAAACACTTCCCTTTAAGCCATCTCTTTTAATTTTTGCTGTGCAATTGTCTGAACTATAAAGATACCTAAAATTAGAAATTCCTCATTAGCACCTTAAACAGTTGTGGGAACTCAATCACAGACATTGTTAAAAACTGTTTTACCAAACATCTGTCAGGAACAGTTGAGGTGCAGTCAGCTTTGTCTTCAGGAAGTAGGGTGGCCTGATTGACCACCTTCCATCCCTATTTTCTATGACTATATTACTAAGACAAGATGAAAATACTTTTAAAGTCAATTTAGTATAAAAGGCTTTGAGAAGTTAATTACAATGGCAAACAGCATCATCCAATTTCACAGCTTAAAGGAAAACAGCCTTTATGTTTGCAACAAAGCTGAAATACCTCGATCACATATATGCTCCATGGTTCCTCAAAAATTATTTTTAAAAATTCCTTTAGCATGTGTCAAGCCACCATTAGAATGAAGTACTTCACACCTCAAAATGCTTCGGATGGAGTTCATTCACCAGCACTCTACCCACTTCCTGGAGAGGACTATCACAGCCAAATACAAAATAGTAGAATCATAGAATGGTTTGGGTTGGGAAGACCTTAAAGATCATCTGGTTCCAACTGGGCATGGGTAGAGCTTTGGGCCAAGATAGAAGATGGGTCTATACCCACCTACCACATGCAAGGAAACAGTGTTGGCTGCAGCAGTGAAGGGGCAGTGCCTGCTCACACTTTTAGGAGAGGGTGTTTGAACAGGGAAGCAGTGTAAGCCTTACCACAAACATCCTCAGAGCAGAGCAGATGAAGACATCCTTAATTGTTATTGGCCTGGAATTACCAACAGTTGTGCATAGAATATAAAGCGAGCTTAAGAACAAGACTAAATAAGTCAAACTTATTTGAATTAGCAACATTATTTTAATCACCTTTTCTTCTGTAAACACTACATATTTATATAAATACATATACATTTCCAGATGTTTGAAATTCAATGCCTGAAATTCCAGGTAATAGTAATTTTTTAAAGAAATTTACACTGTGCCATCTAGAATTCGTAGGAGATATCCTATAGGTCATAAACATATATACACTACAGTGCACCATTGTGAGTAAAATGGATCATGTCAATAATTGAAAGGATATGCCCTATCAATGCTGCTGTGAAATACTACTCAACTCTCCTTATTCAGAAAAGGGGTGCAAATCCCCTTAAGAGGACCTGAGGTTAGCTCCAAAAAATGTAGCGGTGCAGTTACAGTGCTCATCACAGGTAAAGGAGGGATTCTACCTCTCCATCTGAATTTGTGTTGATATGTGGAAAGAAATTCAGAACTGAAAGAGAATTTGATTATGCAGCCTTGTGATTAGAGGACCAACACAGGACAAGTAATCTTGGATTTCATTCTCAGGACTCTTACTAGTTAATTTTTGTTTAATACGCAAATAATCATAGGCAAGGAATCAAAAATTCTTTCCTCCAAACAGAACCATGGCTGCTCTGTCTTGTTCTTTCTTTTGGTCATTAGTTTCCTACAGTTTTTTTCTTCCCTCTTTTGGTACATGTTTAATAATGATCTTAATAATCACAGAAAGAGAAAGGAAGGAAGTAAGGAAGGAAGGAAGGAAGGAAGGAAGGAAGGAAGGAAGGAAGGAAATACATTACAACTTCTGAACTACTATCCTTTAACAATCAGAAATAGGCATGAGTGTTTTGCGTGATATAGAATCATAGGATGATGACCGGCATTGGAAGGGACCTTAAAGATCATCTAGTTCCAACCCCGATATTCTGTAAGTTTTTGTTACCCCAGGAATCTAGTCCTTCCAGAAAATGTGCAGAAATACTTTCAGAGCTTCACTTGGACATAAGTATAAAGTGGACTCTGTTCCCAGGGCACATGCACCAGCTACTTTTTAGGACACAAAGGTACAATAAATCAAGACATACACATTGGGAGCAGTAAGATGAAAAGGTAGATGCTAAGAAAACTGAGGTGCCTTCAGAGCCAAGCAGCAGTTGAACGGCAATGTACACCATTACATTTGCCAATATGGCCAAGATCTTTCTTTGAAGTAAACAGTCACTCTTGCAAAAACTGCTATAAAATAGGTGACAGTTGCTGTGGTCATGTCCTGGACTGGGACTCGGAGACCTACCTTCAGCCACACACCTCTTGGAATGCTGGTCTGACCTGTGTTGTAACGCAGGCAATAGGACGCTAGAGGATGGGAAGAGACTCTCAGATGAAATATGGAGGCAATGCAGTCCTTCATCCTGCCCTGAGAATCTGTAAACCACTTTGCAGGATGTTTATATAACCTGTATTTGTAAACCACCACAGTAAATATTTCCTGTACCTTTCTGGCTTCTTCTTTTATCATGTTATAAAGCTTTTCCTAAACCTTTATTGCTACACTTTAAACCAACCTGTTTCTGTCCTTATAGATGCACAGAAAAGTTTCAGTATTTTTCTCTTCCACAATTCAAATCTTGCTTTAACTAAAAACATTTTTTAATAAAGAGCTGAGTCTTGATAAGTTACTCCAGCAGTTCTTTATTTTTCTGATGAAAAAGTATCTGATCTCCTGTAATCAGATGTAGAAAGCTCTTAAACTCTCTCAGCTTCCACTTGTGATTCAATTGCACACAATGATCTGCTTTTCTCACACCCTTCTTAAGACTGCAGAGAAAATAAACTCTTCAATAGGGCAGCAAAATGGACTCTTGATATTAGAATAGGTCTCTGGGCATGCATCTTTGTTTGCATCAAACATTAGCAGTGCTCCCTTTTAACCCAGGCTGGGCTGAACAAACACTGTGCAGCTCCCAGACATTTGAGATGCTGCTGTCAGTCACCAGCATCATGCTGATTACAAGCAGAATCTCAACTGGTACAAACCCATGTAACTCCTACCAGACATCACACTCAACAGTTCTTGCTTTCTCTGTAGAAATGTGCCTCCTGACTGCCATTGGCTTTAATCAGCAGCATGTTTGCTTAATGTGTCTGAGGTCTGTAATGGCATATTGAGCAATATAACAGGCATCTCCTAAGACCATCTGATCTCTTAAGGTCTGGGATGAACTGTAACATCCCTGAAGCACTCAGCCTCTTCTAATTAGTGAGTCATTTTTGTCATAGCTACCTACTGAAAGACATATCCCTTTCTCAAGCTCCTTCCTGTCTTAGCTTATCTGTTTTTATAATAAAGACTCACCTTAGTTACGGGAGACACAGACCTCTCTTTAAGAAACTTGTAAGAACAGTTCCAGTTCATGTTCAGTGAGAGCATACACCCAAAAGCTCTTTGTGCAGTATCTCCAACACTCCATGTTGTTCCTGTTGTTATAGTAAATAGCTCTTCAGTGGAGGAACCATACTTTAATGTATATATTAACCTGCAGTTACTTACATTTACCATTCTTGTTTTACACATGTATAAAGCCCATCAACTTCATTGGGAAATTTGACTGTGCAAGTTTTGACACTCAAATTGTGATATGAAGAGGATAAATTTGGGTGGGATAGAGTAAATTTTCTTCACAGCATTTAGTAGGGGTCTATGTGCTGAAAACACTGTTGATAACACAGGGATGTTCTGGTTACTGCTCAGCTACACAGCGAGCTACACTGCTACTGAGTTACACAAAGCTGAGACCTTTTCTGTCTCTCACTGCCCCACCAGTGAGGAGGCTGTGGGTGCACAAGCAGCTGGGGGGGGGACACAGCTGGGACAGCTGACCCCAACTGGCCAAAGGGGTATCCCACACCATATGGCATCCTGCTCAGTTCAGGGAAAGAAGAATGAAGAGGAGGATGGTTTGAAGTGTTTGAGTTTGTCTTTTTAAGTCACCATTGCACATGATGGGAAGCCTGATTTCCTGAAGATGGCTAAACACCTGCCTGCCAGTGGGAAGTAGTGAATGTATTCTTTGGTTTGGTTGCATACACAGCTTTTGCTTTACCAATTAAACTGTCTTTGTGTCAGCCCATGAGTTTTCTCACTTTTACTCTTCTGATTCTCTCCCCACCCACCTGGGGAAGTGAGTGAGTAGCTGTGTGATGCTTAGCTGCCAACTGATGTTAAACTTCAACAGTTCTCTGGCACCCAGTGTGGGGCTAGAAACATTCAAGATAATAAGAGATTTGATTGGAATGTGCTAAGTTGAATTTATAGCTGTTATTGCTCTTTAGCCATAAATTGAGAGGCTCCTGTGCTTGCCATGGGGCTTGCTTGCCTCAGTGTGTAGTAGAACCTAGTACTTTTTAGTAGCTGCTTTTTGGTCTCACTGCTTGCTGTAGTGTTTGTTGTACTGCTTATCATCTTAATCTACTGTGCCTGGGAACATTTTGATAACAGCGATGGTGATGTGCCTGGGCTGGCACATGGCTAGGGCATCACTGCTCTTTCGGTCCTGCTGCACTGGACAGGCTGGAAGTACAGTGTGAATGAGTCAAAGGGACTGTAGCCTGAGGTTGAGTCCATGTGGGAGCAGGACACCCCAAAGCATTGGTGGCCATGGATAAGTCCACATCAGAGTAGGTATATCTCAAAATGTCTGTGAAGGTGGCTCTGTCTGTGCCACAGCTGGTGTACCTCTGAAGGGAAGGAGTTAATTCCAATGGTCTGCTCCAAAAAAGTGAAGGACAGAGATTATAACAGAAGTATCTTCAAGTGGTTGTAACCTGGGATTTGAGTTGCACCTTTAGGAGTTGCTGTGGCAGGAATTGTCTGAACAAATGGAGGAGAAGCCTTATAAGAAGCAGTGCAAATATAGCAGTGACTCAACTCAAATTAGTGGCTTTGGTGCCCGGTAACCCCAAGCAACACACTATCTCCCCTGTCCTGAGTGATCACCATTAGAAATGGAGCCCAAAGTCATGGACTAAATGAACTCAATGGACATTTTACAGGCATTTCACAGGGGTGGGCCATCGACTAAGGGAATTATATGTGTTCTACACTAGAAGATGGAAAGGAAGATGATGGTTAATGATGATGTGTTGGACAGTGTGAGATCTGACCATGATGTAAATAGTGTGGAATAAGTGGTAGAGAATGTGCTGGTTTTGACTGGAATTGAGTTAATTTTCTTCACAGTACCTAGTATGGGTCTATGTTGGATTTTTGAC
Source organism: Oriolus oriolus (assembly GCA_013400235.1). Classification (NCBI taxonomy): domain Eukaryota; kingdom Metazoa; phylum Chordata; class Aves; order Passeriformes; family Corvidae; genus Oriolus; species Oriolus oriolus. Next base: position 2,960,849 of record VXBT01016245.1, on the reverse strand, counting down.
CAAAACCATGTTGATAACATAGGGATGATTTAGTTCCTGCTGAAGAAGTGCTTACACAGTATCAAGGCCTTCTCTGCTTCTCAACCCACCCCACCATCCTGAAGGCAGCTGGGAGGGGACACAGCTGGGACTGCTGTCCCCAACTGACTAAAGGGATACCCCAAACCATATGGCATCATGCTCAGCAGTAACATCTGGGAAAAGAAAGGAGAAGGAAGGGATGTTTTGAGTGATGGCATTTGTCTCCCCGAGTCACTGTTACACATGATTGAGCCCTGATTTCCCGGAGATGGCTGAACACCTGCCTGCCCACAGGGAAGTGGTGAATGAATTCCTTGTTTTACTTTTCTCGTATGTGCAGCTTTTGCTTTACTTGTTAAACTGTCTCTGTCTCAATCCCCAAGTTTTCTCACTTTTACTCTTCCGATTCTCCCCCCCTCGTCCCAATGGCGTGGAGAGTGAGCAAGCAGCTGTGTGGGACTTAGCTTCTGAATGGGGTTAAACCATGACAGCAAGAAATGCCATTTGGAGCTCATTAGGCAGACACGGCTCTTACTGCTTCTAGAGCATGTTTGCTCCTGTGTTCGTATGCGGGGATAGTACACGCACATGTTGTATTAAAAGTTCTGTTCTTACTTCGTTTTAGACAATGACTGGGCAGCTCTCCAAATTGTTCCTTATGAAAATTTATTAAATGTAATAGCTTTGAAAGAAAGATATTGCATGGGGTCAGATAAATGTAAAACAGTTCCACTGGGTACCAGAGCAGTAGGAATAAAAAGTGTGTGAATTAATTTTTCCTTGGCAGTTAACTCTATTCAGTGCAAAATTTGTTCAGGGTTTGTTGCAGAGCTTAAACGTTTGACATTCAGATGAAATATATGTTTGTTTTTTCTAAAGCTGTCAGGGGCATGCATGTGTCAGTTTTCATTAAGAATCATTTCCCTCAGGATCTTTGGCTTAAGTTAACCTTCAGACCTCCACCAACCCCTTCCAAACCATCAGGGTTTCTTTTTGTGTGTTGTTCCATGGATAAATGTACCTGCCAAAACCTAAGAGCTTCAGAGGATGATGTTGACTGAATGTCTGAGCAGTTCTCAAACTTAAGAAATGTGCACTGCAAACTACAGCAAGATATTCCCATCTTTCCTTTCCTCTTACCTTACTTAGGTAAGCATATATAGAAGGGACAAAAAATTAGTGTCTTTTATCTTAAATCTTCTTTCTGTAAGGATCACATTGTGCTGTATATACTTAAGCTCAGTTTCCACCCTGAAAATTTATACCTGCAAATAAATGACAAAGCACAGTTCTGGCATTTCTTGAAATATATGAAAAGGAATCCATTAATTTGACATCATAACAGTAATATGTGGCTAAGGTGGCTCCTCTGAACAAAATCCTACCTTTTCTCTGGGCAGGGAGACTTCACAAAGACCATAAGCCCTGCTAGTGCACTGGTTGGGACAAATGTTTGAGCCCCATTTCACTCTTTGCTGATGGTATAGGCCACCAATTTTCTTAAGAGTTAATTTTGTTCCCTGTTCAAATGTAGCAAATAATTTTAGAGTTAGGTCATTGCTGGCAAGTAGAAGGGGACTGCTGAAAGTAAGGAAGTTTCCAGGGAAAAGCAGAGACTGAAATATTATTCAAGGATCCTTCTGCCTAAAAATCATGAGGTTATTGTAACATAGCGTTCTGGTTCACACGATCCACTGATGTTAGTCAGTAAGGAATGCTGAAATGTTTTGATTTGAAGGCTGTGTTGGAAATGAATAATTCATTTCATTTTTGCACCCATGAGCTGAGAAATAAATCTGCAATACACATTTCTCTTATAGAATGCTTTAATGAAAGACTTACCTTATTTGCTTTCCCTTAGATGAAGTCCCACAATTAGTTTTTTGTAATGAGCTATCAAAAAGTTTTTTTGCTGCGAGACCAAGGCAAGGGATCAGCTCACTGATTTGCAGTAAACCCCACCAGTAATTGATATTTTAATATCTATTGTTTAGCAGTATGAAACCTTAACATAGATAGACTTTTGTAAATATATCACTCACAGTGAGGTTTATCTAAATTTATTATTAAAAATATAAGAAAACATTTTTCAGTTGTGCATTTACTAGATGCAGAATTCCTTGAAAGTTATATACTGAGCTGTATACATTGATCTATATGTTGGGTCATAGAAAAATAAATTCAGAGGAGGTATGTATTCAGTGCTAGATGTTGTCCCTCTATCCAGCTCGCTCCATTTGCCTTTTGGATGGCCTGGATAAGAGTACAGCCCACACCTGGGTGAAATCTGGCCCTTATTATTCATAGTTTTCACAACAGAGATAAGCTAAAGCTGTTCTTATTTTTTCTCCTGAGAAGGATTTCTCTTATGTTCATTGTAGTGGTGATATCGCAGTTTCAGACTTTACCCACATTTCAAAGCTTCTCTATATTCTGTGTGTGATACAGCAATAGACAAACTAGAGTTAAACAAACTCCCACAGGAACGTGAACAGGTCTGGTCATGACAGCAAAATGGTTATTAAGTATATTACTGTGTTTAAAGGAAGATGCCTTCTTAGAAACTTTTAAAGTAATAACTGTGTTCATGAAAGTGCTATACAAAAGGTTCTGAACTGACTCCCCACTCAGCCATGGGCTGCTGGTTACCCAATTTAAATATCAGTGACCCCGTCTGGAAAAATTCCTGAGGGAGAGAGGAAAACACAGAGCATGTCTATGTGGTCAGAAGATGGATGTTATTCCCTTGCTCTGTCCATGGCTTGGGGCCATTGAGATGTTATTCCGGATACTGTTCCACCAGGCTCAGGGCCAGATCTTCCTAGCATACCTTGTCCAAAAGAGATTTAGGACAGATCTCAGAACTCTAAAATTCACCCTCTTTCCCTGATTTTTTATGTCTGTCATATGGACCCCATTAGAAATTAAGAAACAAGATCAGTGATTTCCAATAAACCTTTTATAGGTATTGGAAAAAAATAGACCTCACTAAAGTATTCCAGACTCCAGTTCCCAGTCATCAGTTTTCTGTGAAGTATTGTCTATTAAATAGCCAGGCAGTTTCCTCTGAAGCAATATTATTAGAGCCATTGCAAAATGAGTTGGAGCCCTCTGACTGAAATTTGGCTCTGAACTAAGGGTAAACCTCAAAAATATTCTTTCATTTTTTGATGAATTCAAAATTACACCAATGAACCAGCACTGTTCAGAGCTAGTTTGTGTCTCCAGCTGTCACTAATTATTGCATAGCATCTATTTTTAACTTGAAATCTCCCATCTCCAGCTCTCCTCACACCTTTGCCAGTCATTATTTTTCTTATAATAGGATTCCCTCAGTTAGCCTTATGTTGTAAAATGCACAAATACCAGGATATTTTTCTATTATTCGCTAGACCAGTCATACCCTATTAAAGGTAACCAAAGTCATGATGGAAAAAGCACCACTGCTCTCTTAAATTCTGGGAGTTTGGCTTAGAAGGATTGGACTGTGATACTTGAAAGTATCTCAGACTGGGATGAATGGTAAATAAATGTACAACCATTCCCTAAACAGAAAGTTCATCTTGACTCAGTTCTTTTGTAGTACTGCCCTTAGCCTAATATGCAGTGGGCAGGGCCAAACCTAACCACAGCAGGCCTCACCAGAGGCGTGTTAAACCAAATGACATGAAGTGCACGACGTGACATCGGGTGCCCCAGGAATGTGTGTATTTGGCTGGTTCCCACACTCCCTTTACCTTCAGTCACCTGGCTCCTCAGCTGGCACTCACACCACTATTCCAAAGAATGGGGGCATTTTCCTTAGCCATGGTAAAGAATCTCTTTTGAAGATTTACAAAGAGATGTCACTGTTTTGGGATTCTAATCCGATGACGGTTGAGTAGCTAACTCCTTGGAGACATTTGCTAAATTAAATTGGAAATGCCCTGTATTTAACTAGGATTGTTTGGTAGATTTACAAATAAATTGTTCTCAGAACTTTTTGGTGTATGAACAAATGAAAGCTGCCAAAAATATCTCCTTATATGAAAATCTGGCATGTTGGAAATAGCTTAGCTGATTTGTACTCTTACACACTTGACAACTGAGTAGAAGTATACCAAGCAAGTTACTTATGGACTGGGTTCTAACTGAAGTGCCTCAGCAGCCTATTGCTGTCCAGAGAGGTGAAGAAAAAGAAATACAGAATTTAAGATCCAGTCTTGTTCACAATATTCTGGTTTAATGGGGAGCTGCAGATTGAAGGGTGAGCCGTGGGATTACATTTGCAAGTGTGTTTACAGATACCGTATTGATTCCCTTACTTACTAAGAGCATTTCTGTACTGCCACTGCTTGCAATAAACAACCCTGCAAGAGCCTACATGGTTGTGAAGCCATGATGCATTATTTAACAGGACCTAATCAATATAAAACAAGCATTCCCTTTGTTACAGGAGTGCTATTGACAGAATGCTTCTCCCTTTCAATTTTTTACTATTTTGCATCGATTGCTGAAGCCCTGCATATTCTTCAACAACATTTACTGAGCTAGACCTGACCACAAATCTCACTCTATATGAAAAAACAGATTGCCCCATTTTAGCACAGAATTAATTTGGAAGAATATCCAGCATTCTAAGAAATCAATATGAGCATAGCCATTAACTTCAATAAAAGAAAAAACAGGTCTTTGATCAGATATAAAAATCAGCCCATTTAACCATCTCTGAAATAAAAGATCAATACCAAAAAAACCCACAACCCATCCTATTCCCACATAAGTCCTTAAGAGTTCACCTGGCAAGAATGCATGGAATTTGGATTACTTGGCTAAGAGTAGAAGAAAAAGAATTTTGCCACCTGTAATTTCAAAAATAATATTCTCTACACTGTGTCTCATGTTTGCCTGCAGTTCTACTAACACCATGTGTGTAACAGCATCCAAATGACAGTAAACAAGTGCAACTTGGGTTTTATAAAGCCAGACAGCCTTGCACATATCTCATTTATACTCTCTTAAAAATCTTCACCCAGTTCAGTGGGAGCAGGGATGAAGTAGGCAGAGAAGAACCTACTTGAAAATTCCACATCCAGTTCTTGGATCTTCCTTTTTAGGAACATGCTTAATTAGTGAAGTTTTAGGATCTTCATAATAAAAATGGTGGACATAATTGTCAACCACCCTATTCCAGGCTCATGGTCTCAACTGGCATTCATTAACTGCTAATATGACATTTAGGGAATCAGATAATTTGGCACACACAGATCTAAAAAACCTTCTAAATTAATTTGTTGTTTGAGTACATTTCTTTGCAATTTTATAAAAGGAAAAAAATACAGGGTTTTTTCTTCCAGTCTAAAAGTTAAAGCTTTACACTAGAAACTGAACTTTAACACTAACATAATCTGATTATTTTGACCCTTCCTATATCTACTTCAGTGAGGGTTTCAGATATTGCTTCAAGTTGAATGACAACTAATTTATTATTCAAAATTGAAAATTTTTATGAAGAAATAGGTGAAGAATGGTGTGTCTGACATTTTGGAAAGTCATGAAAATGGCAAGTAAAATAAATATGAAGCATATAAAGGCAAGTCCCAAATATGAAGCAGGCAGTTTTTACCTCTAGCTCAGAGAAGATACTTCACTATTCTCTGAAATCTGTTTTGAAGAAAGAGAGAATAAACTGGGAGAAGATATGTTTTGCTAGTTAGGAGATGAGATGGAGAATATAGGAGGAGAGGACTTCATATTGCTGTTTTACTATTAAATAACCACTAGTCATTCATTGCTGAATGTAAAATATTTAATGGTTTTAGGATGTCCCTTTCAAGTCGCTGTTAAAGAAGTCATTGCAAACTGCAAACATCATAGATATCTAAAAAAGTTTACAAATATTTTGTAATTGTTTTGAAGTATCCTCTTCTACACCATTCTATTAGTAGACAAAGGAAAAGAAAAAAAAAGAGAGATGAGAAAAGAAGATATTTTGCAGAACCTCTAAGCTTATACCTCATAGCATCAATCACAGTGAAGAGCACAGCTTGCCAGAGGCATTTCCTTTGTAATCCAGAAGACCATCTGTACAGTGTTACGGAGTACAGCAAGCAGAAGTTTTCATACTGCTGCCCATGCCCTTGTGCATACACACACCTACCGCAAAAGCCAAGGGGATACCAAGGGGAGAAGGCATCACAGGTGCTCACTTTATAAATGATACACTAGATATTAGTCAAACAAAGTTTAAAATTTTTCCCAATCACCACTCTTGAATGCTCAGAAGTCTTCCTGTGTGTACATGAAGGCTTGCCACACCCAAGTTTCCAAATTTGGATGAGGAGGAAAATTATTCTTTGACAAACTGAGAGCTTGTGTCAGGAGAGCCCAAGAGGGGTCTCATGAGGATGTATGTCAAGTGGCAGGGAGCATTGAACTAGGAGGGTGCTCCCTGTCTGGTAGACCGTATAGAGACATTCCAGTTTTACCCAGATTACTGGGATTGCAAGTGCTTCACTTAATGAGGGAGAGACCCTCTGAAGTCTGCAAAGAGATCCAAACAGCAGAACAGCCAAGTGGACTTAGCTGTTTTGTATTCTGTGGTGGGAAATTCAGTTGTTTCATCTTGGTCAGAGGATAGACACAAGGCTATGCAGATCTTCAAAGGTGCAAAATCACCCCTCTCAACCAGGAGAAAGAAGAAATCACCTGAAACTCTGAAGCAGGAAGGTAAACCCATAAAGTAGGCTGATTGCTCCTGCCAGAGACAGGCACCAAAGGACAGAAGACAGGTGGCAAAACAAGCCTCAGGGCTGACAAAGCACTGAAACACTGACAAAGCAGCACCACACGAACTTAAAGATATGCTGATGGCTTTAGAAAGGGAGTCAACCTGCCTGAATAGGTTAACCTCAGCCAAAGATTTCATTCCAACCTTGTACAATTTTGCAATTGCAAGATTCTCTCTCATGTCATGAACTAGAACAAATTCTCTTTATTGATTTTTTTATACTACTTTCTAAGTCTAAGAAAATTCATATTATTTTGTTAGGATTCTATCAACTTTTTTTTTCCCTTTCCCTCCTTACTGTAGGAGCCATCCAGTAAGAAGCACTGTCGATACTATTGTATATCTGAAAAGATAAACACTTGGCAACTTGGCAACACTTAAGCATTCTTCATCCTTATTCTTTTATGCATCATAAGGGTCTGCTCAGAACACCCGCATACACGCACAAACATTGTGTCACTCACACATAATACACTCCTTTTTCCAACCACAATTTTTCCTTTCCCAACAGTTCCAACTATAATTCACTGGCAGAGCAAAATGTTGGAATAAGCATCTCATTTATCACTGGACAAAGACAGGCCTTTACTTCTCCTCAGCCCTAAAGGCCAAAGTGGAACTGTTTGCATCTCATTTGTCATAAACTTTCAGTAGATGAGTTAGTTTATATCTGGGTGGACTGAGACAGGCTGGAGCTTACTGCAGGGAGGTTTTTTGTTGTTTTAGTCAGGACAGGGGCAGAACTCACAGTTCTAAAGCTTTGCTTTCACTGCTGAGCAAGTCTGACTTTATCCTGCCTGCAAGAACAGAAGAGCTGTGGTTCAGAAGGGCTCCCTAGGGTGCTCTGGCCAAGTAATTACAGTAACTTGCATAATACCTCTCATCAAGAAACTGCATTTTTGCAGCAAGAAGAGGAGTCTTGTTCCATTCACAGCAGAGACTTAAAAAAAAAAAAAGTCAGTCTCCAGTATTAAACTACCTTACCAGCACAAGTAAGGGCAGCAAAACAGCGGAAAAAAATAAGTGAAAAGTGCTATGTGCAGCTTACTGGAGAACTAGAAAAGACACTATTCTTTTTGTCTCAGTTTGGTAGAAGGGAGCCCTCAGGAAGAGTTTACATAAGGATTGGTTAGTGACCCCTGAACAGCAGAGCTCTCTTAGAAGCTATCTCACAGTTCTTCACTGCCAAATTCACAGGCTACCACCCAAGGAGGGATTGTGCCTGAGGCTTGCTCTTCTGTTCCACAACTGCTTGGTACATGCAGATGCCTGCATACGTCTCGAAAATTGTTGATTTTGTGCAAGTTGCTCCCTTCCACCAGCCCCGTGTCAGTTCTGCTCCCTCAGATGGGGAGACATCCATGACACTCTCCAAATTATATTCTCCAGGCCATTCGCAGACCATGAAGCCCAACAAGGACCTTTGGTGGACTTCAGGGGACTGAGGCTCTCAGGATGCCAGCAGAGAGTCAAGAAGAAGGAAACAATGATTTAAGATTTTATTTATAATTTGGTAGAATCGTTAGTAAAACAATAGTTGTGTCACGTGCAAATTGAGCCTATAGTAATAACGAATCCAAAAAATAAAAAAATCATTTCTGCACAGGATATTTCTTGGAAGGTAGAGACAGGGGCTCTCCACTGGCAGGAGAGCCTTGCTCCCCTACTCGTTAGGCAAGTTCCCCAGCCAGTGAATTGCTGGCTCCAAGATTGACTGCATCACCTGCTGGCTTTCTTAATAGTGTAAAAGTCCAGCATGCTATTTCTCTGGCTTTGATTTTAATGAAAATATGTCGACATGTAAAATTAAAATGCTTTGTTTCATCAAAAAAAAATTTTTTAAATCCCATTCTGTCCCCCGAAAACCTACTTCTAATCAATTTCACTTGTTTTTCATGTAGCAAAAGCAAGGACCTGTTTATTTAGACTTAGCTCAAGCCAAGTTAATTTCCATTTTTAAAATATTATTGGCATTTAAAAGGGTAAAATACACTGGTTTGTAAATTAATCCCTTTCCAATCCCTGCTCTTTATACAAGACTTAATAAATTAAAAATTTTAAACTGTGGCTACTTTTACTGAGATCCTGAAATGTCCATAAAGTTTATTTGAACTGCGATGAGAAAGCTTATATATTCATAAGATACAATGTATTTTTATATTTCCAATTTTTAAAGGTTCCACTTTCCTCCACAGAAACTAATTGGTTCTGTTCCCCACCCATTTTAACCTTTTTTCCTCAAGCTCAAGGATGCCAAGGTTCTGCTTAGTACATAAAGCATCTGATATTTTGAAAGAATAAAAAAATTCCTTTTCTTTTCTTGGTGAAGCATATATTTAAGGATGAATAGACCATTTTAAAATTTCAACAACAGCACTTAGCCAAGAATGCAGAGATTGATAGTTTCTCAAAAAATTAAGATTATTTTAGGACATATTTGGTTAACAAAATATCTCAGGTTTCCCACCCAGCCTCAGCAGCTGGCTTTTGCTGTAGTAACCACTGCTGTTAAATTACATAGTGCACACTACACTTACGATGGACATGGTTATAATGGACAATTGGTTACAGCGGACAAAAACAGATCTCCCAAACCAAACATATTAAGTTCAAGACATTCCTCTCTGGTTATAACAGACAAACATTGACTACAATGCCAATTTCTGGACTTTTTTCTGAACCCTGTAAGTGTACTGAATAGAAATGGGAGCTAGGGAGGTAAGTTACAGGAATACTGTATTTTTAAAATAGATTGTGCCTTAAGCCAAAGACTGAACAAGATGGTAAGAGAGGTTATGCCAGACTTGCACTTTCTACCAGCCTGGCTGACCACTGCATACTAGATAAACCCAGAATTTTCTATAATCTGATCTCTCCTGCTCTTAGAGCCAGCTTCAGTGAATGCAATACCATGGAGATGCAGAAGGACTCCAAGTCACCACTTCTTTTCAGGGCTCTTCCTCTGATGGCACAACCTGTCATGGCCATGCAAAAGGCCACACACTAAAGGACACTCCAATTAAAATAATGATTTTCAAGGTAGCCCTTCGAATCCTGTTTATATCGATATTTGCCAAGAGTACAAGAGGGCTTGGTGGGCGAGTTAAAATGTACTCTTTTCAAATAGACAGAGTCTTGTGAGCTGTCAAGAAATGTGAAATATTTACGATCCACAGCTCATGAAAGAATTGCATGTTAGGCTCAGTCAAAATCTCACGAGATTTTCATGACACTCACTCAACGCCAACAGCTACTGCAGATAAAAAACATTTAAGTGTCCATTCAGGTCCACTTCTTGCATAGTGCCTTTCCTGGCTAAATTTCAAAAACTAAACTATCAGTGGTGGGTGTAGAAGGGAGAGGTATTTTTTGGGTCTGCTTTTGGAACAAACAAACAAAGTTACTTTGTTTTTCACTTCTATTAGAAGTAAACTGTTTGAATTTAAACCTTTTGATCTGAAGAACAGGGACATAAGCATGGCACATTTGTCCAAAATGTTGGCAACACCTGAGTTCCTCATTGGGTGTCTTGGCCATAAAACACATGACCCTTTTTGAAAGGCTTTAGCATGCATTTTAGTAGCCACACACTTGTTTTTAGGGGCCCTGTGGCAGACCTTTCCTGGCCATGATCTGTGTCACTAACAGAGTTAGTTCTTCAGGATCCTTGCCTGTCTGAAGCTCAAGAGCTCCCAATCTGCTTTGCATCTTAAAACACAGTAATAAATAAGGACATAATTCACACTTCTCCATTCACCAGCACCATATCACACCTATGAAACAGCTTTGGTAGAAATAAAGATGTTCTGCATTTGCATGAGTAAGGCCCTGAAAGAAGGTACCCTGTCAACTGATGCTAATGGAGAAGAAAAGCTGACCCAAAATGTAATTCTGCATTTCAACAAGAAGCTTCATTTCATTCCATATGTTCTTTGGGGTCAAAGTTTGTCAAAGCACAGTCTTGGCTTCCTGATGTCTAAAAGCAAAAATGAGTATTTACTACATTTGGTAACAACAATGTTACCTGTGCATTTTAGTTATGCCCTATGTGACCTCTCTGCAAAACAGAGATGAACATCCCAAGTCAGCACAAAGTACATTGGACATTGTTTATCTTATACCTAAAATAAAGTTCCAGAACAAAGATGAAAATAAATAATAGAATCATAGAATATCATGCGTTAAAGGGGATCCACACAGATCACAAAGTCCAAATACTGACTTTGCACAGGACAACTCCAAAATTCACACCATCTGCCTAAAAGCAGTGTCCAAAATCGTCTTGAACTCTAGCAGATTTGGTGCCATGACCACTTCCCAGGAGAGCCCATTCCAGTGCCCAACCACCCTCTGAGTGGAGAGCCTTTTTCTGATAACCAGACTAAACCTCCCTTGACTCAGTTTCATGGTGTTCCCTAGAGTGCTGTCACTGGTTACTAAAAAGAAATCAGTGTCTATCTCTCCTCTTCCCCTTGTAAGGAAGCTATGGACTGCAATGAGATCTCCCCTCAGTCTCCTCTCCAGGCTGAACAGAAAAAGTGACCTCAGGCATTCCCTTAATGCTTCTTCTCAAGGCCCTTCACCACCTTTGTAGCTAGTCTTTGGACGCTTTCTAATTCTTCTTGTATTTTGGTGCCCAAAACTGCCCCCAGGACTTGAGGTGAGGCAGTCTCAGTGCAGAGCAGAGCAGGACAATCCCCTCCCTTGCCCGGCTGGCGATGCTGTCCCTGATGCCCCCCAGGACACCCCAGGTTGGCCCTCATGGCTGCCAGGGCGCTGCTGGCTCATGTTCAACTGGCCATCAACGAGGACTCTGGAATCACTTTCCACAGGGCTGCTCTCCAAGCTGTCATTCCCCAGTCAGTACAGATGTCCAGGGTTGCCCTGTTTCAGGTGCAGAATCTGGCACTTTCCCTTGTTAAACTTCATACAGTTGATGATTTGCCTCCTCTGAAATATGACGGCAAAATATTTGTCATCTGCAATAGTCCGGTGCGACAGCACACATCCAAAAAGACTCAAAGTTCACACAGTGACTTTCCAGGCAGTGGATGCCTGTTTCCACTCCTATGTACCTTCCCTCTTGTCATAAAATGAGGGCATCACAACACACTGTGATTGCCTACAGATTGTTTCATTTCAACAGCAAGACAGATGCCACAAGTTTGTCCTGTTCTGGAGAAAAATTTCTGACAAAATGTGATCAATGAATGAACATTATGGCAAGTCCTGTGACTTGAAGGGAATATATAGGGAATATAAACTGTATAGAGCAAACACATTTGCCCTCCAGAGTAATAGCAAAAAGGGTTTTCAAAATGTATTCAAATGTACTATGTTTTCCAAAAGTGTAGGAATTATCTCTATTTAATTATCTCATTCAGAGCATTTGAGATTTGGTTGGTTTGGGTTTTTTTCCTCTGAGTTTCAATACTTTAAGGCAAATTTTCCAGTTATTAAGTAGATTCTACCTTTATTCAAGCAGTGCTAATGTACAGAGTTTGAAGGACAACATGAAATATCACCAAGAGACGTGGTTGTCATACAGATTTCTACTCATTTAAACTATCATTGTGGCACAAAACTTCAAGTAATCACTGGATATTCTCTTCACCAGCTAACCCAAAAACACAAGAATAAAACATAAATAAGTGAAAAACGTCATTTCCCCAGAGAGTGTCTTAAATAATTGGGGGTGCATGTTGATCTCTTTTGCTTATCTATCTTCTTTTCACTTCCTTAGTTAAAGATATAACACTCAACAGAGGAAAAAAAGGAAGGCAAAAGAAAAAAGTGCATTAAGATTACACTTGGCATTTTAAATACAACAAAAGGTACCTATAGGGATGCTTTATTGTACAGTCAAGTAAACTCCAGCTGTCAGCACTGTGATCACTTCTTCAATAGGCAAAAAGGACTCAGCTCTAACCTGGCTGCATGCTGGTTCTCACCAGTAAAACAACTACTTCCTTAGGAATTACATTCACAATTATTCCCTGAGTTTCAAAGAAAACTTTGAAAGAAAAATGTGAATAAACTTCTTAAGTGAGTGGGTTTTTTCCTTTTCTTCTTTTTTTCTCTTATTTTTTTGGTGTTAAATAAAAAAGCTGTTTATCTGGTTTTGTTAGAGCTAAAGTAAAACCTTTTGCCAGGGATGAAAACTTCTACGGGATGACTTGAAAATCTTGTGGGTTTATTGGTTCTCCTATTATGTTCACTTAATTAAAGAGACAAAAATATGTTAACTATGACCCTCTACCTGGAGAGGGAGGAACTACTGCATACATGGAGTCAGAGAATATGCAGTGATGAAACTTTGATCACTTCTTTAAATGTGATATTATGGGGAGAAATCACAGCCTGAAGGAAATGGGATTTCTCTCATTGGCTTCAACTGGACCGAGGCACTACCATCTGATAGCAATTTCTAGATTTGTTGAGTAACTTTGTTCAAGATCCATATTTCACAGAACAAGCATAACTGAACATTAGAACTGATTTTAAACTTTGAACATCTTCATGAGAGCTTTTCTTTTCCAGAGTGTTCTCTTTTAAATTTTGCAGAGAAAAATCATGAAATCAAATAAACTTAATTTTGAAAATCTGCATCAGTCCTACTTGAAATGTCTAATATTATGTGTTTTTTCTTCTGGCTTTTCCCTTTTATTTTGTTGATTTCCATCTTCATTTTCTTTTACCATCTAAACAATAGAAAAATAAAAATAAAAAAAGATAAGCATGAGGAGGGGGAAGAGGAGAGGAATGACAATTATTTGGGAAGGGAGATGACTTTTTCCCATATTCTCTCTCTTGCATTGAAAGACAAGACAGAAACAAATGATGTAGCTTCAAAACTACAAATTTCCACCTTTTTTTCAGTGTTTTGCTACACTGCTTTCAAAAGCAACCACTGTATTTTAAAATCTAATTGGATTTTGTATGTCATTTCTCTTATGGAATTATCTTCTTAATTTCTAAGTCCATTCTACTAACCAATTTTTCATAAATTTATAAGAAATTCCACTCTAGATTACGCCTTCACATAAATAGGCAAAACACAGCAGACTGACAGTAGCAATCTGTGCAAGGCTAAGCAGCATATGGCCTTCAGCAAAAAAGGACCATAAATAATTTCAAAAAAAATTTTACTGTGGCATTATACATTTGACAAACTATAGACAGCAATCCAAAATACAGACAACTATTCAGCAATTTCTTTTCAGTGAAATGCTTCTCCAGGTGGCTGAATGCTTAATTTTCAATTCTGACCTTAATTTTCAGTCAGCTAACTAATCTGCCCTTTCAACCTTCTCCAAGCTCATCAGCCTTAAGACTTATTAAAATTGACTAAATTTGTTTTGCCATAATTTCTTGACCAATCAATAGTCTATGTGTTAATATGAAAATACTTTTTTCAAATGTCTGAAATCTCCGTTTACAGGGTCTTGAGGAAAGGGTCAGCTATTGAAATGACAAGCTCAAAGCATGAGAGGAGCTGTCTGAGCCTTTTTTTTTTTTTTGCTTCAACAGTAATTCTTGTCACCTTATAATCCCACAGAACAATTTTAATATAAAAATGTACCAATGGAAATATGAAACATGAGGAGTGGTGTTCCACAGAGGATTTCTGTCAAAAATTTTCTATGTAATGTAAAAGAGTCAAACCAAAAAATATACCTATAAAATCACATATTTGGTTCATGAAGGTACTTCCATCCTCAGGAAGAGAAATTTGTAAAAAGGAAACACACACATATATGAAACATTTTCTAAGAAAGAAAAAGTCAATTTTATCTAATACTAATTCGTAAACTGTACACTTGCTCTGTGCACACACTCGAGCAATGAGCAGAGAAAGTTTCAAGTCCTCACACTTCATTATTCATGTCATACATTATCTGTATGGCATAAAAAGAGAGACTCTTTGATTAGTGAAACAGAGAGTTTACTACAGATCCTACCAGAGTCCTGGCACAAAATATTTTGATCAGTTAACAAAGTTTCTAACAATGTCATCAGTAAGAATGGCACAGGAAAATATTTGAAAAATTTAATATCTGTACCTGAGGATATCATTAATCAGGGGTGAAGGTTTGCTTTTGAAAATCCTTTCATCTAGCATATCTGTTAAACACCTGTAAACATCTGTAAACACCTGCCTACCTCCAGGGGATTCAATACCCCATGGCTCTTCACCCTTTCCTCTTAAGTTCCATCTAGCAGGGAACTGCAGCTATATTTGGCTTCTAAAAGCACTCCCAGTTGCTAAGTGTATCTGCATCACTTCTTCCAGAGCAGGAAGAAGAGCCCTAGCAGTTCCAGGTAAGACAGAAAGAGGTCCCATAACATGATGTGTACGTAAGGTGATGACAAAGATCTCATCAGAACTGATTGCAAAGCCCAGTACCCGAGTTATGCTGTGTTAGGGACTGGCTGAGCCACCTCAAGCCTTGCTGCAAACATCTACTTCCCTACTCTTTCTCACCATATCATATAGTTGTCCCTTCTTTCCCCTTATTGATAGACAACTCCTGTGAAAAATTTGAATTCTTTCTTAAATTTCTTACACCTAACACCTCTTCCAAATGTCAAATCCCAAAGAACACTGTCCCATTCACTCATCATGTTGTTTCAATATCAAGGGTGACTGCAGCAAATATTGTGAATGGTGCTTTTACCCACTGGGATATCTGTTACACCACAGAACCTTAAAATTCTCCATAGTACTCCAAAAGCCTAAAGCTTTAAAGCAAATTGGATTTAATACTATCTCCTTAGACCCCTTCTCTTCTAGATTTGAATTCCTTTCATTTGGTTTGTTGTAGAAACACTCACAGAAAAGTCTTTCTGTATATAACTTCCTGAAGTTTGAAACAATGAATGAAGTGAAAGCCATAATAATGTATTGTGGTAATTCATCTCAACGTAAAAAAATAATTGTAAATTATTATCAGACGAACCCCTTTATATTGGTACTGAAGAACACACAAGAATGGAAGCCAGCATGTGACATTGGCAGCTGTGCACACAGATGCAGTACCCTGTTCCAAAGGCTGGAAAACAGCCCAGAAAAATAATACCTCTAAGTTTCAAAACTTCAGTGAATTGAATATTTTGATTTATGAGGTTTTTCGTCATTTCATATTTAGATAAATATCTAACAATACTCAAAATATATAACATTAATTTGAGTAACCAAGTAAAGTTAAGCATCCATTTTGTCTGGGCACCTTCAAAATATCTCTTTAGACAATCTATGTCTTTCAGGACCAAAACCAGTTAAGAAAAATATTATCCTAAAGCAGTGTTCTTAATATCCATAAGTACCATGGTAAAATATATTATACAGTTCAGCCACTTGGAGATAACTAGACAGATATCCCAGTAGTGGAGGTTTTCATAACCAGAAGCATACTCTGCAATATTCTGTTATTTAGAGTTCTTTTGTCTTTCTGCGGTTGGAAAGACTTAACAACACAGTCAGTCTTTGATAGAGATATATCATGTGTTAGATGACTTATTGGTGGTACTTTAACTACAGAGGTAAGAATTACTTATCCTTTAATCATACATAGGCCTTATGATATTTTAGCAGAGAGATAGCAACAAAACAGCAAAACTAAAAAAATAAACCCACCTCTTTTGTTCAGTGAAGACTGTTTAGATATCAAGAGCATTTCCCACTCATTACTCCTTCTTGTGCACCTCCAGGGGGGAAGGAGAAGCAGTCATTCTGTAAAAAGGACAC
This sequence comes from Oriolus oriolus, assembly GCA_013400235.1. Classification (NCBI taxonomy): domain Eukaryota; kingdom Metazoa; phylum Chordata; class Aves; order Passeriformes; family Corvidae; genus Oriolus; species Oriolus oriolus. The sequence continues at coordinate 2,944,311 of VXBT01016245.1, read as the reverse complement.
AAAAACCTTCACTTTTATATCACTGGCATGTTCCAAGTCCATGCAGAAGACTACAGTCCATTTGGCAGAAATCTACCATTTTACCATCTGGAGTATAAATCTGTCTGTTTCTGGACTTGCCGTAATCCCATGCTGATTTCCCAGCAGAATGGTTTCTGCACAGGTATGGTTCTCAGCATAATTAATGTGCTATAAGAAATGTATTGTGCCCCCTGCTCTCAGACAGCTCTGTGCTGTCAGGGTCACACATCACCACTCCACTGGGGCTCCCAGAATCTCTAGGAGGGCTGGGAAAGGGCCAGCACTCAAATGATGGGGGACAGAGCCAGCAACCCACTGTGATACAGATTCATAGCCACAGGGAGGGCACATGTGTGCATTCAGCCACTTGAAGTCCCAGGAAAGAGAAAAGGGAGCCAACACCAAGGGAGCTGGTGTAGTCCTGCTGGGGAGAACAGGGTGCAAGCGCTGACCTGGGACCTGACCACGGCATGGCTCAGCTAGAGCTGTGTGTGACCCAGGCTGCCTGCAAACAAACCCCTGTCCAGTGCTGGGCTTGTTCCCCTGCTCCAGTTTCTGCAGTTCAGCTTACAACAGGTAAAAGCTGTTTGGTCTGTGCTCTCGTGTCAGGAGCAGACAAGTCCTTAGGAATGATACTTGGAGAATCTTTTTCCCCCTTCTGTCTTTTGCTTAGTCCAACACTTAGACCAGGACATACACTTTCAATGGGATTTGTTCAGTGTTATCAGTGTTCATTTGTGCTAAGGAGCCTCTATAAACCTCTCCTCTATATTTATGAAGTTCATTTTTTTTTTCGAATCCATCTGGCAACAGTACCTGGGATCTATCTGCAGTAAATTAAACAAACAAAAAAAAAATCACTTCAATATCTATCTCTCAGAGGTAAAGGCTGTGCCTTCAGTTTCACAGCTATGTCTCTGCAGCCAGTTTGGAAAACAGAAAGCTTTCCTTGACTTTGTCTTTTCCTCCTTTTATGTGTGAAATCAGTTCTCACAAAACAGCAACACTCTAGGTAGACAGCCTTGGCAAGCATACCTGCTCCACATATGCAGCTTGTGCAATAACTCCATGTGAGGTCTGAAACTGAGGGAAAGAATGGAACCATCTCCAAAATAATGAAGCTTGGTTAAAATAAAAAAACAATCCAATGGGACGCTAGGAAATTATTTTAGCTCATCACTTTATTATAATATCTTCCAAATAAAAGTAGATTTTTTTTGACAAGCATTCTTTCACTATAGCAAATTACCTCTCTTCTAAACATTGTTTTAGATAAAAATCAGTTTATTTTCTGCTGTCTTGTGATTGCTTGGCCCAACAACCCTTCAATTCTTTTTATAGCAGTGTCCATTCACCAACACATACAAAGAAATATAAAGAAAGCTTCTCAATTTCTTTATATGATTTCATATATGATTTTCATAATTTATATGATTTTATATGATTTTCATAATTTCTTTATATGATTACAGCACCCTACAGTTTTTAAGATAAACACCTTCTTAACAAATAAAATATATTCTTTTCAATTAAAGGTCAGAAGAATTGATTTACATTGGTTAAATTCCAAAGTAAGTTTATGTCAGTAGAATCACAGCTATCTTTCAATTTGACTTGGAGTTAAGTCATGTTCATGTTTTTGAGAGAAAAGTTAAATCACTGAGAATACCCTGCAACGCTGGATGCTTCTTAAGACTGTTTTATGCAGCTGTGACAGCTGTGTCAGCCCATGAAGCCAAGTGGTGGAAAAAAAAGTACTTCAACAAGCATAAATTATTTATTATACTAAGTGGTACTTAGTACCAGTAGTAGAATGCACTCAAGTATCTTCTAAATTATTTCTAAGCCTTTAATTTTATATTCATATAAAATTTATAAATCCTTTAACAAGTAAATTTGTGATTAATTTTAATTTGAGCCCCAGCCATATCAGAATAGCATTTAGGAGGTTACTTCAAGCTGTCCAAATTGTGTAAAATAATATTTTCACTATTCATTTGAGGTAAGAATGGATATAATACCTCCTACACATTAAGAAACTGAGAGAAACAAGATCAATACCAGAATATTTTACTATTTTCTAATTCAAGACCCTGAAGAACTGACAACTAATAGAATGAAAACTTCATACGCAGTATTCCTCATAGAATAACACTCAGCTTTCAGCAGTGCTTAATATTTTCTATAAAGTCACTACATATTTTTTTAGAGGTAGATACTAAGTCATTTCTGTGTGCTGAAATCGGAGTGAGAAAACAGGTAAACAAGAATTAATATATAACACTGAACAACATGCTTTTTTTCCTGTTTTGCTGTAAGGTGTATTTAGCTCAGTCAAATTAAGGTGCAAAAAACAAAACCTCTTTTTTGTTGAAAATTTTTCTTATTGAATGAATTATGGTGTAAGACTTTATTAGAAATTGTGTCACGTTGTTAAAACTATACAATATCAACTTTTTCTAAGACCCACCATAGAAATCTGCTAGGCAGTTGTTGAATCGTCCTTAATATTTTAGTTATTAACAATCTTAGAGAGTTTCAATTGATTGGTATTCACTTAATGTCCAAAGCCTTTTCTAACAGCTGAAAGACATTTTAAGATATTTCCAACTTCAATCAATATCACTTATGAGTGTAGTTTTTTCCTCAGAATTACTAAGTATGCCAGGCTGAAAGCAAGAATCTTTTCTAAAATTCTAATGCTATTTTCCTAGATACTAAGAAAAAGGCAAATGAAAACTTATGTTGTCTATTAGCAATCAAATAGTAGTATATGAGAAACTGCATATATTTGCATACACTTACTTGCAGTATAGGTAAATCACTATGTACTTAGCTCTTGGCAAATACTCATTTTCATTTTCTTTGCACCTCAAGAAGCCAAGGTTCTTCTCCTGAAATCACCATTTCAACTTATGTTGTATCAAGTAATACAAAAATTATTTATATTTGCAAATATTTTTACATAATAGTCTTGACATATTGAAAGTCCAGTACACAGTAGCTCAGTCCTTAAGTTGTGCTAATTAAGAAGCCCAAATCTTCCCATTATTTATCTGCAGTCACAAAAGAGCACTTCCTAACTGTCAATTTTCTCAAATAGGAAATGAGCTAATATGCTGCTGCTGTAAATGTGTGATATTTTGGTCCTGTAGAAATAACTGTAGCTCTTTTGCATTTCAGTGGTGGCTGATTTTTCTTTCAAGTTCACAAAGAAATATAAGCACTCTGTTATTTTAGAAAGGATCCTTGGGTACAAGCAAACATTTTCTGGTCTTACTGTGGCCACATCTCAGTCTTTAAACATCAGTCTTATTTCAGGATATGAAGGATTCCCAGATGAAATTTACAGTCTCATTTGAAAACTCTGTCCAATATAAGAAGCAACTAAGGTCTCATTCTTGCACCATCATAGCACTGAATTCACTCCACCATCTGCTCAGCACCTCAGACCACCACAGTGGCATACTGGAGAGAAACTTTCTACAGACAGATTTCCTGGTCTATTTAGAAACTTTACACCTGGAGAAATATTTTCAGACAGCTCTAAGAAGGCCTTTATCTGAAAACTGTCAGGAGTTTGCTTGCAAATGCATTTTAAAGCCTCACACAGAAGACTTGCATTAATATGTATCAGTACTCAGATGTGGCCAACACTTTTGGAAAGATGAATGAAGAGTTCAGAATATGTTCTTTTTTGTCATGACATTAGCCAGAGTGGGTTGCAGAGTCCTGGGACAATATCCTGTTTGCTTGAAGAAAGCATAAATTGTTGAGACTCACATCTGAAATCTGGAAACAGATTTAAATTAAAGTGGCCTTGTTTAACGCTGCTCTGCAAAGCTTCAACTGATTGATTTAGGCATCTCTTATTCAGGCAAGAGTTGAATGAATTGAGAAACATGCTCTGTGATGAGCCATTATGAACCACAGCACATACTCTCCTCCATGAAGTCATGCCATTCTCTTTTCCTATTTTATTTTCTCATTCTTTTGGCTAAATCTTATTCTGTCCCATGCAAATTGTATTCAGAACTTTGTGGGTATTATCTCTATCTCAGAAAAGGCTGAGAAAATAAATCTGACAGCCCAAATGTACAGACTTCAGTCTTAGCCTTCAGTCTTCTCTGCTTTTTCCCTGAAACACACAAGCCCCAAAAAGGTACAACTTTCAGTTTTGTTCACAAGCACAGCTCATTCTGTCCAACATCACTAGCTGCCTTCCTCTCGTCTAAACTGCCTTCTTGTCCTGCTTCTGCCTTACAGCCCTTCTCAGTGTTACAATTCTGTGCTCTATTCTACTCCTCAGGAGTTTTGATTCCAACAGGAATATTACTCATTAAACCATAAAGAGAAATGCAAGATGCCTTATGGAGAAGTTACTCTAACACAAAGTCATTCTGTAGCCGTAGTCCATACTGACATCCAGAGCCCTAAAAAAGACTGAGATTGGCAGAATTTAAGAAAGTGAAGTAAACTTATCTCTCAAACTCCATAAGCAACTCTCCTGTAATGGTCAGAGTTCCTAGCTGTCTAAAATAATTTTGGCACCTAAGGAAATATCTGAAAAGGTCCTTAGGGGTGCAGTTGGAAAAACAAGTTTGGCTATATCTCTATTTCTTAAAAACAGGTCAGCTGTCCCCAGGGAAGCAGTGGAAACCAAGAAACTGGAAAGAAGGAGAGAAAGCGCTTTGCCAGACTGCAGGTTAGACATCTACTTCCAAGAGGCAAGACCAAGCCAGTCCTTTGCTTTCAGAAGCAGCTCCCCACTCAATGTGGTGACTGCCTTTGCCCCACCGAGCACACACAGTGACCATGAGCACCCCTGCATGACCCAGGGCTGTCACTGCATTGCCTTCCTTGCTGGCTCCAGCAGGGAATCTGATATAGAACCACATGACTATAAAGTTACAATTGAATGTCTGTGCAAAACATTTCCTGATTGTTTTTAAGGTACCTTTACACTGTTGCCCAGAGCTAAAAACCCCAAGAATTTATTCCAAGTATTTATGCAGAGAATCCAGCCCTGACTGAAACCATCCATAAGGCTTTAGAAATGGCATCACTGACATTTCTTACAGACTTCAGCTGGCAATAACTCACCAGGCATTCCAATTCATTATATTTCTCCACTCTCCTATCACAAAGGATATTTAATTTCTATATTTTGACTCTGCTGAACACTTGAAGGCTGTATTGTTTTGTAGTCCCTAGGGCACCAGGCAAAACAAACACAGAATTTCAAACTTTTCACAGCCTCATGCTGTGATAACATTTTCAGTTTACCCTTATATTTTAAAGACTGCCTCCAGTCATCAGGATTGAGAAGACAGGATACACTTCTGCTGCATAACATTTATTCACTGGCAAATTCTGTGTGGCTGTAAGTTGCCCAAGCCCCTAAAACTACAGACTGTTATCTCTATAGCTCAGGGATATTTGACTTACTTTTTGTCTTTTTACCAAAAATATTTTTGATCTGGTAAAAGGGAGAACATAAGGGATCTTGGTTGTGGAGAGAAGGAACAATGAAGACACTTGTAAAAGAGACAGCATTTTAGTAGTAACTTATATTAGTATGGTTACAAGTATTGACATTAAACAAAGCACCAAACTTAGGAAAATTAGTTATTTCTGTCTTCAGCTTTAGTACCTTGTTTCTTTGCTCTGTCCTCAAACAGCCTGCACCATGTGTCTGTCTGTTTTCTTATGCTCCAGCTCTTGGGTGCAAGGATTGTTTTTTCTCTTGTATTTGGAAAGCACCCAGGTCATTTTAGACATAGCCACAACATAAATAATCGTTATCCAGGCTGCTGGAATGCCCACTCGGTGAGTTAGCTGCATGGCTGCACGTTCAGTCACCTCTTGTTCTCGTCCAAGGATTGTCCCATATTTCCTGCAGTTTACTGCCAGCAGCACGGAAGCATCTTTACAATCAGAGGTATAGTTTCAGAAAAGGAGAAATTTTCCCCCTTCTTTTTCTGGGAAAATTAGATAATTACAGTGGCAATGAACTCACTGAAAAGGTGAACTACACGGAGCCTACCAGCAGTGAGGCTGAGCGCATTACTCAGTAAGACCTGCTGCACACACAAGTGCAATAAGCGCTGCTGGGGAGGCTGCCTGGGGAGCTCCTGGTGCAGCTGTGGAGCCCTGCCATGCTGGCCAAGTGACCCCACTCCCAGCGGACTCACAGAATCCAAAAAGCTGAGTCCATTACAGTTATGTGTTCATAGGCAGGGGGAAAGAATCAGAAAAACAAATATTTCTTCTTGTTTCAACATGTGGGATTTAAAAGTACAAGACCTGGCTTTAAATTACTGACCAGGTTCTCCAGCTCTCCAACGCATCAGCTGCTTTGTGTTGGCATAAATGCAGCTGCAAAGAGGTCAGTGGGAGTTCCAGCTGACCTCCATGAAAGATCTGTTGCATAAAACACATCAAAGAATTGGATTCCCTGAGCAATTTCTTCCTCATGTTTCCCTTTTGTGAAGGAATGGAGAATGTTACTCACTCTATTGCACAAAGCTCTGTAAGAACTTTAACAGTAAGGCAAGAAATTAATTCAGTGACAAATTTTGGCATGACTACAAAATACCTACACCTCTAATGAAAGCAGAATTTATTTACATTTATTGTACTATATATAGTATACTGAATTAAATTTCTTTTGAACTCAAAGTCATGTAAAATGTAAAAATTAATCCATAACTGGACAAAATTTGTATTTTTTGAGAGATACAGGGGCAATCTACTGTAAAGTGAAACAAACATTTCCCATATTATTAGAACTTTCTCAAAAAGTGTGTAACTAAGTTTTGCACACTCCAAAGATGAATACCCCCATTAACTTAAAATAACCTAATTCATTTTATCTATAAAATTAAGAGATATAAATATTTAAAATCTGAAATAATTTATTATTAATTGCACATTTTACACATATCTCACTGTCCAGGTGTATAGTAATCAACAAGAATTCATCCCAATATATAGCAGTAAAGCTGTACATTTAGAATAATTGCTGCTGAAGTAGCCACATGACAGATTCTCCATTGTTTTACATTACCTTTACATTTAAAGATACTGTCCTATATAATGCAGAAGTAGATAGTGTACATGTTGGCAATGTACTGTAAATAATGAGCCATCCAGCCACCCAACAACCATGCTAAAATTATGATTGTAAAACCACAAAGTAAAACCCAAATTTCCTTCTTTGTGACCTGCGTCTAGGTTTCATTGTCCACAAACCTGGTTAGACTTCTGCAAATTTCTGCACAGGAAACCTTTATTGATACCCCAGGGAACTCTTAATTTCTGCCTGTTTTTCTTGTTTAGCGTGTCAACTAAACTGACGGCCCAGATTCACACCAAGAGTTCACAGGATTTGCCCACAGTAAATAAATAAGCACGATTGTCATGGCCCTTGTAGGTAGTGTGGAAGGAAAGAGATATTAAAGTAAAATAATTGCACAAGACACACAGTTGTCTGTCTAGATTAATATATGAGGTTACTCAATAAAGAGTGTTTTCAAGCACATCTAAGTTAGGTAATGGAGTAAATGAGCTTTCTTGCACAACCTTAATTAATCTCAGTAAAGTACATACATTATGAGACAATCTTAAGTGATTATGTACTACAAATCCTGCATTGCATTTTACAATGGGCACAACAGTCTTTCTTTCTTCTACAGGTGAATCAAAATTATCTAGAGTTGTCTGTAGAAGCCCTTATGACTGCCTTTACAACAATAGGAAGTTATATGTATGTAAAACTAAATAAAAGCACTTACCAGTGTTTTCCATCTGACATCCTCAAGAAGATTTATAAATTTCTACCAGAATATGTGAAATCTAGTTTGCAAAGAAATTAGGTGGAAGCACAGCAAAGTCTTCATCTGTACTTTGAAGACTGTTCTGCATTGTTCTTCATAATGAACAGAGAAAAATAATAGATCTCAATTTTCTTCCTTTCTTGAAACTACTTAAAATCAGGGATTACATGGTTCACAATGAAGTTTTAGAATTGCTTTCTAAGGCTTTGTCCAGATACATATTAAAAGCATATGTCTTGTTGCACTTTCTAAAGATGGAAAGGCTTCTACCTGTATTTACATATTTTGACTCAAAATCTCCTTTATTCTCAGTTGGGAACAGAAAAGCCTTTATTATTCTCAGCTGGGCCCAGTCCCACAAACATTTCAACTCTGCCTTCATCAGATGCAGATCACACCAGCATTTATCCCCGCTAATCACCACTCCCTCTGGCACCGACATTATCCTGGGGAGTTTCCCATTCACCTGACATCAATTACCCTAGACCCTGCTGATACTTAATTCATATCATCATACTTAATTAATCATTAACCCCTTCACTGTAGTCAGTGTTCTATAATTGGTGTTCGCAGCATCTGTAAAATATTAAGGGTATTTGACTGTACATTCATCATGAGCTCTCCTACAAGAGCATGAGGTACTGGCTACACGCTTCAGCCATGTTTCAGAAGGATATCGCACAAATATATTAACACCAGGAAAAATTAGTATTCCTTATCCAGCAGCTCCATAAATCTAGCAGCTGCACTTCTACCATCCAGTTCTCTTCAGAGGCATTTAATAAAGTCCTGTTCTCCCAAGGATATCAGGAGACCTGCCTAATCACTTAGCCAGGAAAAATGTTCATGGAAAGAGTCCATTGTGAAGCTTCACATTTCCAAATATTTAAATAAAGTAGACTGTCAGATTTAAAGGAAAGTCCAATTTAAAATTTAACTGTTGTCAGCTCACTCTAGAAATAGAGCTTTTTGCCCTGATCATGGTACTGATAGAGCCTGGTGGCAAAACACATACCTGAGGTGAAACTACAGCAAGCTATTTCATTTCTGAGGATGTCTGATGTTGTTTAGGTATACCATAAAGAGAGATATTTTGGTTATACAGAGGCTAGAATTCCATCAACCTCAAAAATCCACTTACTCAGACTAACATTCTACCTTGGTTTTTTTCCATTGGAGACCTATAGTATAGGGAAAAAAAAAGAAGTCCAGTGTGCATGGTGTCTTTGGTGTAGAACTCTAAACATACAGTGAGAAAGGCAAGGAGGCTGAGGAATGAAACACTGGGAATGGCTCATTTCCGAGAGCAACCACCTACTCAGATTGTGAGAACATTATCTATTATCAGTGGATTAGATTATTAGAGTTGAATCCTGTGGGGTTTTTTTATATCTTATAACCTCTTTTCATGTTTATCTTTTAATGGTACATTTGAACAGAATGTCTATAAAATTACATTTATCTGAAAGAGCCAAATTGGTACAGAGGATATATCAGTGGATCTTGAGTTAGCTACAAATCAAGAGGTCCATACTCTACACTTACTCTACTGAAAAACAAATAGCACATTGCTGATGAGATGTTTTCCAGGTCTTTATATTCTGCTTTTATTTTGTTTTGCTTTTAGCTTTACAGAAGAGAAATATTTAAAGAGCGGAGTATCTAACAAATCTCATTTCACAAGCATCAAGAAAGAGGTTAATGAGGTTTCAAAATAGGGTTAAGTGGTACCACCATCACAGAAGCTGTGAATGTTTGTAGAAGATGCACATGAAAGAAGACCCATTTTAATAGTATGGAAGATTCTCGCTTTCATTTCTTCCAGCAGAGTAATGTCAGAGAGATTTTAAAATTTTTATTAGAGGTGCAGGATAAAATAGAACAAAGCCACATTTACTGGTCTCATATCTTCACTAATCAGGTTGCAGAGATCAATTAATACAAAAATAAAAATTTAACTATTTTTTAATATGTATTTCTCTTAGAAATATCTCTAGCAAATACATCAAAGTTTTACATCAGTCCATGTCAGACTGAAATCAAACAGATTTTCCTTGTGGCCAGACAGAATACAATCGTATCTGTAGATCAATGCTTATTACTTCACTTTGAAAACAAAATAAAACAAAAATAATCAAGCATTCTATTCCCTGCAGTTCCACTGAACTGATTGTACCAGTCTGCAACTTCTCCCAAAGACCTGTAGATCCCCATGGTAAGTCAACATTTTAGTGGTGCAAAATCACCCCTCCCTGTTAGCATCACCAGTGTTGTTTCCTTTTACCAAGTAAGGAGTTTGCTGAGCATTTCCAAGGAAAAGTATATTACTACAGGAACCTTCAGCTGCAGAAGTGGAGGAAGAGGGTTTATTTCTAGTAGTTGGAAAGAGTACAAGATCAGCCAGTCGAGAGAAGGTTTCTTTAGCTAAATGATTTTTGCTTAAATTTTTCTGAAGAATTTAGCCAGAGGCAGTTAGTGAGTGTAGAAAAGTTCAGTCCGAATAGTTGAAGTATGATGAACATATAAGCGTTTGAAAATGGGATTTTATTATGAGACATGTCAGGCAGTTTTAGCAACAGATCTTTCTACACAACCCCTTCCACCCCCAGTAATGATCTCCTTATAGGCACCAGTGACTGCTATTCATTCCAGACCTGATTGTAATGAATGATAACCTTCCCATTCTCAGGATAATTGAAAAAAATAAGCCAGTACATTTATGGAATCCAATATCATGAAAAGCAGAATCTTTTTCACAAAAGAACTGTCCCAATGGTAAAAGCTGAGCAAAGCCAGGCTTCAGACTCTAGGAGTTTTTCTTGTGGCTTGTGTATACACCTCATGGAGGCTCCATCGCAAGGACATGGCGTACTAAACAGGAACAAGTCTTGTACAGAGAGGCACTAATGAGGAAACAAAAGGAAAAGACCTTATGGCACAGGAGAGGATTGAAAAATAATCTTGCAAAGTGTGAGCAAAGAAATTTCTGTACTATTGCTTTTTCAGCAGTACCTGTTCTGCATTTGGCTAGGACCATCATTTTTTCTCTAATCAGAAAAAATCTCTGATAATCATTAACTATATAGAACAAAGAGCAAATTTATAAATATTTATCTGTACTGCTTTGTGGGGTTTACTTATTGTTTTTGTTTCCTCTGACATGGGAAAAGCCTTCACATAAATTTCCAAATATATCATATTTTCATTTAATTTATTTGTTTGATATCACTACCTGTTCTTGATTCATAATAATACTTTAGTCAGAGAAAGTGTTTTTCAGTGGCACTAGTCTGTAATCTAGATTTGTGCTAAATTAATACCTATGACACCATTTCACATAACTCATTATGAGTCCTCCCTGTATTTGTCATCAAAAACAAGGGTTACACAAGAAATAATTTGTCGGATTACGCTGCGTTAATAGTTTCGGATTTAGCACATTACAGTTTGACAGGAGAGATAGAATGCTACTTCTAGTAAGAAAGCAAAACTCAACAGGTAACTGGGTGACAATGGTAGCTCTAAAGCCTCCTCCCTTTTACAGTGCCTAGTGCACAGTGCAGTGCAGATGTACATAGCAAATGCATCCAGCCCTGATCATGGCACAGCTGCCTGAGCTGTTCCTCCTCCTCAAACAGGTGCCCACACTGATGAATTTCACTTCTCCCCAGTTTGCATGCTGGTCATTGGCTTAACAAGCTCAAGTTTTCTACCAGTAACTCTCTGGCTATTCGTCTTCCTCAAATTCCCCCCAGAAAACTATTTCTTGACCCCATTGTCCACCTGGCCATTGATCCTTCAAGGCCAAGCCACAGACATACAGATGCAGTGTCTTCTGGGGACCCAGGGAATGGTCAAGAGACAGTGGAATAGCGGTTTCTATTCCTACACAAAAAAATATGTCCTTGAAGGAAGAAACTGTTGCTGCCAACTTTGTACCATTTGCAGAACTACAGTAAAAAGGGACATTGTTGCTTCAGGAAGTACAAAGTCTAGGGATTCCCCTTTAACTGGTTAGAATAGTTCTAAGAGCTGCTGTGAATCCTATTGTCCCTTTCTCCATCTAAAATACTCTTATAATCTCAACCTATATACATACCAACTATATCAGAGGATTAACTCAAATTGAAATCAAATTATAACTTCCTTGCCTCTATACTCCTTTTAATGTGCTCAGATGAAAATCAGGAATATTTTTTTTTCTATTCACATTATTCATTTCTTTCTAAGCTGCCTTAATTGTGACTGTGTGAATGTAAACATTTTCTAGAAACATTAGGATATTTTAATTGCTGTTTTTGCTATTTTTATGGTTGACTGAGAAACAGTCTTTCTGGGTAGGCCTCTGAAACAGATTGAAATATCCACCTAGATAAAGAAAGCATCTCCTGGAGGGATTGCCTGAATGGCAGATGGACTAGCACACTCTTCCAACTGTTATTGTTGTCTGACCATTGACGATAAGTACAGACCAAAGAGAAAAATTTTAAGTAACATTTGCTTACCAGCTGAGCAGAAAATAGCAGGCTGGTATAGAATAGAAATAGTAAATGGGAGGCATACATGGGTTTGGAAGTGTAAAGAACCCCTGAAAGGATTGGGCAAGGAGTTTCATTCCAAGTCCAAACAACCTGAACTCCAGCTATATAATTATGTTTGGATTTGGGGTTTTTTTCTGCCTGTAATATTTTGTTTGGCTTCCAGACCGTTTGGAAGTCAGAACTTCTTCTGCTATTTACTTATGGCATTCAGTGCTGGCAAGGATGATGCATTTCTGAACTATGGAAATCTAAATCCTAAGGATACTTGAAAACCATCACTTTCAGTAATGAAGTTTAGATATTGTTGGTAATCAGAGCAATTTCAGTAATATGAGTCTCACATCAGTCTTTGCTTGAAAGGTAAGAGGTGGGTCAGCATGTGTGTGATATGAAGTAGCAAATATTCATCATAATTATTATGGAGGTACAGTAGTGTCACTAATGAAAATTATTCAGGGCCTTACTAGTTGGATGTGGTCTAAAAGCAGGTTTTCTCATCTGCAGGAAATGCTATTTTCCTGATATGTGGCTGAAAATTCAGCAAAACTTCTCAAAATTCCTTGTAAACTCAAGGCCCTGGAGTAGCCCAGTGCTTCTGTCAGACAAATTACTGTCTTCACCACCAAAATTGACTCCTATAAAGCAACAATACTACACTTATGTTGTCCAGCATTTACTGCATATTCAGAACACTAAGCATGACTGGCGAATCCAGGAGAAAATAAGATGCAGAGTTACACATACATCCAAAATAATCTCTGCTCCTCAAACAGTAGGTGGAAGGATTGCATAGGTGCTTCTGTTAAGTAGGCTGTACATTGCCGCAACTGCTTGAGTTTAGCTGATCCCAATTCCACTAATTTCTTGTAAAGCATTTACTAATTAGTTGGTCTTCACATATGGACAAGTTTTCTCTCTTATGCTAAATGCCCCTAAAGTACCCTCTTTGCTGACCCAGAGTCCTTGCTCTTGAAAGGCTTCATTTGTGCTCTGCACTTTTGACACAAAAACTTCAAGCTTCTACATGAGATATTGACCCTTCACAATTTTACCTGAGACTGACTAAAATTAGAATTGCCTTTGTATGTGTTGCTCAGCCTTTTCCATACTCATTACTTCATTACCAATCTAAGTTTTAAAATGCTATAATAAGATAGGTTCAAGGATATAACATAATCTGTACACAGGATTGGTAGCTGGCTGGTACAATTTGCAGAAAAAAAAACGTAATAAAAGCACATATTTGGGAGATTTCAAAACTTCAGCCAAGGACTCCTGAAACTGGTCTACCATCTCCTTTGGAAATGAGCCTGCTAAGGATTTTAGCAAAAGTCCACTTCCAAACATTTTAACCCAATTTTAACCATACAAAGCTGGATGTTTTAACTAAATGTATTTTGTCAAAAAAACATCAGAATTCTTGTATAAAACTGAGATGGATTCTATGGGGACTCATTTTATTTTGTTGAAAGCCCTGGTCAGGAAGGTTGAGGGAACATTTCCAGGACATTACACAACGATTCTTCATTAGAAGACTATAAAATTTGCTGAGTAAAAAAATTACTTCTGGCTTCCATACAGTGTAACCCCATTTAATGCCGTAAAAAACCCTCCAAAACTGGCTTGTACAGAGGCCAGATCTTTTACTCTGGTCATCCCTCATTAGTCACTAATATAGTTAAACTTGTCTCAGAGTTTCCACCAACAAACCCCATTTTGAGGGGTTATGATTCAGTTGTAAATTTTGACTCTAGAGTGAAATTTAGCAAATCAAAGGCTTATCCCTAGAGCAAATAATAATTATATTAATATAGTTATATGTATTAAGTTTTATGCTTTTAAGCTATTAAATCTTTTATGCCCCAAACAGCTTATGTGCCTCCCGTAAGTTTTAAAAGGAAGTTACCTTTAAGTCAAGCCTAACAGATAGCATCAACCCCAGCCTAAACTGTGCTTCTCTGGTTCTCCCAGCAATGCCCACTGCACTGGGTACCAGCACCCCGACACCAGTGACCTTCCTGTGAGTGTTCAAATGTTGATGCTGATATTCAATTCCACCACCACTGACCTGCAGATGAGGGCCCTATGTTCAACCTCCTCTTCAGTTGCTCAGTCTCAGTGGCAGCTCAGGGCTTTTCAAACAAAACGAGGGAGAGTGCCAGCAGCTCTGCAAAGGACCCTGTCCCTGGCCATGCTCAGAGCACCCACCCAGTGCCCAGCAGCGGCCCCCAGCTCCCACCTTCCTTTATTTTTCACATCAGGTTAAAAGTGTTTTGCTTGAGATCAAACCTCACTTGCATCTGCTGGTCATCATACTCTAAGATGCTTTGTTTAATGTATGCTTTAAAGTATCACATTTTTAAGTGTCATATGTCTTTCATATGTAAATCTGAATAGCTGTTGATGCTCACAATTCACATTCATTGCTAAAATAAAAGCAAAGGCTTCCGGATTTCTCTCTTTCTTTGTAATTTTAAATGCAGAAATAAATGTCTACACAAATAATGCCCACACTGAACATAAGAATTTGATACTATATTACTCTTTCACACAAATATATACATATATAAAAACACATAACTTTTCTGTTAATTGCACAATATGAAATTACGTCATTTTCAAAATGCCAACAAAAACATCATTCTAGACTTTTTCACAAAACAAAGAAAAAGAAAACTGTGTTCCAGACAGCATAGCAAGTCAAATCGGAGAATTTTGCAAGAATTTGGATAAGCAGCATATGTCTTTTTTTCAGTTAATAATTCTGCCTCTCACAATAAATATTCTCTGTTTTACTTACTATTAGTCGACAAACAAACAAACAAAAAATTCAGAATTTTAGGAACCCTAAATTCCCTTTAAACAGAGTGCCTTTAAAAGAACCTCCTCACTTGTAATTATTTTGATAGCATAAGTAAAAAGGAAAAATTTCATTAGAGCTGGAAAAACTTTAACATCAAGCTGAGGAAAAGTAGCAGAAAACTTAAAATGTCCTCTTCAGGACAAGAAACAATCATACAGTCCTGGATCCCTGGGGTAGAGTGCAGGCTGTGGACACACACAGGGGGTGCAGCCTCATTGTGTTCTCTCTTACAGACACACAGTCACAATTTAAAGTCATAATTAGGGATTTTGGGGAATATAGAGTTTTTCTCTGATGTGTGAGAAAGAAAAATTCTTCATCAGATTATGACAAAAAAAGGAAAGGAAGAAGAAGACTTTCTTATTCGTCTGAACTTTATTTCTGTGCATTTTAATAAATTAAATCTTCTGTTTGTAAGGCAAAAGAAATACTTTTCAATTTCAACTGATGAGATGTTGAAACCAAGCATTTTTCCTTTTAAGCTGTTTTGCAGGAATCCAGTCATTGCTCACCTCTCTGAGGTCCCCAGCCAGGCATGTCTGAGCTGCCCCTGTGCACGGGCTGTGTGCAGCCAACAGCGTGCTCTGAGCTGTACCTCATGCAACTCATCCCAGAGGATGTGCCCACGTCCTCCAGGACCAGTCCATACAGGTATTTTGTTTCATAAGCATTGCATTAAATGTAACCAAATCTAAACACTTTTGTGGATCTGACCTTCCTCATAAGTTTTGCTATGTGTTTAGCAAACCAGTGGGGTTTTTTTGAGTTTCAGGAGCTTAAATCTTTCCATTCATAATAAATACAGACCTTAAGTACATGTATATGTTGCCTCTGGAAAAAACACTTCATTTTTAATCCAGCTAATTCTCTCTGTCCACTTTTGGAGACCTGTACCTTTGTAAATAGAGCACGACTCCCTCTAATTTTCAGTTTGAAGGCCTGACTGTTAGTAAGGTATTGCTATTAGTATTAAATAAATCCTTAGCTTAAAATGCAGGTCTGCATAGGACTCCTTGCATACCACACCTTTTAAAAGCTTCAATAATGTCTAAAGCATGTTCAGTCCTGCCAGTACCGAGATCCACATTTTGCAAAGTTGCCTAATGTCTGGAAACAAGGTTTAAATATACCAAGAAAATATTATAGACAGACCTCTAGCAATATTTTTATGTATCCATTTTTCCAAGGAAAAAGTGATTGAATTGTATAAGCTGCCCCTCTTCCATTTTATTGTAAGAATTCCCTGGTGCTGTTAGTTCATTCAAAGCCAGAAGTATCACTTTACACAGTTCTTCATTGTACTCAGGGGAAGTATATGGAAATTTTAGAGCAATAAGCTACAAATGGGGAGCTGGACTACAGCCAGTCTGCCTCCTTCTCATGCCCTTACAGCATTTTTTTCAGCACTCAGTGTTCTCCACAGTGTATATCCTGAGAGGCTATTATATTTGTTTTGGAGATGCAAAATGTAATAAGTAGACCTTTAACAGTGATGTCTAAGAGGCAAAGCTGATATTTTCTTTTCTTTTTGCTTCAAGAAAAGTTCATTAGTGGAGTTTTAAAGCACAAAAAATCAGACTTTTCCATAATGTGCAGACCTCGTGTTTAAGTCTATTCTTTTCCAAGTGGTCAAAAATTCCTGTTCCGGTGTTATACAGTTCCACAATCACTGTATATCTTGCACAAATTGTTAGAAGGTGCAGGTTGACCTGACTTGGGGCCTCACGTTTTTCCTTTGTACCTTTATAAGAGAAAAGAGGTGATAGCCAGAATAGTGTTATAACCGCTAGAGGAATCACATTTTATGAATACAGAATATGTTATTAGAATGTTGCTATAGAATGTTATTAGAGGATAATATTTTATGAATATACGCAAGCACTGGAATATTTAAACCCATAGGAAACTCACTGTTTCAGACTCCTCATGGCATGATGAAGCATTCATCAATAACACGGGTGACATTTTAATAGAGGGCTAACATTTCTCATCCTTTGTATACTGAATATGTACATAAACAGGGCCATTGCAGACATCGCAGTCACTCCTCAGCTACTTCATACAAGATAGAACTTTATAATTCAGAAACAAGAGATGGATTATTTCTTCCAAGTGCATGAAACTCACTCTGGATCAGAACTTTTAGAGATTGTCTTTATAATGAAGACTTTCTTTTCATAGGTTTCATAGGTCTTAGGTGAGAATTTGTATTTCAGACATCTACATGTGACTCAGATACTACGTCTGCTGTTTCCAACTGATGGGAAGCCGTTACTCTAAGGATAAAGTTCTGCTGTCCAATTTTTAAATTAACTTTAGGATAAAACAACACTAGAAACTATTAACCCAGTCTCTTCTCTGATAATAAAAGGGGAGTGAAATTATTGGTTCTGATGAGCCTTTCTACATTACAGATTTTTTCATTTAGACAAATGAATAACCTGGCCAGTAGAACAATGGAAGGAGGAATGGTATAGCCAGAAAAAGAAGTGGTGTATGCCTGAAACCCAGAAGTTATCACACTAAACCCTACCTCCTAAAATGTCTGTATATATCAGCCCAAAGGTTTTCAGGATAGATGTGAACTGAAATCAATAGCAAACTTGTCAACATTAATGTGGCCAGCTACATTTTGAATTAGAATCAGTTCCTAGAGATCCAGCTCCCAGGAATTTGATAACACTCTTGTGATCTAACAGAATAACGGCAGCAAGATCCCATCATGTCTTGAGAGGCAATGGATGCAAAAAATACCATGATAATTCATTATAAAAACAAGTATATACAGGGCTAAAATAAAATTCACCATACTTTTTTTTGCAATGTCTGCTAGAAAAATTCATTTAATATTTCCTGTGCCTCTGGTGCCTGTCTGTTTGGTAAAGTGACAGAATTTTAATTCTCCTAGATTTGTAACATTAGAGTGAAAGTCCTCATTGCAAAGATGCTCTAACAACTTGTTGTGTGTCTTGGAAGCGTCTAATACAAAGACAGCTCAGCTGGGATCTTTGGTAAAGTTGGATTATACACAATATCATGCAAAACCCATATTTGACCAAGAATTCCTCACTCTTACTGTACATGCATATATATCATTCTAAGTTGCTAGAAATGTTTTATTTTACTTAAATTTATTTGTAGAAAACTATTTCTACTATATATTCACTGCTATTTCAGTGCCTGAAGATGAATTTTTAATTTAAAGGCTAACAGCAGGCATATTTAGGAGCAAGAATTCATGTTTACAGCACTGTGTTTCTTTTACAGCATTTGATTAGTAACACCTAAAATTATACCAGGAGCTATATTTCCTGCACCTTTATATAGAATCAGAGCTATCATCACCACCAGAGGGGACACAAAGATTTTTGTATAACTACAAGATTAACAGCTAGGGAAGGGAGAAACTGATTTTCAATTACGTATATAAAATAATACACTGTATATTCCATGTTTATTTTAATACGAGAGAAACATTCTGAAAATGGTACAAGATTTTCAACAGGTTACTTTCTAATACTGTTTTACCATTCATAAAGCGTTTTACCACACCACTCTGTGTGGACTCATTTTTCATGATGATTCTTCAGGAAAATGTGAACTTTTGACCTCCCACCTTCCCAACACAGCTTCTATTCATTAAAAAAAAAAAAAAAAAAAGAACAAACAGCTTACACACACTCACACGTACATGTAATACACATGGTGGGTACAAAAACACTGGGTATACTGCTTGCTTAAGGTAACCCCAGCTACAAGAAATGATTCAATTATTCGGGGGGGGGGGTGTTACATTTATTCATTGAAAAAGAATCTCTCTTAGAGGTGCAAAATAAAATTCTAAATAACCATGTGACATTTTACACTTATGTATGTCATCAGTTCAGTTCTTGGAATTACTGGCTCATGGAAACAAAAAAAAAAAAGCCAATGGCCAAATGGACAACTATATGACCAGGGACCTTGATGAACTTTTATTTTTTGCTTTATTTTTTTAGGGAGGGTTGTTGGGGTTTTTTTATAGTCGGACTCTATTATCCTTAAGGTGTTTTCCAACCTAATCGATTCTATGATTCACTTCACTTGAAACAGGTCTTTTTTTTTCTGTGTGTGGATATGGCTACCAGTGTGTTCTGAAAAGGATTAAAAGTTGGGCTCTTTATGTTTGCCACTGAAAAGTCTCACAAGAAAACAGACCATTGACTTCCACTGACTTTAAGAGGCTGACGACTGAATTTATTCAAAACCTGTTGAAATTTTGGACTGTAAGATTGGAACAAGCAGTACTTTGTTACAGCAAGGCACTGCTATCCTAGCCAGCAAAGATACAAGCAGGTGATTTGCACATGGGAACTCCGTACCTGTCAATAAAAATACTGTACTATGCTACACTAATGTCATGAAGAAATACTATGCCCAGTAAGAGGAAAGAAACCACAGTTTTTCCATATGATAAATTAATTCTGGGGTTTTGCTATATGTAGTGTCTTCTACCCTTTCACTTTACTGTGTATCTGGGCATAAAGTGAAAAATAAAATGGACAAAGAACTAAAAATAAGTTTCATTCTTCTAGTTCCCCTGACACTGACTCACCAAGAAATGTCAGCATACTGAAATTAAATCTCTGGTGGACTGATAATCACCAAGATGTCTGTTAGTCATCCAGGTTATCACTTCCTACTGGGAAGTGTGCTGTCTTTTCAACAAATATCTGATATTTTGATCCAATCCTACATTTTGAGCTCAGTGCAGTGTTATAATTCAGAAAATCCTAAATATTAAGAACATTTAATCAAAGCCAGTTTAAAAAGGGAAATAAAACACTGGGTTAGTGTCTGTTATTTTATTCAACTTTGAAATGGCTTGAAATATCTTGAGGGTAAATAAAGAAAAAAAAAAAAAAAGAGCAAATGTGTTTCATCAAATCCGTAGTCTGGTGCCTCTTCATAGTTAATGGGCAAGCCAAAACTTGCTGATTTATTCAACATCAGCAAAAAGCTGAAGTCACATTTACATTTCATAAATCAGATGACAGACATGTAGACACAAAACTGCAGAAATCTACAGAATCGCTGCACTTCTTGTCACTTAGATGGAGAATTCAAGTCTTAAAAATGAAGAAATCTATATGTATTATAACATCAAGTTGTATTTCACTTTTAAATTGTTTCTCAGAGATTGTAAAATTATCCACAGAAAACCAGCTTTCTAATTTCTTCTGTGTTGTACTCTATTAAAGAAAGGTGCTCAGTTTGAGAACACCACAGTATAAGTGAGTGCTCTAACCATTCGTGTTTTTAGCTCCTTGTTTCCTCTCAGCGTGTGTGTTTGGCAAAATGAGCACCAGACTGCAAGACAGGGCCAAAACTTGTAGATCCTGATCAGACACAGCTGTCATTCTCTGATGTGGCGTTGAACACTACTGTTAGAGCTACACAGTAATGAGTCCAGTTGATTAGTGTGAGATGCTCTAATCTCAGGGTGCTGGTTGGTGCTGGCAGTGCAGAGAAGTTAGCACAAAGTTATGCTGATGCCTGATCTACCACTCCTCTTGTGCACATGTTCCTGCCCAAGACCTGCCCTGTGAGACTGCAGTACACCTATGTAACATTTAATGCAACTCAGGTCCATCTTGTTCTTTCGTTTGCCAAACCAAGAATTCTAATGGTTGCAAACTTTCACTTGCACTAGAACAAAAAAACTGGGATCACACATATTTAGGAGCAGATCCACCAAGGTGTATCTTGCAAGTTTCTTGCACCTCCCTTACAAGTGATCTGGGACACACAGATGTTGCTGGAACATCTATAAGTTTCCCATCCTCCCTGACTTTCAGAAAGTCTTACATATAAATCTCTCCTCAGTAGCAGTCAGTGTATTCGGTTCCCATCTAGACAGCTCACTGCCTCGCTACTTTTTTATCAGCTCAGACAACGACTGCCTTGGGGGAAAAACTCCCACTGAAAAACTACAAACATTTAGATTCCAAAACTTCTCTGGCTTGAATTGCCAAGTCATTATGTGGAATTGGATTGGAAACTTTATCCATTATCAATTTCCTGTGAGTTTCACTTTTTTGAATGCTGCAAATCACTCCGGTTTTTCCTATTTGTTGTTTTATGAAATACTGCACAGAAGCTTGGAAAAAAAAATAAAGACAATTATTTCTATCCATCACAATTGTACATTTTTAACCTTGCACTCATAATCCACTAGCAATTGTTTGTTTGCCACTACACATCAGATTTGAGGGCTCATTAGCCCACAGTTAGCCATGATAAGTAGGTGGGCACTTCAAGGTAAGCACAGACCTCTTTTTTAGCATGGTCTCCTGACACCAGACCCCAAAGGTCAATTAGCAACATGACTGCTGAGCTGAGACAATGATGATGTGAAGAGAAGTTATTACCTCCTTAGGACATGAGGGAGCCTTTCGTGCTGAAGCACAGTAATCTATATAGTCAGGATGGCCTAAGACTGAACAAAGGCGAAGTAGTGCCTTGAAGCCTCAGGACACCATTTCCCTTGTTCTCAAACTCAGTACTAAGCACTTGAGGCAAGGTTGAAATGTTAATGTAGGGGGTAAAGAGGGTCTCCCTCATTCTCTGGCTTGTCTTTCAAGGGATCTTCTCCCAGATTTCCATTTGAATTCTGGGGAGGAGATACTTCAGTACGGTCTTTCAAAAATAAATGAGGCCACAGGCACCCACTGACTGCACTCTATTTAAAACTCTCTTGTAATACTTTGGTTCAGCCAGTCTATAGGTTCTTGCACTGTACAAAATCCCTACTGAGTAACGGCAGTGCTACTTAGAGAGGTGCCAAATCAGCACTGCAGGAATCCCACAAGTCCTTGCAGACAGCAGTGACTACAAACTGCCAGTAATGATCCACTGGATACCTACAGATCCAGATACAGATGATATTGCTAACAGGTACAGAGCTATAGAGATGACAGAAAGAGGTTATAGAGAGACAGAACTTAATGATGACACTGACAGTAGAGGAAGAAGAGTTAGAGAAATAGGAGCAAATATATTGAATATATATGCCCAAGACATGAATCTGAGAAACAGAGTCCAGAGAGTCCAGCTGCTTCGAGAGTGATTTACAGGAACCCTGATTCTGAAATCTTGCAGTTGTAAGCAGATGAGTAGTGAAAGCACATGGCCTTGTGCCAGATTAACAGGTGTGAGGCTCCAGTCTCCAAGAGATTAAAAAAGTGGGACCAGAGTACCACAGTCAGGTATTGCTGGAGGCACAACTCTACAGCATGTTGCTTTGCATTCATGCCACTATGAACTAAAGCAGCGTGACGAATTCTTTCAGAATGGATGAAATACTTCTCATCTCATAACAAAAATTCTTGTTATTTTCTTGTGATTTTTTGCATTACATTAACTGTGATTTATGGAGACGAGTCATCAAGAAATATATTAACTATGTGGCCATGGTTTAGTAGAGAACTTCCTTCCGTCATAATATTTTAAAACTTAAGCTTGAATCCAGGGGCTTCCCAGCTCTCATGAAAACAAATCTGGCAATGTAAACTACATCTAACAGAGGGTTTTTGGGGGTAGGGGGAAACAGTGTTAATTTTTGGAGTCTAAACAGAGTCTGAGATTGTAAAAATTGAGTATGACTTTTCTTTCTATGCAAGGAAAGAAGAGACTTTCTTGCCTGCATGTATTTGCAGTGAAAGAATAACACCTTAATTGCAATATGGCCTAAAAAGAAAAGTGTACTGACTAAACCAAACTCAGTGAAACCATAAAAGAGCATAATAAAAAATTCACCAATAAGAAAGGACCTGAGAAAAATGGGATTTGGTATTTGTGTAAGAGATTCTGCCATTTTGAAGTGGAAGGTTCTAAAAGCAGAGGATGTTCACCATCACCAGTTAAATCACTGAAGGGACTACTGGAGACATTCCTGTTGGCAATGTGAAAAAACCAATGGCATTACTACAAGCCAAGTTTTGTCTGACACTCAGTAGCTGGAGTAAGTTCTATTAGCTGAGAAGGAACCTGGCTAATATCACCTTCTAAGTCACAGATGGTGGATCACTCCAATGTAAAAGTGATATATATTATTTAGTCTGCAACTGCAAATTATTGTGGTTTTACTCCCTTTTGTTCTGTCAGCTAACATGCCAGGCCATCTTAAAGTTCACTTTCAAGTGTAAACCTATCATCCCTACTCAATGGAGAAAGTTAGACATGGGAAAGAATGATTTATGCCATTTCTAGGGTGATCCTCCAAAGTCACTAGATCTCCCTAGTGGCTATGGCAGGAACGAAGTTTAGATGAGTAATCTTCAGACAGTTAAACAAGTTCCCATGATCATGACCCTATGAAGTCCTATGAAGTCCTCTACCTTTAAGGACCTGACAAATTCCTGGAATTGCAAGTGAATCAGTTAGCAAAGGCTTCTTGTGCACTATGGGATAAATACATTCTTATCAGAGAGGGGTTGACATCTTAATTTTTATGTGGGGAAAGATTTTTTTTCTTTAAAGAGGCAAAACAGAATTAAAAGTCTAAAACCCAGATGAGCCTTACTTATATTTTACAACCCCAACCAAAACACCTTCTCATCAGAGGCGGAGTTACTCCTCAGCAACAAGGAATGAAGCCTTCCTGCAGGGGCAGGGGTGGTGGGAGAGGAATCTTGTTTTCTGCCGAGGGTGACCTCCAGAGCAATACAATACCTTGCAGGAACTGCTTGTTGCTTTTCCAAGCAACTTCAGTGCATGTACATACTACTGCCCTGGAAGCACCTGGATAGATGGCTGGGTGAGTGACCAGAGCCCTCATCTTGAAGGCTGCACACAGAAGGGAATGTGGTGCTCTTGGCCCACCTCCAATGTCCATCTTTGTGAGCTTTGGAGAGATATTGTCACAGATGCCACTAGGTGCCTCAGATGACTGCCTGTTGCCTTTGGTTCGCCTCCCTCCCACAACAGCCCAGGAGGGAAGATAATGTCCTATGGATGCTTGAACAAGCTCTTGCCAAGTTCACAGTCCCATTGTCACTAAGGCTGTATCTCCCAATATACACCTTTGCCTCATCTTTTTTGTCTCCTAGTGCCAATACAAACTGAATCACAAGCCCTTGCCAGCCAGTTAAGCACTCCAGTTCCTCAGATGGGAGAAATTTTTTCTGAACATATATATGAATCTTTTTGTCACTTTCTAAATAGAAGAAGTTTACTAAATTTTAATTGTACAGTGCTTTGTTAAATGCACTATAAAAATAACTAGGAGGTATCTACAGACAAATTTATTTATAGAAGTAAAAACTGTCTAAAGGTTGTAATTTCTGTTTAGCAAACCTGGTACATGCCTGGCAGACAGGAAAGCAGAGTGTGTGTACCGGATGGTTTTTCAGATATGTCCTGTTTCTGGACTCTGCTTGTTCTCACAAGATCATGTGTTACTGACATTTGTCAGTATCATGGATTTAGAAAGACTTACCATTTGCCTCCTTTAAATCACTGGCAAATACCACACAAATATAGTGTCACTGATTATTCTCTTGATGGTTAATTGAGTTCTAATACTATTTTCTCTACTGAAACAAAGTCTTGGAGCTAATTCCTACACTTGGATGAAAGTCACAGTGACCTCCTTTTGAAGTTCAGTTTCAGCTTGTCCATGAATTTGTGCATCTCCTGGTTTTTTGTTCCTCCATGAGCACTGTGTTTGTGTAACTGAAGGTATTCAATGGTTTAGCAATCAATATAAAATCATGCCTTAAGTTTTTCAGACAGCACACATTATAAAGTTTTGTTAACAAGGGATTTCCAAAGCTTTTTTTTTTTTTTTTAATGGGGATAATATATTAGGACTTGATAGCTTTGTGGAGAGGTGGGATGTAATAGGGAATATTTTTTCTTTTTTGAAGACAAAATGTAACACTCACCTCCATAAGCAGACTTCAGCTTCTCCCATGCCCTAGATTTGGCTTATTAACTCTTACAGTTTAGGGTGACACTTTCTTTTCTTTTTATTTTTATATTCTTCTTCTCTTTCCCTTATTTCATGGGTTGCAACTCTTGTCACTGTTTTCATTACGACATCCCTCCCATTGTAATTTTTATTCCCTTCAAAGAACAGGTTTGTAAGCCTAATGATAGACATTTTTCAAAATATGGAACCATAACTTTCACCCAACAACAGATCTGGTAATATGACTTGAAAATAATTTTCTTATGTATTAAAACTGGTGTCATTTTATTATTTTTCTATGGATATCATGTAGTTCTGTAATGTTCACTGGTTGAAGCAGCTCACATCCTCTCTAGTATCTTAGATTTTGTTGTTGTTGTTGTTGTTGTTATTGTTAAATTAAACTGCAGTTTGAGAGTTTATTTTACTTTTTTTACATTTGAATCCTGTGATATTTTCCAACTAAGCAAGATATTCTTGCCAGGAGGCTGTATAATTCCCTTATGATTGTGCATGCATCCCTCCCTCTTTCCAGCCTACCTTTTAAGCTGTTTTTACAAGTTCTCTAGATACTCCAAAGGGTTCATAATTTATCTATCAGTCCTTTTGAAGGACCCTCAATAATGTTCATTTTCATATACTCTCTGATTGCAGTTTTGCAGATAACACAAAATTTGTTGGTTTTTGATAACTGTCACGTGTCTTCTCTTTTCTCCTGCTCCAGTCTCCTAAACTCTGTAACACAGCATATCATCTTACAAATCCTGAATGCTTTTCAGTAAGTCGATACTGACCCTGCTGAATTTTGTGCACTATTTCAGCTTTCCACAGAGATCAGTATGGCAGTCACAACCATGCACTTGACATGTGCTGCTTCTATTGAATGCCGGATTTCTTCTAGCACACTGGTAAATCTGACCCTTCATTTTCTTTCTGAGTTGGATATACTTAGACAACCTGTCACAGCACACTGTATGACATGGAAACAAAGGACGCAGGAGCTCATGATCACAGTGAAATGAAAGTCCTCTCAGATATCCAGACACATTTGCTTGTTCTTGTAGATGGTAAAGTGTGAATGTTACACGTGTTTGACAAGAGTTGCTGTTTTGGAGAGTGAAAAAGATGGGGACAGGGAAATTATTAAATCAACTCATATCAATTTTCCCTCCTGAGTGGATTTTGCTGTTTGGTAGCCTAAGTAAAAGTCAGTTAAACAACACAGTCCTACTTTTAACCTTTGCTTTTGTATTGTTGCAAACAAATTTCAAGCGCAAATTCAGGCAGATAAGATAGTCTGTGGTAACTTGTTGCTGCCCAAGGAAGTGTGTTGCAGCTTCATTTACTCCTCTACTTCACAAAAAATGAAGCTTCACTTTGAAATGAGAAGACCCATAGCATGGGAACATGGGCTGGGTGGCGGATGATACGAGCCTAGGGGATTTATCTTATCTTAGTGATACTAGACCAAAACACAGTTGTGGTTAGTTCTTACTAAGAGTCTTTTCATTCTCTCCATTGTACTCCTTTCAGTCCTAAGGTGAAGATGTGTTCTTTAAAAGCATGTTCATGACACTACAAACAATGTCTTCAGAGTTCAGATGTTGAAATTTTAAGGCAGACCATTTTCTTTTAAATGCTAGAAACAACATTTGAAATATGTATCATTATTTTTTAACCCAGCAGTAAAATGATGTGATTCCTTATGTGGTTCTTATTCAGGAACATGGAATTATTCCACTGAGAAATTGAATAATATTTTAGAGAAGTGAAATATAGTCCCATTTATCCATCTAGAAGCTCATCTAAGTTGTTTCTTCACGTTCAGTGAATGAATAAAGAATTAATGATTCAAGCCTGTGTCTGAGTTTTTATTCCAACTCCCTTCAGAGAGATTTCCCCCCCTCCTCCCCCACTGCTACCTACTTTTCCTGGCAAGTATTTCCCCTGGCTTAAGGTTCTCAGAAATCATCTTGGTTTTCACTGCTTGGAGAAAAGACTACAGGAGGAAGCTCTTAATTGCTCTTCTAACAGCAGCTGGTAAAAGCATTAGGTCTTTAAATCCCACTAAAAATTTCAAGGTTTTTAAAGGAGTTTGCAAGAAGGGACCAAATTCAGAATGGGCTCATAGTGCTAGGACAGAGAAAAAAAATGAGAGAGGATACTTTATCTGACTTTTCAGTGTTCTGAAGGTTCTAAACTAAGAATAAAAGAAACCCACAGTTTTAGAAAGCTTGCTCTGTGGGAGGTCTGAGTGAAATAGTCCATAGCAGAAGGCAGAAGCCTTTCAGGAAATGTGCCATTCCTTCTGTATTGACTTTTGCCTCTCTTGAATTATTGTTACTAAGCTCGCTAGATCTGGTCACTGATAAAATGTTCTAAAAGTTTGTCTTGTCCAGGACTGTTCCAGGAATGGCAGTGCAAGCTGTTGAAGGCATTTGTGCATACAATAGAGCTCTGTGAGAAATATATGGTATAACACTGATGGCATTTTTAAGTGCTGTTTAGCATGAGAGTGAAGGTTTACACAGCATACATAATATATAGCTCTGGTTGCTAAATGTCTGCTGCCAGCGCTTCCCGATGTCAACAGTGGCTGCCATTGTTTAGTCAACTCAAAATCTTTAGAAATATAGCTGTGAAATTCTTTCCTCAAATGCAAAATGAACAACCCTAATAAATACACTGTGCTTTTACCGACATGAAATTCCCTTTAGGATTAGAGGAAGCTGAAGAGGTTTGTTAACATAGTGCTCAGTGCTTCTCAGAGTGGGTGAGGTAGGAGGATATTTAAAAGTACTCAGCCTAGCCTGATTGTGTTCCTGCTAAATTCAACCTCCTCTTTGCTTTAATGGCCAGAACAGAAATTAATCACTAGTACAAGCTGCATCTGATGGAGAAACTCCTTGAGGGTTGCTCTATAAAACTAAGTTACTTGACCATAATTGTCCCTTTGGCTTTGAACTCTCAAGGTTTTATTTTTCACACCTCTTGCTTTCCAGTACCATTTTTAAGACATTCTTTTCAGACAGAAAGCACCATTTTGCTTTCTGCAGGAACATATGATAGCAGTGCCTCAAACTTTCTATTTAAAAGGATTGTTCTGACTTGTTCTTTGAAAACTCTCCCACACTGCTTGCTGCAGGCTTTTGACACTCAGCAAAGAAAATTTCCTTGGGTAACAAATCTTCTCCTTCCACCTCCCCCAACTCCTTTCAGATTTGGTCAAGATTTAAACTGAATAAATGTGATTTGAGATCCCAGTGTTGATTGGAATGAAGATGGGAGACAAAGAAGAAAACAAGATAGCAGAAAGCAAGAACATGTTTTACCCTTTGCTCTACAGTGCAAAAACAGCAATAAATTATACATGAACTAGGACAGCAGAAGAACAGTACTACAGTCTGCAATAACAAGTTGGGGTTTTCTATTGGTTTTATACTTCTTATTCTTTCCCCTTCTACAAACACAGCAGGCACAGACCAAACTGAAGATATTGATAGATATTACTGTGAAGTATTGGCAGGAGGAGGTTCGCATATTAAATCTTCAGTCTGACCTATATTACATGTTATGGGCACATCATTTTTAATCTAAAAAGAACTTCTTAAGTATAGATCTTGAAACATTGCATTCAAATATATAAACAGTATTACTCAGTACTGTATCTTCCATCCTGTTTCTTCCCTAAGAATGGATACTGAGTTTCACCATCCACTGTCATCATAAGGGACAGAGAGGGGTCCCCTGAGTTTAGGCTCTCAAAATTCAACCATTTTATTCCCAAATTTCCGTTCCTTGGGTTTTGCAAAAGCTTTTTGTACTCTGATTCTTAATTGCACAATCTGCAGTCATTTTTTTTCATCATTTTTCAAAAAGTTGTGATACAGTATTTTCTGCAAACAAGTAGAAAAGCATAACAGAGATGTGCTGAAGAAGTATACACAGTCTCTTTTCAGGAGATTTCATCTCAGAGGTGAAGTCTGTCTCCTCACCCATGCTATCTTCATTGCCACATGCAGCAGTTACACATTTGCTCCCCATGACTGTCACTCTGGTGCCACTGCCTGAAATGGCAATTCCCTTTCAGTGAGTGATCACAGTCCTACACCCAGCAGCACTGGCACAGACAAGCCACACAGACTGCTGATAGCTGTGCTTGAGCAGAGTGTGTTATGAGAGAAACAAAACAAAACAGCATGGAAAAGGGTGAGTGAAGTTTAGCTTTTCGTTGTTCATTTATAAGAGTTTAGCCAGAGGACGTTGGGATTTGTGTGTACAAAAGCACCATCTGCAGCTGTCATGTGTGTGTCACAATAAAAGTTTTAAGAAACAGCTGAGCATTGGTCCACGAGGCCAGTGAGACTTGATGCTGCTCTTGCACACACACATCCACAGTGCTGGCAGCATTCTGCAGTGGAGTGTTGGAGTAATACTCCACTTCTAGTCTCACATCACTGAAAGAACAATTTATCTCATCATATTTCCACAGATCTAGGCAATAACACTTTTTAAATAACATACTGTTTTATGTACAATTATTTCTAGTCAGATTTACGCTATTCATTTCAAATGAACCTCAGTATATGATACTGTGTTAAAGCAGACTTTTTTTACCAGTCAGAATTCTGGGTTTGAGGGACCAGTTTTCAGTGCTCACCCTTTCTATCTTCCCTCTTTCTTTTCTTGATGCACCACCATTCTGTATATTCAAATTTGGATGTATTTGCTACTGATGGCAGTAGCAATAACAACACTAAACAATAACAGATGCTTTCTTTCAAGTTCAATCATATCTAAGTCAAAATTCATCATTCATAGTCAGTTTTGGACTCATTTTCACATATTTGGAACTTAAAATGTTTGGGAGTTCATGTCAACCTAAGCCCTAGTGGAAGCTGTTTATGAGTAACTTCAAAAAAACCTTGGTTTATTTTTGGAGTGTTTAGAGGGTGAACATCAATAATTCTTTGTTTAGCCCACTCTGAGAATTGTGGCTGTGTGTCTGAATCACTACAGCTTGTTTGGGATTAACATTATAATCCTCTGGTTTAGAACAGGCGAGTTATAACAAAGTAAAAAGATGTATTCTGGAATAAAAGTTAGAAAACTCGTTTTTCTCTTACCAGGAACATATTTTGTTTGTATATTTAAATGGGTACTGTCAAATTTTTTGGCTAGAGAACCATTAAACATTGAATAGTGTCCTAGGCATGTAACTAGAATTAATTTCTCTGATGGAGAAATTTCTTTGTAATTTTAAAGTATAGGAACAGCAGTTCCTTACTTAACATATGGATTTCTATAAAAGGATATATTATTACTTTAGCTTTCAAAGTCTTGCATGCCTAATAGTCAAGGAAATAGATGGTCAGTAAAAGAAAGAAAATCTGTTCTTTTCTTTTTTTCTATTTTAGGCATAAACAAGCAAGGGAGCCAATAGCTGTGGTGATAATGCAAGGACTCTCTCAAAAACTGCAAAAAGAAAGATAAGTCAGTGTTATACATGCTGTAATTTTGAAAAGGAAACAACATAGAATGTTAGAAAAAATCAACTCTCCTAAAATTCCTAAAATATTTAAGCCTTCCAGGAATTCTACCCATCAATAAAAAGTGGAAAAGATAAACAAACAGAACGAGCATCACAGCATCATGTACAACAACCATTCCTTGGTTTACTTGAATTCTGTAACCTTTCACACGAAAGCCATTTGTTTGAATTTTTCCTTGCTCAATACCAATTATTTGAGTCTACAATCATCTGATAGCTGTTTACAGGTTTATATGTCATTAACAGCTGTGCATCTGATGGTAGAGTTCGCAGCTGACAGGTATGCATCACCCAAAACCTCTATCTGGTTTTCCAGCTGGTGAGCAACATTTCAGGGACACAAGATAAAGTCCATTTATGTATTCAGCTTCATTTGTGCTCATTGCTTGAAAGAGAGGTGGCGTGGGCAGGTGCTACTCCTCTGACTCTGGGGACATGTCATGCTGTTACACAGCCTGAATATACAAGGTGCAGAGGAACCACCCATTTGTGCAGGCTCAGGCAGAAGGAGTTACAGCTACTAAGCCAGCACTACACTGAAACACCTATTTTTTGTTTGGTTCTCTGACAACCTTTTTTTTTATGTAAACATTGCTTTAGGAACAGAATTGCCCCTCACATGGCTCTCTTGTTTAATATTTTTTGGAGTCATTAGTATGTTTTTGCAAATTTAGTATGCATTATGTCAAGAATTTCTTTTTTGTTATGGACAGGGCTTTTGGGGTGGGGTTTTTTGGTAGTTCAGAATTAACCAAAGAAAATAGACACTGACTTTTGCCTTCCTTGATAGTTTTGCTGAGTGAAGAGTTCATGAAGCTCATAGTTAGATGGATTTCTGTACACTTTACTTTAGAAAAAAGCGATTCCTTCACAAAGTACTGGGTTGTTTTGGGGTTTTTGCTGATGGGGATCATGATCCTTTAAAGGCTCATATATTAAACCTCCTGCATTTGAAAGTGGCTGTGCCTCTGCTCCTGTGGTCGTCACTTCAGGGTACCTGTTGATGTCTCGCTTAGATGAAGGAAATAACACCACAGAGAAGTGGAGGCTGAGCAATGGGTACCAGAAACTGGAAACTAGCCACAGCAGGTCATTAATGTCTATGTAGCTATCTCTGAACTGCCTTAGCCATTGGATGTGTGGTTTTATTAGATTCACCTGCAGTACATACAGAGTTGAATAATTCAACCTATTCAGCATATGAGTTTGTACCAATAACATGGGGGAATAACATTTGGAAAAAAATCAACAACTGCTGTGTAAATATGTGGGGCTGTGTGATTTCAGTCTTACCATTTTGGCAGCCTGCTTTTTCTGTCACCAAAAGCAAAAATGAACCTATCATTAGGAATGTCTCGCATACCTGAAGGGATAGAAAGACTGACTACTTAGGATATTTTTTTGTTTAATGAACTATCTAGAAAGATGCTCTGTTACTGAAAAAAAGTTAAGACAGTAACGACCACCTCTCCTTCAGAATCATTCTCAAGAACTCTCTCATTTCATTTCCCTTTATGTGCTTTATTACTTCTTGAATTGACCCAAACTGTCTTCACAGCTGAATAAAATGTGACAAGTCTTACAAAACTTATTCATTACTTGTATTTAAAGAACAAGTAATAGGCAGTGAAAGACACAACAGCAGTAACCCAAGCAGCACACATAATGAGAAGGCATGTGTATTTTTAATGCAAATAGAAACAGAGGAATACTGAAGCAACCTTTTCACTATATCCCCAGGTTCCCATACTCAGCTTCAAAAGTCCTTGAGCCCTGACCAACTTCCAACAGCAAGGCTGCAAGTGGAATCCCTGATTAAAATCTGACTTTACTCCTCAAGGGAAGTTACAGGATAAATTAGGGAAGCAGATGCAAAGTCTTATTGATCTTGACAATGTCTTGAAACACCAGCATTTAAAAAGAGAAAACAAAATTTCCAGTACCTATGAGCAAACCTACTGGGGTGGGAGGAGGAGGGGGTGGCAGGGCAGAAAGGATACCTGCTGCGGGGAAACCTCTCACTTCTGGGGCAGGGTGAGTCCAGAACCTCTGCTCTGCCTGTCTCTGCAAGGGCACAGGGTCTCTCTGAAAGGGGTCTCCTGCATTGTTACCAGACACACACATGCCAGCAACACAAGTTCCCTGTGCCAGGCGTTACTGTGGCTGCATCTGGGAGAGCAGGACAGCTCTCTGCAGGATGTTCACGGTGCACAGCCCTCAACAGGGCGAATCCAAGCTGACCAAATACCTTACCAGCAGCGCTTGTCACCCTTCTGAGTTGCTCCAGCGGACAATAACATGGTTTCTCTTCTTTGTTATTGCTCTCTCCCTGTTTCCTCAAGGATGTCAAGTTTCCACAGGAAACTCAGCTATGGAGAGCTGATTCTGCCAGAGGTCTAACAGCAGACCCCCTCAGGCAGGAAGGCAGCACAGTGGGCCCAGTGGGAAGAAGCCGATGGATAGAAAGCCAACCTGCTTTCCAAAACTATTTAAATCTAAATGTTCTTTGCTGTGGCTCTGTAAAGGCCATATAAAATCATGGAACATTTAATCAAAAAGAGGGATCACGATGAAGGGCGAAAAGTAATGCCAAAAATGAAAACAGATAGTCCTTTCTAAATGAAAAT
Organism: Oriolus oriolus; assembly: GCA_013400235.1. Classification (NCBI taxonomy): domain Eukaryota; kingdom Metazoa; phylum Chordata; class Aves; order Passeriformes; family Corvidae; genus Oriolus; species Oriolus oriolus. The sequence continues at coordinate 2,910,918 of VXBT01016245.1, read as the reverse complement.
ATAAGCCTGATAAAGGCTGAGGTAAATATGCATCTCCCCCTGGAAAATTCCTAAGAAAGGTGTTCCATGGAACACCTAAATGAGTAAAAGTAGACTTTTTGATGCTGATTTTCAGTTCTGGGTTCAAAGTTTGCCTTTTACCATGGCAATAGGACATATTTTTAGTAAAGCTGTGCCCTTGATTCAGCTGATGACTGTTACAGGATGAGAGCAGAGCTTTCTGATAGTACCTTCCCATCATACAACTCATTAATTTTCAGGTAAGATGAAGTAAATAACTGGCTTGTATGCCGTACTCCACTGGTTTCCCTGATGGTCTGTCTTCTATCTAATGTGCTGAGAATTCTGGTCACTCAATCTGGATATTTGAGAAATCTCCAAACTTCTACCAATCACTAGGTTATCTGAATACAAACATTCTTCTAACTGCCAAAAAACTTAAATTGGGTCTGGAAATAAATTCAAGCCAGGACTAGCACCTTCTTAGCCTGTCAAAGTTATAGTGTAGGTAATAATTTGCATGCTTGCAGATTGATATACAAATGACTTAGGGTAAGCATTAAGATGATAGACAGTTCAGTAATAATCTGCACTGAGACAAATTTTCCCAGGAAGGAAATGTGCTTTAAATATTAGACACAGACACAGAGTCTTCAAGGTTATCCTCTCAGTGGAAAAGTTGGATAAAAACACTCGTTATTTCATATACCCATATATATAAAATTTTAAACCTGTGACATAAACAATACAAACATAAGGAACTAGCATTTAAGACACAATTTTCAGTTAAAATAAAGGTTGGTGTTTGTCTGTGGTGTAGGTATGAAGTTACAAATACCCAAAAAAACTGCTGAGTTGTGTGTGGAGAAGAACATGAAAGTCCAAGTGAGGCTGAATAAGACTGAGGAAAGAAATAATAAGGAATACACTTTCCAAAGTGCAAGTACACAACAGGATTCAAAATTACACTGATTTTTCAGTCCTTTGCTATATTGTATTTATCATACACTTAGTGTTTTATGGGCCTGGTAGTCTGAGAGCTCTGCTTAGATCACTCACTGCAATTCAGCATGAGCTGGCTGAATGTGACTTCTCCAATGTATTGCTCCAGGTCACGTAAAAAATATGATGACCAAAACCGCAATTTTTATTTGGAAAATCTTTTTAACAGTTATAGCCTTGCTTACTGATCAAACTAATAATCACACCTTGCTAAAGGCCATCAGAAAATAAATCCAGTCAGTTTAAATGCCAGCAGCACTGCAGTCTCCATTACGCACGTGCTTGTCTGAACAACAAAGACTCTTGCAGCAACAAAGTAAACTGCATTTCCTGGATCTGGCACTTTTTCATGCCACCAAACTAGTGATTCACATCTGCATAATTTCAGTCTTCGTTACCTGCTTCAAGATATCCAAGAGAGATGCAAAATCTGGAACTTCTTCTCTCCATTCCTGACTTAACTGTTCCTATCATCCTTTGCTAAATTTCTAGGGATTTTTAGGGCCTGGATGGTGGCAGGTATTTTTAAAGAGGAAAGTGTCCTGTAGCTCTGTGGTAGAGCTCTGCAGTTACCTGAGTCCCATAACAGCAAAGCCAGCACAAGAGGAACACGTATTCTGATGCTCTTCTCTGACATTTCCTATTTTGACTTGAAAGGGAGCAAAGTTAGGATGTAACTGAGCAGGTTCCAGAACTGAGAGAGAATAGATAGCGGTTAGATAAGCACCAATAAATAGAGCACCCAGTACCCCCACCCTAGATTTAAAGAGCAATTGTAGAAGACATGATAAAAATGCTATGGTATTTTATGGCACAGTTTCCTATGGGATATGGCTCAGATAATTTCAGAATCCCATTTAAGTCAAATAACAAATGTATGAGGAAGAAGTGTTGAAAATTATTTTTATAAAAATGTGATTACATGATGAAAGTGAGTGAGTGTATGCAGCCTTATACAGGAAAATCAAGGCAAACAGAACTCATGCTAGACACAAGATTCATTCAGGGATCTTAAGGGAAAGAAATATTTCCATGCACTTTATTCTCTTGTCAGAATAGGTATCACCCAGCAAAGCAACTTGCCTTTTCAATGTTTCTGTTCATGTGTTGGTTTCAGGTTGAAGTGAGGAGTTATGTTTGTCTTTGAATAGTAGAAAAAATATCTACAATGTCCAGAGGTGAAAGTGCCTAAAGCATGAATAATTGTGTGAGTAAGCAAAGCTGACTGTAGATAACAACTGAGATGCAGGTCTAAATCAACTGGCAACAAAACACCACAGGAGAAGGAAGGCAGAGGTACCCCAGTGTTAGAGATGTCTGCAAGCTACTCTAAGTTTGTGGTTAGAGCACAAAGGATAAAATAGGAATGTAAAATTGGTATAATTTAAGAAAATCTTATATGGGTCTTGACCTGCAGCTGACACTAGCTTTAAATTGTGCCAAAGAATCAACTCTGACTCTTATGCTACCAAAATACTTTCTCCTCCAAACAATGGAATTATCTCCTCCCACACATACCAGGATTCTCTAGAAGTTCAATGTAACTCAGTACGTACAAGGACTTGGGCAACATTCATTTCATATTTGTTAGTTGAAGTAATAACAAGGGAAAGAGCTCTCTTGAGGAAAGATATGAAATGTTTCCATTAGAAAAAGGAAAGAAGAAAACTTAAAGATAACAACAAAAAATAGTGCAAAACGTGCCAAAAGGCTTAAAGGAAAAGTATACCCTGCAAAATCCTCTGCTCAGCCCCGTGTCTCTCGCCTGTGCTTGCTTGGGGACCTTACTCACTAGGGAGGATTACTCATTTTTAGGTGCTTTAAGTGCAAGCCTCCTTGGCTTGTGGGTTTCTACACTGGCTTTAGTCCTGTGCAGTACTTATTTTAAACCCTGCCTGAGATCACAGGTGCCACTGGGAGGTTTGTTCCCAAGGAACATTCCTGACTCAGGTCATTTGGCAGCCTGAACATACCAAGCACCAGAATGCCCTGGTATTACCAAGCAGGAGATTGTAAAAGCGAAATGGAGCTTCCAAAGTCATGGTATTGCATGTAATTTTTTTGCTCTACTGCTTATCTTGACATTAAGACAGCATGTCTTTTTAGAAGCTGTGCTACAGCTCCACAGGAAACTTCCCACCAGTGAAACATTAGTGATAAAGAGCCTATGTGCAATATTATTCAATGGCACAGACTAGATGTCACCCAGTTTTCTTTCTGAGCTCAGAACAAGTTAACTTAGGACTGCTGTAACAAGGAAGACCAAAACTGAACTTCTGAATGGATTTTATAGAATTTCACAGAAGATAAGTCTAATTATAATTACTAATATTCTCATAGTAACTGTAATTTTAATAATAAGGCATGTAATCATTTAAGAGTGTATGTTCTGCTGTGACCTTGATGCTTAATTTACCAGTTTGGTGTTTGAATGTCACATGCTTTCTAATGGCTTCACAGGAGTTCAAATCCATTTAGAATATGCTTTGGAACTCGAAAATAAAAAAATCCTATTATAAATTAATTAAGGGAAAAAGTAAATGTTCACCCAGAGCACTGTGTTAAGCATATAGATGAGTCATTAAAACAAAAAAGGAGAAAATAATTGAGTAGAGGAGAAAATAATATTTCAAAATATTGAAAAAAAATTACTTTTTATTAATTGCTCATCCATGGATCTACATGTGTCTGCCAGGGATCGGAATTTATGGTGTTAGTGTGATCATAAGTGGTGATTCAAAGCACAACAACTATTTTTATTCTCCACTCTGCATTCCAAGATGGGGATTTGCCATCACTAAGCCTCAGCTGAAGGAACCACCAGATAACATTTCTCAGCCTTCAGAAATACCACCATATCACATTTTTTTTTGAAATAGGTAATGATCACTTCATCCTCTAACTCTTTTTCTACAAAACTCTACTCTTCTACAATATTTCTAATCTACTGCTTCAGAGTTTCATGCATCTGCAAACCTCCACACTGGCAGAGGCACTCGAGCAAAACTCCTAATTCCGAGAATATTCTTTATCAGTCACTATGTTTTTCTGCTCAAAATAAAAAAAAACCCTTCCAGTTTCAGACATCTGTATGTCAGCTTAAAAACAGTGAAAACTTTTTCCTCTCTCACCCACATTTAATGAATTTAAAACTGACTGGTCTGTTGGCAAGGGGGAGGATGGGGGATGGGTGTCCCTCCAGCTGTTTGCAGCAATCTTGGCGCAGAGAGAGGCTCAAATCCAACTGCTGCAGACTGAAACAGTCAGACTCAGGGCAAAGAAGTAATCCCCCAGCAGGTCTAGCTCCCAATTGTCCCTGACTTTTTTTCATCAACAATCGTCATTGTTTGTCCTCTGTTTCGGGGTTTCCCTTCAGTAAGTAGGCAAGTTTGGAAAGAGTGAAAAATTTCAATTTTAAAAGCAATAGCTGAATTCTTCTGTGCCTCCTTCAACTCATCCCCTCATTCACAACCCCCTGCTCATATGTTTACAGCTTTTGCATATATTCCAGCTTTCTTCCAGTTTCATTCTTTGTCCTGCCACTTCCATGTATTTTAATTTCAAATACCAGTTTCCTATTGTGATATGCATTTGAGAAGGTTCAGAGGCAAGCAAGTCTTAAGAAAAATGAGCAATGACTGGCAGGTTGTATTGACTTCTCTAGATTTACATTTCCCTCAGCATTCACAGGAGTCTAATTGATTTGTGGACCTTGTGCGCTTTCTCCCTCCAAAAAAATAATTGTGCACGCAGTCCAATTATATCAGGGCAATTAAGAATTACAATTTGAGCTAGGAATAATAACAGAATTCGAGACAGAAAACAATCACCTTTTTCTGGTCTGTTTTTTTTCTAAAAGATGTCAGAGCCAACACTTCCACCAAATTCAAGAGGAAGATTTTTCTGCCTTTATTGTCAAGTAAACACAGTTAAAATACATAAACCAGACATATACAGTCAAAATACATGGACTATGTTTAAGGCCAAATTTGGTAAATGATCACAATGAATTCACTGTTGCTAAATGAGGGCAGAGGTTGTCCCTATAAGACTTCTTCTTTTATTTAAGATTTCAGTAAGTGTTGCTGAGTTTAGCAAGACCTACTTTCTCGTTTTGTGTACAGAGTACCTCATGCAGTGGACTACTGCTCCACATCTGACACTGTATGACAGGTCTGCAGCACAAAGACAAAACAAAACCAAAAAACATCCAGTATGATTAAATCCTTTCATCTGGCATCTTTCTCCAGCGTACAGCTATTGTTTATGCAAAGATTGCCATTTTGAGACAAAAGTAAGGCCATCTTTCTAAATTCTTAATGTTGAGATATTTTAGAACACCTGCACACAGCTGGTGGCATAGTCCTGAAAATCAGAAGATAGAAAAACAAAACAAACAAAGTCCAAGAAAAATACTGAACTGGATTTCAGCTGAGTTGAAAAAACCTTCAGGCTTTGGAAGCATCCTCTGCAGAGAAGTGCAGAGAACCTAAAGCTTGAATAGATTTCCAAGCAAAAAGAAAGAGCCACTGTTGCTAGTGTGCCATGAGCTGAAGGATTCCTAGGGGTGGGAAGACAATTCAGTCCCTTGGAAGAGACAGCCCGAGAGTGGCCACGCAAGAGCCAACTGCACGGTCACTGTCCAGCACAGCTGACAGACAAGGCAGGAGAAGGCAGCAGCGGGATCAGACCCAGGTGTAGCTGTAGCTGTAACTGCTGTATTCCAAAGCAGAGCTGCAGTAAATGATCAGCAGGGGACTGACTACACCCAGAATGATTAACATTTTAATGTGTAAAGGAGCCCAAGGAAAGCTCTCTAACTCTGCTAACCTCAGCTACTTCTTATGACTGATAATATCAGGGACACAAAGGGCAGGAGAGTAGTTAAGGAGTTGCTCCCATGAGGCCAAATCTACACACCTTTGCCCTCTTCATTTATATGAAACTTGCAAAGGAGTTGCTGTTGCTTTCAAGGTAAAAGTTCACCCAAGGCAACTCTGTTGTTCTATTGGTAGATCCCACATAACCACAGGCTCTTGATTCTCTCTAGGGGAGATTTGGTGAGGTACAAATGGGAGTTACATACCCAGTTCCCATTATCTCTCCAAGACAATTACATGCTTAACTGCCCTTTGTGCCTTTTATAACCTTCCCTTTTAGAGTCAGATGTTCCTGATTACATAGATTATCCACAAAAGGTTTCACAACAGCAGTACTTTGAGGTACTTCTTTAAAACGCTTTGACATTTGGAAGGTTTGATAGCATACACAAAATATAGAGTAATAATCATGTAGTCTATGGATTGTTTGTTTTAAGAAGCTGACATTTAGATGCTGAAATAGAATACATTTTTAAGGAGGCATACCCTCAGTCTAAAATATATGCAATTGTGGTTTATTCTGTTGCTCCAGTGAATTAAAACATTCATTCTACAAAACAAAGATGAGATATAATCTGGGGGGTTGATGACTTTCAGAACATCACAGAAGACTGAGGGAGACTTTGCTGCAAACTAGTTTGCAGTAGAAAATTGTGTCCACTGTGTGGTAAAGGGTTACTGTCATTCTCAGCTCTGGTCTTGCTTTATTTTATTTTTCCTAGCCTAGCTGGCTGTAAATCTTTGAAATTGCATAATGCCAATTAAGAAAAATAAAGAGCAAATTGAGATACCAGTATTCATACAGGAATGCTGTTGGCTGAGGCCCCAGATACTTTTTCTGTCTCCAGTGATTTGCCTGTAACTGTTCCAGGAAGTTTGGGAAAAGCTTTGCATTGACATCGTGCTGCAAGTGCTGGAAAAGCTTTACCCTGGGAAAGACTTGAAGCTAAGTTCAATGTCCTGGGTAACCTATCCTGTGACTTCTGTGGACATTCTCAAGGTTAATGAGTTTAGCAGAACTCCAACCAATCTCCCCACACACACTTTTCAGAGTGGTTTTACTGAAGGGAAAGTTAACAAATTGTTTATTTTTAGTGTTATTTTTCTCCTCATTTCTCTCTTCCCAAAGTCTTGGAATTTTATTTTTTATTTAGGTTTTTCTTTCCCTCTCAATGCTGCTATGAACTACTTAAAGGGAAAGAACTTAATATTACCTTGATTTAAAAAAAAAGGAAAAGAAACAAAAAAACCCCACCAAAACACCAACACACAAAATACCCCAAACAAACAAAAAACCAACCAAAAAAAAATTGTAATTCCCACAATAGTTTATTTTCACTACAAAAGTCAGATGATTAAGGATGACTCTCCTCTTCCTAATTCATGGGCTTGAGACTTGTTTCTTTCTTTTTACCAATGAAAAACAATAAATGAAAAGACACAAATAAAAAATAATTTTGCAGAACAGCAAATACTGTGGACCATTTAAGCTTTGGTTCAGGATGGTGGCCACTGTAGAAGGATAAATCATCCGAAGTGTTATCTTCTGAGGAGGGGAGAAAGCATTCAATGTATGTTAGGTTCAGTGCTCAATCCATCAGTAGAAGATTCAGTGGAATTACTCTTTTGAGTGGGGTTTTGTTTCCTTGGAATTATTGGATTTACTTTCAATTGTCAGAGAGTGGTCGGGCTCTTCTGACCTAGACTGACTCAGAAGCTGGGTCACCCAGTCTCCACAGAATTATCAAAGACCTGGAAGCCCACTGCTCTTCTCTAGATGCCTGTTTATGACTACAAAAGGAACTTGATGACTAGTTTGAACCAGAAGCCTTATTTTTAGATAACTAAAGTTAGTTAAGAAAAAGGTCAGCTAAATAATTTCTAATAATTTTATGGCTCTTTGTTTCCAAGTTAAATCTGGCAATACGAAAGGTGTGTAAAAGTATTCAAAAAATTGTGGGAAGCAGCAATCCCTTTTCTAATAAAGGTTGGGAACAAAAACAAGAAATATAATGACCTTGAAGGTTGACAAGAAATGAACCTCCATGGCAATTGCTTTTAAATATGACAGTTTTTCAGACTTCTTATTCTTGAAGTACCTTTTCCTCATAAATATGTTGTGTAGGAAAATTGTTTTTATAACTTCTCACATTTGGCAAATTGAACCCCCAATGTCTCATTTTGCTTTGCTGATATTTTACAGACAGGGGTAAGTAACATCACAGAAACAATGCTGACTGTGTGTACTTGTTGCTTTTAATAAAACTGTCAAGTACTAAAACCCTGCGAGTGCAAAGGCATATTTATAGATTGTTTCTCTCCAAATGGATAGGAAGAATTATTTTTAAAGCCACATTCCCAAGTGTAAAGCTCAGGGGGAAAAAAATCAACTCATTACAAAAAATATTATAGAAAAATTAAGACAAGACTTGGACAAAGAAAAGGACAAACTGTTGAGTAGATCCCAGAAAAATTATTCATTCAAAAATTTATTTAAAGTAAATCTTTAAAGTGTGTTCTAAAAATAATATGATTCTAAGCAAGAAAAGCAAAAAATGAACTACTAGAAACCATTTTACTTCCTCTTGGTTGTGGTGTAGGTTCCTACTGTTGTATCAATATTATTCCAGACATCTATTGTTAACATTTCAGAGTATATAAAAGCTCTCACTGGACTGCAAAAATACAGGTAACCTTTTTTTTTTTAAATATATAGAGGTAAATATAGAAACTCAGCTATAGACAGGTTATGTCCAATATATTTAGTTTAAGTACTTGGATCTAGCACACAAGTACTTAAAATCACTTTCAGAGGGAGTGGCTACAAAAATCTCAGGGAATTTAGCCAGGAAGAGAATCCAGAGGTTAGATCTGCAAAAGTATTTAGCCCACTTAATCACAACAATTACAATTTTTACAATAACAGCTATTTTAGTGGAAATTGGATGCTTAAATACATATGAGGATATGGCTATAAAACTGCAAAAGCAGATTAAGTACTCCAGTTCTTAAACTTGTAAAAATAGCTGGTTCTAATTAGTTAGTCAGATTGAGTATATAAGCCTGCAATAGAAGGAATACTTTTGGGCACTTGTGCAGAACCCATTGTGTTAAGCAAGCATTATCTGAAGCTCAAAGTGTCAAAGAAAGGATATGTCAGTCCCACCCTTCATATGTAATTCAGTCCACAGCCTCAGATAAGATTTTAAGTTTTGTATAACATCTTAGAGTGAGAAACCTAAGTGAAATTAGCTTCTTGCCTTCACATAGTTATTTTATGCATTTGTCAAATCCAAAGGCCACATCTACAGCACTATCCTTTTATACAGCTAGTAAACCCAAGCATCAGAACCTTAAGACGTAGTTTTTTTGCTCTATATCTTCTCCACAAATGCTAACAGACGGGGTTTAAACATTATGCTTCACTGTGGTTTTTCTACAAGGACAATTAATACCTCTAGGAGTCCTTCATTTTGATATTGATGACAATGAGAAGCTTAAAATGCTCTCCTCCTCAAGGCTGAAAATTCTCATAGACTTTAAGGACACTTCAGCTTTAAGAGTAGAAATAATCTGGCTCAGTTTAGATGTCAACACAATTAATCATTCTGTGTTCCCTTGACAGTCAATAGAGATCTATTCAGTGTAGACAGTGGAGTTCAGGTTGTGATTCATTTCATCCTGAAGTACACACTTAAAATAGGTCAGTGAAACCATGCCCTAATAAGGCCTGTTTCTCTTCATAGACTACGGACGGAGCCTAAGATGATGAACTCAACTGGAGATAGCTGAAGTTAAAATTAATCCATGCCTGTACTGTGCAATACAACCCTTGTGGATGCAGTCTATCATACCCGGTATCCTGTTTTCCACAGAACGGGATGAAGAAAATGAATTTTCAAATAGAAATATTTTTAAGCTGAGAGTCTTGCAGATTTAGCTGTAAAATAAATCCCAGAACTTTAATATATCTATTTTAAGGTTACGGTAAAAATTAGTGTAAACAGAATCTAAAGAATCAAGGTCTTAAAAAAAATGAAATAAAAATTAGACATGGGATTTCAAAAGCAAAGGGATTTGAATGTCTAATGAAACTGAATAAGCATATCCCTTGGGTTTCTTTGGAAGCCTAAATATTAGTAAAGGGAAAATGAGATCAAGAAAATGTTGCTATTTCTTACTATTTCTATATTGAAGAGGGAATGCAGAAAAAATAGCTAGTTCTCTTTTAGCAAATATGTTAATGTAAAGTTGTTATTCATCCATTCCATCAAATTTTATGACTGGAGAAAGAAGAACATTCCAGTAGTCACATTCTATTCACTTCAGCTTTTTTCAGTGCATATGAATCCACATTTATGCAGCCTCTGACCACTGATTCTGAAAAATAAAACTCACAGGAATCCTGTGAGCATAGCTCTTTTTCAAAAGGACCATTTAAAACCTTAAAAATAATTGCTTGTGTTACGCTCCAAATACACAATATTAAGCTCTGTCCATTAAGAAGTTTTTAAAGAGATTTTGAGAGGAAGACTTACAATGAACACGTTGACTAATAAAAAACCAAAAACATATGTATTTATCTTTACATTAGCCCGTCTCTTTCAGCAGGAAACATTATAGAACTGTGATTACCAGGCACTGAGGGTTTTTTTAACATGTAAAATAAAGAAGAGAGTGGATAAGCTGTGGTGAGGAAAATGCAAGCATTGTACAACTCACCAGACCTCCTGTCCCAGAGAGATTTATTTATTGGAAATTATGGCAAGAGGAAAAAGACTAAATAACTTTAAGTCCCTAGTTATTATGTCATATGTAGCCCCACAGTACAATATAGTCACAATCTGCTGTTTTGTAAACCAAGCTGTCAAACACTTGTTATTTTAAAGCTGCAGCTTTTCAAGGTCCTGTGACAGCCAGTGGTCTCAGCTCTCAGCCTGATTCATGGCTGGCTCTGAGACAGAGGAAGTTCGCGTCTGCTGTAATCTAAACACTTTGCAAACGGAGCATTGGAACAGTGGTGAAAGAAGAAAATAACCTAAACCCTATAACCCAGACAAGAATCCTGCAAAGCTTCTGGGGAGAAGAGAAAGGAAATAAGTACAACAGCATAGTCTGCAAGATCAGCAAATGTATTCACATGATTTTATTTCAAAAACTCTTGGAGTTTCAGGCAGGGGGAAGAAGTTGATTTTAAGCCACTTAGCTGAAAAGCAGTGAGAATTAGTCTCTGTCAAAAATATGGAAACAATGTCCCAGACGTGTACTTCTGCAACATCTGTATTTTCCATTTGAAGAGTAAATACAAAAAAGGTTGGTTGTAGGAGGATTTATCCTTCTCCTCCTCTCCCTCTCACCCCTGAGAGTTGTGTCTCGCCCTTAAAATCAGAGCAGTGAAGGATTATAAAGCATAAAGAGATGTGGATAATTTCCACTGCGCTGAACTTGAGATCTACTGTTTCAGAGGTACCATGCAGACAGTAAAAGGGAAGATGTATTCCTGGGCTGTGGTAAAATGCCTCTATAACACTGAGATAATGAAATCAAGACGCATCTACTGCTTATTCTTTCTTAAAGGAGACAAAAGTTCAAATCCAGGGGAAAACACTTTAAAAGCTCCCTAATGAATTAACCAAAAGCATGTTTATTATATATTATTAGCCTAGAATTAATTTCCCATTTTGCCCTTATACCGTTCTCCCACATTTGCAGTCTTCCTTGTTTCCAGTACGCATCTGTTTGTTACCTGTCTAAGCCTCATTCCCTGCTCCTCTCCTACCAACTTTCATAGAGCAACCCACATCAAAATACTCTGCTAGGACATAAAAGAGGCCTTCCATCTGTCCCTTTACAGCCTGGTCTGGCCAAGTGTAAAAATTTCTTATTTTGATTACTTATATGGACATATAGGTAGCCTCAGGATAGCGTTCTAGCTGCAAGGTTCTCTCAACTGTCAGGAAAAGATATGTTTCTGGATGAAAACTTGGTAATTCTGTCCTACCAGTCCTCATTGCAACATAAATCAAATGTACTTTTGCAGTGCGCGTCTGGTGAGTTACAGCTCACTTTTTAGCATTCATTTTGTAGACAGTAACACAATACAGCAGGAATTGTTGGAAAAGGGAAGAATTTGTGAGGAGAAGTATAATTTGTATACATTCTGTGCAGAAAGACACCATGCTGAAGATTTTGGCAACTTACTTGAAATGTTTATAGCAGCCATAATACTTGCCTTTCAAAATAATGATTTATGGACAGCTGGAATTTACTCACATTGCTTGGAATCTGTGGAAGAATCTATAGGATGGTTCATGTCCTTCAGAAAGCTGGATGCCTAAAAGCAGAGCTATGGAGACTGCAGAAAGTACACTCACAAAGCATCTGCAAACTTGTGCCAGCATTCTTGCCTTTGTCATCAAGTGATGGAAAGGCTTTTTTAGTTAAACTGAAGTAATTAAATCTCCCGGCATTCATTAAAAAAATAGAACTGTCTGCTGTTGGTCTGAAGAAGTGCACCGAGGGAATGTAAATTTTAATTTCATGGTGCAAGTGTTAAATTATTGCCATCTCAGCTGCCTGCCAATACTACATGAAATGCCACCACATTTTAATAATTGTCCTTTTGTTTTAGGTGGAAATACCACATGTGTTATGATTTGGAAGTTTTATGTGTAATTAGAGCCCTGAGAACTAGAGCAACATAATCACATTCATTTCACCTAACTGGACTGAGAGGAAACTGTCATTTCTGACATGGTTTATGTCCTTTTGTGTGTCTGTGTCCGTGCACACGTGCATAAAAAATGAAACTTATTTACTCCCTCATCCTGTGTTAAAATATGAGAAGTTCCTTGCAGTTCAAATTGAAGATACAGCTGGGTGTTCTAAATCAATCTCAAAACAATTGTTGGAGTGCATGTAAATACAAACCTGCCCTACTGGATCCCAGAATTCTTTCCTGGCATTTTCTTTTTTATCTCTTATGCTGTTAACATGGCTTTGTTATCGATTACTTGTCTTTACAGTGCACTGGATGACATTTTTCAGATTGCCAAACTATACAAATCAGAGCCATTCTCATTACTGTAGAAAGAAATACTAATTTTCTTTCAGAAGTGCAGAACTTATGACAAATGTTCATAAGATTACATTGTTGTAAGTGACATTAACAAAAAAACCAAATGGAGATGTTTTCACTACAAATAGTTTTGAAGGTATTTATAAACTTATACAGAAAAAAATGGAAAAAGGTGGAAAAAGCAATAAGTGAATCTCAAATCCTTATGAAACAATCAGCTTCTGCTTAGGCATTTTCATGGTGTGCTGTGGGGCCTTCTATGAAGGCTCTTAGGTAATACTGCACTGACATTTCTACATGGCCAGTGTCCCACTGGCTCTGCAAGGTCCCTCACCTTGTCAAGAAGCCAGTTGGTCATTTTTTTGTGTCATTTGTTCTTGAATAAGTAGGTTCACCATTGTCTCTGGCCCCACAAAATTAACACTGGCACGAGTGCCAATGAGGCAAAATCTAGAAAGACAGAGAAATGCCACTAACCCTGCTCGTCCCTGACTTTATGATTTCTGTCCAAAAATTAAGCTAAGAATTGCAAATCCAACAAAGTTTTTTCCCAAGTCCCATTTCAGTACCTAAGCTTCCATTAGAACCCATATCTGGGCACAGAGATTTAAGAGCTCACCTACCGTTAAGAGTCTGACTTTTCTTCAAATAGAAAGGGAGTTTCTGAGCTTTTCCTTTCCTCATCTCCCATCTCAGTGAATAGAAAATTGCCCAACCTTGAGAAAAGTAGGGTTCAAAGGAGTTTTTAGTCCCATCTTCTATGTTAATAATATACCTTAAATAATCTGGCATCAAAAGACCACCAATGGCAGCATTCCCTCCTGCTAGAATTGTTCTATTTTTCAGGATTCCAGCCTTACTGGGGGAGAGGGTGGTGGTTCTGAGGAAAGCCTGAGACTTATTTCTCTAATAAGTGCATCTGATTCTGGGAGAATATCCATTTTGTTTCCCTTTGCAGATTTAACTATACAGTGAGACACCAATAGCAGCTGAAATATTAAGATTTGAGGAGTCCTCTCACAGCACAGAGGAGATTATCTCATTGCAAAGCTACTGGAAAAATGCTGTTGTACCACAGTCCTGTCTTCCAAATGGCTGCAGACATGGACAGTTCTGTGCATGCCTAAAATATCACTTTTGGAGAAACTTGATGACAGAAAATTAAACTTCAATGGGATCAGATAGACACTAGGGAGGAATCTTGAAGATCAGGAAGACTTCAACAAAATTCTGTCGTACTGAGACATTTCAGATGTTTACTAGTATCCAAGATTTACGTCTTTAACCAAAATTGTCTTACTAAGACAGCATTGTCCCAATCCCTGCATTTGCTGAGGTGACTAAACCTGTTATCTCAGGTGCCTTATCTCTCTCCAGGATTCTGCTGACCACACAGAGATGCCCACTCTGTGGCAAGCCAGACATCTCTCTACACTCTTGTTAAGTATCATGTTGATGCAGCTGTTTAAACTTATATTTCTAGTGCCATTTGAAGCACACAAAAAGCTGGCAGAGACAACACAGGATTCTCTCTAACTGATGTGCGACAGATGAAGGAGAATCAGGTGTCCTATGACATTTCCTGGTCTTGTGTTTCACCAATCCATCTGAACCCTGCATGGGAACAGACGCATACATAGATGCTGTAGAGGCATACACCTACCTTTTGCGTTCAATCAGTGGCAGTGAATCCTATACAATATGTGGCAATGAGTCCTGCCCAAGAGTAAGAGGCTCTGAAAGTAGGACATAACCCAGTGGAGTCCCTTGGGATCCACCCAAGACTTCTTTCCTCACTTGCAGTATTCTGTGCTACTTGTGATTCAGTAACTGCAGGTGGAAGAGAATAAAATCTCAAGACAAGATACTTGTAAGCTTATTCTTTTCCAAGAGTACAAGAACAAAGTGACAATGATATTGGTTCTTAAGGTTTTATTATTATTATTATATCAAATAAATTATCTTTTTAGGTTTGAATGTTTTGGAGCCAGCATTGACTATGATTTCACATGTATAGCCTGAAAATATGTGTAATTATCATGCATGTTCCATCAAGGTTTACTGGTGAAGATCTAACCTTGTAAACAACCCTTGTTTACACAAAAATACAATTGGATCCTCCTTTGTTTCAGAGTTTACATGGTTAGAGGCTGAGATCATTATTTTTCAAATGTGATGATGGGAAGACACAGTAAGTACCCTTGTGAAGTTTTTACAATGAATTCTGTAAATAAAGCCCACAACAGAAATACATAGTGTCTCCAAAGAAACAATTATCATGCACTGCGTTTGAATAATGACTCACAATATTTTATCATCATCTGTTTACATAATAAGTCATAACGACATTTCAAAATACGGTGTATGTATTTTTATGATTGTCTTAATTGTGCAGAAGGGAATTGCCACAGCCTAGCATCATAAACTTTGTAAACCTTTCTTGGAGACTGCTTTTTTATCCCCATCCCCTTCTGCTCAAACAAAAGCGTGAAGGAAACAGAGCACACAAATAAAACTGCTTTAAAATAGTTCCATGTGTCTGGCTAAAACAAAAGACAGGAAATTCTTAAAAGTATGGTTATAAACTGAAAAATGCCTATAAACATGGCTTCCTAATGTCCTGGGTTTATGTATCCATAATTATTTCACTATCAATATATTCTTTGTTTATGTATATACAAATGGCACTGGTCAAAGTGCCAAGACCACATTCTTAGTCTGAGATATGGAACACAAGTCCTGCTGCTGCTGGCTTCTACCTCAGCCTTAAAGAAGGAACCGAATGAAGCCCCTAGATTTCAGCTCCTGAAAGTTTTATATGATGTGTTATTTCTAATCTTTAACCATAGTCCACTGTGGACACTAAGGTTTTGATTCAGCTTTTAAGAATTACATGGTAAATCTCAATTAACTCTCAAAATGTCAGGAGGATAAAATTCACTGTAGTTCCAGCAAAAGTGCTCAGCACTGTCCAAGGGCTTCAACAACAGACCTTGCTGCTCACAGGAAGATCTGGAAAGGGGCCATGGGCCTCATAGACCCAAACAATGCAACATCTGCCTAGACTTCAGGCTTTGCAGCCTGCAATCCAAACACAAGATAGATATTCGTTACAGGAAATATATGACAGCTTAAGCATCTGAGGACACTAACTCAAAGAAAACACAATAGAAATACCTAACTCTAACTCACAACGCTGAAATCCAAATGGTGTCACCACCCTATGAAGTTTAGGCACTAAGTGCCACAGCTGAAAGCTGCTCCATCCAGATAGGATCCACAGACCATGAGGGCTATTCAGCTGTCCCTAAAAAGTTCAAACTTTCTTTAAAATTGACAAATATGATGTAGTAACAACACTTCATGGGATTATTCCTAATTCTACCATTTAATGAAAAATAAACATAAAAGTTTTGTGGAGCAAGGACAGCTTGCTCTACATAGTTTCTCTCTTCTCATCTCCATGACTCTTAGTCACTTGCAGCTGGAGTGAACACCACCTGCCCAGCTACATAGGTGAGGCCAGGACCCTGTGGATAAGGCCTGCTTCTTCAGAAATGAGATGTTTAAATGCCTGACATCAAAGCAATTGGGGGCAGAGGGGGGGCAAGTCTTTCTGAAACATTCACATTTTTATTGGAGCATATTAATAGAATGACTTGGGTTGGAAGGGCCCTTCACAGATGACCTGCTCCAACCCATCTGGTTGCTCAAAGCCTCATCCAACCTGACTTTAAAAACTTTCAGTGATGAAGCACCCGCAAAATCTAAATTCTCTGAACAATCTTTCCAAAGTCTCGTTATATCTATTGTATGAAATTTCTTCCTGATATCTAATTTAAATATATCCCCTTTCACTTTAAAACCATTGCACCTGTCCTGTCACTGTAAGCCCTGGTAAAAATTCTCTCTTCATCTTTTTTATTACGAGCCCCCTTTTTATTTTAAAAGGCAACAACAAGGTCTCCCCAGAGTCTTCTGTTCTTCAGGCTATGGAACCTGAACTCTCCCAGACTATTTAATTATATGTGTTTTAGCACACTTCCCAGCTACAAGCAAGCCACCTCACTTCTCTTCAGGATTCCAAGAGTGTTTAAATTAGATGGCATTATCTGTCTGGTTATTTTTTCTGAGAACAACCAAAGACTATTGCATGACCTGCAAAGCTTCAAAGCAAGCAGAGAAGTCTGGCAACCAATGAATGCAAAGATTTGAAGTAAAAATTTCAATGTGGCGCCTTAAAATTCACTCTGTTCTATTTTAGTTAAGTAGTTTTATTGACCCTAACCAGTTGCAAGTTTGTGCAATGTAAAAGCGTGCAGATATTTTTCTCACCTCTGATGTTGCTTATGCATTGCTTATGAAGAAGTAAGCAAATACAACTGAATTCTCCACATAAATGAACACAGCAACAGCTCAAAATCTGTTCCACTTCCAAAAAGGCATTCTTCCTTTTTTTTTTTTTTTTAACATGGAACACTTCTGAATTCTTCAGGTTTTTTTTAGAAGGACTTTCTGACATGTATCATTTGCTTTAAAGTTTATTTATGTATTTCTCATGCATTGCATTCTTAAGGCACAAAGATCAAAAGGATAGATAGGTTCAGAGCACAAGCTGTAAACTAGTTAGATTTCAAGATGATTGACAATGTTTGAATCCTGTTCTGACAAACTATACAAATGACTAAAGAAGAAGGATTCTTCAGTTGACTCTTTTAAACAAATTTCTGCCTCTTGATTAGGTATATCCTGTGGCAAAGGGAAGGGTTTGAGCTCTGCACAGCTATGCAGCCACTGTTGCAGCTCACAAAGCAAAAGCACTTACACCACCTAGGACAGAGCTTCTTTTTTTTCCTCCTGTAAATTCAGTTGCATGGTCCTACAGTTCCTACTTCCAGCTCAATTTCTATCTATCTGACTTCTGTGGGGATTGTTTTCTCAAACCACATAATCTCCTGATATTTCACCCGCCCAGTTAATTTGGTCGGCAGAAGTACCACTCATGGCCATATCAGTGGAGGCTATGCTCAGTGCTGGAACACATAATTTATGTTTCCTATATGATGGCAACTGTCCTGATATAGAACCTCCTTTTTCTTAATTATTAAAAGCTGTATAGTGTGTCAAGACATGCAGCAGTTCACGAGTAAGCCATTTTTTCTGTGGTCAGCAAGTGCTTGCCAACTTAGACGCTTGAAGAGCATCCAACTTATACATGAAAAGGAACTAGTTTGTCTTCTTGGGTCACTGAGTTGTTCACTTCCCCAGCCAGGACCTTTCCATGGTGTATTTTATTTTCTTCTGGGGATAGAAAAAAAATTCACAAAAACTAGTATCCATTGTCAATTTGTACCAACTGTTGTATCATTCTGTTCTGGTTGAAAGTATTTTATTAAAAAGTATTAAAACCTAAAGTGTTTTTAAATAATTTCTGTTAGACATTTTTGGCTTCACACCTCTTACAAATTATAAATCTTACCTTTCAGCTTTAGTTCTCTTGCGGCACATAGGTTTTCCTGGCAACACTGAAGCAAAACACATCTAATTTCAATGTCAGAAAATTTTTCCAATTGAAATTAACCCAAATATTAATTTCCTCTCTATTCTTGGTGTTTAAGTGCATCAAATATTTGCAGACAGTTATCATGTTCCTTGTTATGCCTCAGTTAACTTACAGTATATATTTTTTGCTCCTTTAATCTTTCTTCATAAATCAATCTTTCTGTACCCCTTAATCATGCATATTTGTCCTTTGTGAGCTCTCTCCAGTATGAAAACTTTTTGTTTATTCTTTTAGATCCCTTGCTTTAAAAATTTCGTAATTTTAAATTTATTTAGGATCAAAAGGGAAATTCCAAATATTATATAAAATGTTTGATATGAATAAATAATAATGTATAATAATAACATTTCCTATAGGTTTCAGCATATAGCAAACATACCCAAATAAAGCTAATGGATATCAAAAGTTATTCCCCCTTTTTCTTTTGCAATTTGTGTTTGATTTTCATAGTAAAACACAGTGTAACTTTATTGCAATAAAAGTCATTATGGCATTTATTTTACCTAACTTTTAGATTCTGCAGTTTTCTAATCTCAATACTTAAAACCCAATTGGTCTATTTTTGATTGCTTCCTCTGAATGAGATGAAGCAGTGCATTGACTACAATGACTGTGAACAAAGTCAAAGACACTCACAACCCAATCTCACATGAAGCTACTCTACCAGAGCTCTACATACATAGACTTCTGTATTTAATCCGATGAATTCCACCCTCATGTCATCTTTGCATTACACTGCTTGAAAAAAATGTGCTTGAAAACCAAAGGAAGTTCACTACTCTGTAGCATAAAATTGTTCTTCCCGCAAATCAGGCTAGTCAGAGTATTTTATTTGTCTGGGGATCTCCCAGGTTTTTGGTGTAAGATACAACTGAAGTCTAGACAATGCAGAGATGGGAAAGTTCTCAGTAATTAGATACCAAGACCCCCAAGGCATTATATCATTCTCTCAAGCAAGAGAGTACTTGGGAAGCTGGCATCAGAGTCAAAATTTACACAGAGATACATACACAACATATAATTAGAAGATTAAGGTAAAATTATGACACTGCCTTTGGGAAAATCTATCTCTTAATTGTCAGAATGACAATTAAACCTGCCACATCAGATACTTTTGCTAAATTGAAGATGTTAAGAAGATGAGAATTATAAATCAGAGTTTGTTTTCTTAACTCCTAAAGGTGAGCCAGTAAATTGGTACATTTCTTGTCAAAAACATCATGATCAAAAAACTGCTCCTTTTAATCAACCCCTCCAAAAAACTTCAGGTAGGTTCTCATTCTTCTGCTAACCCATTGCTCCTTAGGGAAACATTTGCTTCCTAGGGAGCTTCTGTCAAACAATTTTTTCCCAACCAATGAACATGAGAATTCTAATCATAAGTGATCTAAAAAGCACATACAGGTGTCCCATAATGAGTGAATGTCCGTTTTCTGCAATTATCCATCTCCTTCCAACCTCAGCAGTTTTGAAGAGTTGCTCATGGAAGGACAGGGAGACAGGAGAAGTCAGCAAAGGACCACAATACTCAAGCAGTAATGCCACCACTTGTGTGGAGCTCAGGGTCAGTACAGCACTTGCCTGGAAGAACTTTTGAAATATCACTGTGAGCATCCAAGGGAAGTCCAGCAACACAGTGAAAGACACACACATCATTTCTGTGAACAGCAGGCAGCAAGTTCAAAAAGGAGTGGTAGGCCGTATTTCCTGATAAAATATCTTCCTACAGGGAAACTAAAAGGTCTTTTCCCTCAAAAGCGTAAGACTATGATTTCTGCACCTGATAAAGCAACTGGGAATGAAACATTGTTCAAGGTCATATCGATATTTGTACACCTGATATGTAGATTTCCATTCTTTTATTTGTTGGATTTAAAATGAGTCCACTATTCTAACAGTAGTGGCAATAAACAATCAGACTCCATGTGTAAGAGACTGCCTTTTTCTTCTTTTTTTCCTGTGTAGCCTGTGAAGCTGTTTATTTATATAATAAATAACGATAGACCATTTAATGAAAATTAAATGCCAGTAACAGAATATATTTTTGTGTGTTTTAAAGACTTTCATAGATAAAAATACGCATAATATTTTGATATATCAGCATGTTTCTTTTTCCATTTCTGTTTTAAGACTTAAAGAAAAACATGCAGAAAGATGGAGAGACAAAGTAAAAATGATAGCTCTCAAATACTTACAAGACCCTGAAAGTTTTTCAAAACTCCCATGAGAACTTTCCAATACCTATAAAAATAAAGACTAGCAGAAAAAAGTTGTTAGAGAAACACAATTACTAATCTGCTAGAGATATTTCTCTTTTTATTTTACCATTTTCCATCAGAAAATCAGGATCTTTAAATTGTTCCCAATAAGTTACCTTTGCAATATACTTTCTCCCACAGTTTCAGAATTGAAAAATTTTTCACCATATCATTTTCAGGAGATCCTTCAGTTTCAAATACTGTAAAGATGTTTTCCAGACTGCTTTCTTTCACTTGAAGTTTCATCCTTCATTCTTGTGTCCCAGTGAGAGTTTTGCTCTGTGCCAGTGCTCATGCCATCTTAAAGCATGCACCTGTATTGAAATTTGAAGTTTCCCTACTGCCAGCACACAAAACATACTACTCTGGGACATGTGCTGCACCCTGCAGTGAATCTGGGTTTGTATCGACCCACTGAACAACTTGATACCATCTGCAACTATTGGAACCAAAGACCCATTTTAATTCTAGTTATGGTTGGGACAAGCCAAATAACAGCATCAGCTGTAGTTGGTGAATATTTGAATACATAAACACAGCTTTGAAAAAAAAATTTTTCCCACCATCTCTGCAGTGGCAACACACAGGAACTAAAAAAACACAAGTATGACATTGAAGTAGAAGTTTAATAAAGTAAATAAACCAACCCTCTCTGTCAGGAATTTCTTTCTCTTGTTTTTTTGCAAGAACATATATAATAAACAAACCTTTCAAGGAGTTTTTAATTATCATCATAAAAGAGCTCACAAAAATTAAAGTAGGCGATGCTTTTGAACAGGGCACAGCTATCAGTTTACAACTGGAGCTATGTTGTAGTACAGCAGTTCATCCTAAAGTATAAAATTAAGTCAATATACTTGAACATGCATCAAGTACATTCAAAACTTCATTACACCTAATTCTAAGTGTTCAAAAATATTAAATGTTTGATAGTGATATAGAAGGATATAGAAGAGCAAGGACCCCTAAAGGATTAAAAAACCCACTAAAATTAATATATAAATCAGAGAGTTGAAAAATAGACAAGAGAAGCAAAACTAAGATTTTACGGAAGACTACAACACTACAAAAAATGCTTTTAAATATGTAAGAATAGAAGGTCACTGAAGAATACAGTAATGCCTAAAGAGGACAATTTTTTAAGGGATGAGGCAGAAAGTACCGAGAAATTTAAATAAATTTTTCACATAGCTTATCAGAAATAAAAATTATAGGCAGATGGCAGACACGTACACACACAGGTATACCTTTTCTGAGGCAGATAGAAGTAAACACTGCAGCAAATAAAAAATCCATGTGAAATATTGCAGGTGACAATCTTAGCATGTATCAGAGGAACTAGTTTCTCAGAGCTAAGACATATTCACTTCAGAATTCACAGAAAGGGACAAAACTGGGACCAGTTCACAAGAGTAATTTAAATCACTTCACTATTCAAATAATTAATTCCTTATGCAAGACATTACTTTGAAATCAATGGGGTTGTTCACATAAGTGACAGCAGTGGGACCATGCAGAGGAGGAGGCTTTAGTGGATTTAAAGAAAAACGTGTGGAGCTGTTCAAGAATGGACATGGTGCAACCCTTCTCACAGCTAACTATTAACAAAATAAGCACTGTATTCAAGTCAGAGAAATACTGTCTCTTTCAGGCATATTTTAGAGATATCCTTTTGAGACCTTTTTTTCAAGTTTGAACACAGAAATACATGCTTATGGGAACCATGTAATACAAGAGCTGTAGAACACAGCTTAAGCAAACTATGGAGCAATGGCTATTGCAGTGAGAGAATGTACCAATGAAAAACCAGAAGTTTTAACTCTGAACAGAAGTGATGAATTCTGATAGTCCAGATTCAAGTTTAAACTCCTAAAACTAACCACTATTGTACACTGAAGATAGCTATCTACCGTGTTTTTAGCTACCTCTATGAAAGAGTTCAGTAACTTCAGCCTAAAAAATTCAAAACACAGACGCAGGTTTTCAGCCAAAACAAAGTCAGAGCCAGCAGTAATTTTAATTTTCTTCACTAAATATTTTTTGACCATGAGAGTATGTGTAAAATGGATGCAGTTGTAGTCACAATAGCACAGGGGTATACAGGGTTTCTAGGGTGCACCACTTGCTGAGGAAGAATTTGCACATCTAAAAGATTGTATTTTCCTCCAGCTGTAGTGGTTCCTATAGCAAAAGTATTTTTCTCTGCTTCCCAATCTTACTCTTTCCTAAAAAACTTGGTTTTGGAAGCAACAAGACAGCTCAGAACTTTTGCTTGGGGTCCTTGAGAACAAACCAAGACTTTTGGAAACGCGTCCATGCTCTGCCCATCTGCAGGAGCCCTGCTCTCTCCCAGCCTGCACAGGAGACTCAGCTCTGTCTTTGGGCTCAAGATAGACCAGGAGAGACACATGGATGTTTGCTCTAGGGAGAGGACTGTTGTCGCAGACCGCTTTACACAGCCCGGAGATCAAGCAGACGGCCTGCTTTGTGGGTCCTGGTTCACCCCAAGGGGATGTCCTCACATCGGGGACCCTCAAAGGATAGGCAAAATTTTAGCGGCCGAGTGGCTAGTTGTCCGCCCTGAAACCTCCTGGGAGAGGCTGGCAGCTGCCAGTGTTAAGAGAGCAACAGCGAAAGCAAAGGAGCGAGAGGGGTCTCCGGTATGAGGTTCCAAGGCTTTATTGGTGGTATCCTCAAAGGGCTCCAGGGACCGAAGACCAACAAAATGGAGGATCAAGGGCTTATATAGGGGGAGGTACAAGGGGCAGAGGGACAACCAAATACCAATAGGATGAGGGCCAGGAGGCGGAAAGGGCCTGGAGTGACAAGGGATAAACCAATGAGGGAGACATGGGGAGGAACAAGGGAACAGGGGACCAATGGGGTACCGAATAACTTAGAAGATTCTAGAACATAACCATATAGGGGACAAGGCATACGTATTCAAAGGGTCACACATAAAACAGGGTGGGAAAACAGTGAAACAACCAGAACTAAGGGATTTACACGTTAAAGCAAGGCCTAGTGGGAAGTCACCCTAACCAGGGGAGAGCTCGGGCTCTAAAACTCCTCAAATACATAAAAGCACACCGCAACAGGCAGTCACTTTGCTGGGATGTACCTCTCAGAATCTTTGGAGTGATACTTTGGACAGCATTGTCTGGAAAATACCTGTGTGCTGGGAGGTGGGAGACAGGACCAGGCTATTTGATTTCCCTTTTGTTCAAAGAAACAGGGCTTTGAACTTATAAACAGAGGTGCTTCAAAGGGAGACAACTTCACCCTCAGTCTTTCCACAGAAGAATAACCCTAACTTCCAAACTTTTAACCAGACAAGAACAGTCCAGTAACAAAGGGAGAGGCAGTGATTGCAAACAACTGCTAAGATATTAACTGTACACAAGGTCTGCCAGTCTACAGGTCAGTTTTAACTGGACACTTGTTAAATACTTGGTGTTGATCAAAATAACTTGCAAACACAGTAGCTGCAAGAGCTCTGTGTCTTCTTTCACTCAGGTACAAAAAGTATGTTTCCAGTCTGTGAAGTAAACAGAAATAAATGCAAACTCTGTGTCTACAAACAGACAAGCAGAGGAAGCGTTGCTAAAGCAGTCAGTAGGATTATTAAAAGCCATTTCTCATTAAAAATAAAATAAAATAAAGAGCTCTATCTCCAAAGCCAGCTGAAGAGAAGATAGCAAAATACTAAAAGACCAAACAAAACTAATGTTTCCCTTTCCAGCCTGTTAGCAAGTCAGTTAATCTGTAAAGGATGACTATGTGTCTAAAAAATATAGCAACAAGAACTAACAAGACAAAGCTCTATCATCAGCCTGGGCCAAAAAAATTCAGGTGAGGCATTACTCAATGTTAAGTGCCTAAAACAAATCAAAATTAAAAGCTGAAGCTATCAAACAACTTATTGTGGTATTTCCAATATACTTATTTTCTGATAAAGTTTTTCAGGACAAATTAAAAGGGGTCTAAAATATCATATAGAAAATTAAGAGAACACAGTTGCTTTGTTTTGCTCCGTATATTCCAGAAGCTGCGCACTTACTTCACCAAACCCTCATGTACTGCAGTAGGTTGATCCTTGAAGTTAGCTTCGCCTCCCTCATCCAAATACTATGTTGTTCGCAGGAGTAAATCTCTCTGTATCTTACCAGCTGCAGCTGATTCATTTCATACAAATAATCAATAGATCAGAAAAAAAAATACATATAATAGCTTGAAAATTCACCTGACCAAGAGCTTTATTCTCTGGTACAGTTGGCATTTCTGTTTCTGTGAAAGGTTACAGCTTCCAGAAGGGACTGAAAGGTCCCTTCAGCACTCCCAGTTTTAGTGAGGGTGAGGAGAAGGAAATATTTGAATGTAGTTCACCCAAACTGTATGTGAACACCCTCATTACTGACTATGAGCTCTTCCTCCTCCTCCAATTGGACAAATTTGCTTCACTCACCCCAAGTTGGCTTTTCTTTTTTTTATAATACAATAGTGTGTGTTAGAATTTCACTTACTTCACTTTCACTTACAAGTTTGGGTTTCACTTTTAATGTGCAGAAAAACTAAGAAAAGATATTTTGGGTTAATTTGTAAGTAGTTTATGCAACTGTCAAAGAACCAAAAAAACCCAGATACTTTACAGAGAACTGACCTTTTCTGTATCAGGTCCCTTACTTCACCTTAATTGTTACTGCTGTTCTATTGCAAGATTTTAATGAAAACACTATTAAAATTAATACATCTGTACAACTGTAGTTCTTCATGACTCTTCATCCTGTGCTGAAAGTTAAGGCTGAAACTGGGAGGTTGTTAATGGGCACTTGTTAATGGGAATTTCTGGTGTTTCTATTACTTTAAAAGTTTTCTATCTGCTTAATTGTAGCTAATTATTACCATTTGAGGGACACAGCAGAGAAGCCATGATTTTCTTTCTCACTCAATGGTCACAGAGCATGTGGGGTAGACCAAAGTCTAGAAGGATGTCTGCAATTGTGACCCTTTCTCATTATCTGTTTCTAGTCTAGGTTATATCAGTACAGAGTTTTATAAAATGGGAATGAATATTTAAAGTGAATTTATAGCTTTCAGTGGCAAATTACAACTAGATGTGACCAAGAAAGGATTAAGCCCATCATTTTGCTTAAGAGCTCAGATGGTTGGAGTAATTGGATGATAGCTGTAGGGCATCCTTTTGGTCTATAATTAGGTCATTTCTTTCTCATCCCCTCGTGGTGTGTATAATTACAAATTAATTTGAAATCCCACTGTGAGTAAAGAAAATCAGTTTAATATAATGGAAGTGCAAAAGCCACGGGATATTATTTTAAAAAAGAATTTTAGTGTTTATGCCAAAATATTCTGGCCTAAAGTCACGACTCTACGGACTGCAGGGCTCACGTATGGTTTCTGTCTTGTGTTTTATGTGGACACAGATAAACTTTGTCTCCAAAACAAATGACATTTCATGACCACACCAGCCATAAGAGTTTTTATGGGCAAGGGTACTGCCAGAGGACTCCCAGGCAGCTCTAAATGAAGTGATCTAGCCAACCATTTTACTCTTGCCATTTGAAATGCGTTTTTCTGCTTTTCCCCTGAAAGTGTTAAGTGTTGCCCAGCCCTAGCTAGCATACCTGCTCCTGTGTGCTGCAGGAGCTCACCCGTTTCATCTCCTGGCTGAGCAGTGCTGCTGGCAAGTTCCGCTTCCCTCCCTTTATCACCCCGCCGCGGTCGGATGCGTTGGACCTCCTGCCTGCGCAGGTAAAAACACGCACTCCTGACAAACGGATAACCCCAACCAGAGACAATGTTTTGACTTGCTGAACTTCCTGTTTTGCTCAAAGTGTTTTCATCTCTCCCCAGAAATCTTGAAAGGGGTTGGTGAGAGGGTCCCAGGTGTGATCTGAGCACTGGGAATGTCGACAGCGAGCCGGGGGCTGCGTGGGGTGTGCACTCAGAGGCAAGAGGAGAAAAAAAGACTGTCAGTGCAGAGAACAAGGGTATCAAGATTTGATCACATTTGTAGGTGTCTTGTAAAAACTGTATAACATCCCATGCCGTTAGCATGATAAGATTAGACTTCTGGCAGAAAAAAATTAAAAAATAAAGAAACAAAAGAAAAGAAAAGGAGGCGGAAGAAAAGGAAAAAAGAAAGGGAGCTGCTTAGATATAAGATCCAAAGTTCATTAGGAGTGTTCTTTATTGCATAGCTCCAAAGCCAAGATGTGCTGGGGCATGTGGAAAAATAAGGAGGTGTTAAAAAGCTACTGAGCTTCTTAGTTTTCAAAACCAGTTCAAAGTCCCAGTCTTGGATTATTCATACTGTGACCTTGAGGCTTATTTGGGATGCCATAAAAACTGTATTCAGGAAGGAAGGAAGAGATTGTTGAAAAGGAAAGAACTCCTTTTCATTCTAATAATGTCTTTAGTGCAACAATCTTTTTCTTTTACATAAAACCTTTCATTTGACTATATCAACATATTTGTTAGATTAAAAAAAAATTAAAATCTCAGCAGTGCAAGGAAAACCTGGGGCGACCAATTAGGAAGAAGAGCTAGAGAGAGATTTGAATGTACTTATCACTCACAGGAGAGATATGTAACAATAAGGTAACCTAGTCTTCTCATCCTAGAAATAAAATAGTCACACTAATAGGATATATCCATTACAATGTTTCTCTAGTGTAATGTCACTCTTCAATTTTTGAAACAAGAAGTATTTTTAAATTTCCACATGAAACTGAACCAGCTAAACATTTATTTTTATCTTTTCATTAGAATTTTTTTAATTCTAAGAAAAAAGACATAAAATTGTATTTTTTTCAGCTAAATCTCATTTCCTACTTGGAAAATTTTCCACCTCCTCCATGTAGCTTCTAGGGTAGAAGATACACATGAAGGTTATATGAAAAGAAAATAAATATGTAGATGAAAGAATTAGCTGCTCTAATTGTAATTTGTCTTGCTGCTATATTTAAAACACTATATTAATTAAAAATAGATTTTGTGTCCGCAATACAAATAATATACCTGGGTGGTTAGACTTCCATAGGGAAAAATCTACCATAGAGATCTCTTACTTATAGGTATTTACTTACCCTGCTATGATTTTTTAAAGTAAATTATTTTACATAGCTGGCAGCTATCAGTGAGAGTTCTTATACAAAAATAAATACAAGAGCCAAACCAGAATAATTATTGAGCTGTTTAAATTCAGTTTCTTAAGATTTTTTTAATCTCTCTAAACCACAATTTAAAAAATGGGTGGTCTCAAATTAGCTACTGTATAATAGAGCTTAAATTATGTGAGTGGGAAATTAACTCATTTCCCTCTAAGCCTTTACAACTCTTTGTTTGCTGTGTAAATAATTCATGACATTTTATTTATAACATCAGTGGGAAATAGAAACCCATAATGTAATATTGTCCTTCTTTTCTTATTATTCTCTATACCTTAATGCTAGCAACAACAAATACACCGTTGACATATGCATTTAAAAGACAGAAAACCATTTATCCTTACTGTAAAGTTGCCCTATAATCATTCCCCTGTTCAGGAGTGTACTAATGCACTTGGAGCAAATAAATCCTGCTCACAGTTTGCCCACACTCCACCCCTCAGGATGCTACCAGAGCAGCACAACACTCACCTCAAACCTCAAAACCACTGGAATAAAACCTTGGTTTTATGTGTTCCTGACCCTCAGGCAATGCTTACAACAGTTCATGAATGCAAGTTGAGGTTTTGTATGCATCTGGGAAGTCTGTGGTCTCTCAACCCTTAAAGTTTCCCAGGTGGTATTCTTCCCACTTCCTTCCACCTTTGCTTGGTTCAGATGCCTGGGGAAAATGGATGAAGATGGTAATTTAGAAATATAGCTCCTAAAAATGTTCTGATGTGGTAAGGAGAGAGAGGACATTAAAAAAACAAACAAACAAAAAAAAACCTGAATGGACGGTGGCAATTCCACTCAGCAAATATGGAACTTGTCGAATTCCTTTGTGTTCCACATTAATGGTTTGGTTTGGAAGGAACATTAAAGATTATGTATTTCCAAGCCTCCTGCCATAGGCAGAGACAGATTGGAGTTTAAAAATATTATGAACATTTTCCTAAAATACAGGATTGTGGTAGATACGTGTTTTCTTTTAGACACCTGATATAAGTGAAAGAAGGGGGTCTAAAAGTGTGGGACGCCAAGCTAGAGGTCCCCAGTCTGCTTGATAAGAATGATTACCTTCAGAGTGTATCTGTCTGAACCAGGACTTTTTCAGTTCATGTCACTGCCCTAACCACCCACCCTGAATCCTAGGCAGTCATCCTTCCTTCAGTGGAATTTCCTTCTCAGAACTATTTTACTTTTGATATGTGTTATTTCCCCAGCCACTCTCTCTGTGCTGTTCTGCAGCAAATTTTCTAGAGTGTTGCTAGGTGGAATCACTTCAGGAAGCAAGTCAAAGAATTAAACCAGATTTTAAGAGAGTGAAACTGATTTTCCATCTTAAAAGTCACAATAGTCACCTCTGTGATGATATGCTGAAGCCACAGTAAAAGTTTGATTCCTTCATCAGGAATGGAGCAGAATTTACCGATCTTGTAAATCTTACCAAAGATGCTAGAAGTCATAACACTTTCCTAGGACGTGTTGGTTTAAACAGTCTTTGGCATGGCTGGCATCCCAGTACTGATCCAATCCTGCTTCACTGGGTGAAGGAGGAGCTTTTCCTCAAATTTGAATTCTGATGAAGTTTCCCCACTGCTTTTCCTTCCAGTGCTTTTCCCTCCTTCCTTAAATATTTCTCACTGAGCTATGTGCTCAGTTTCCCTTAGAGTATTTTACATCCAGCTTTACCTTTCACTTCAGGAACATTATTCTTTTTTATTAACATGCCATTCATTTTTGCCATGGTCCCCTAAACCCATTATTCTATACCAGCAACACAAAGGAAGAACCCATCCCTTGTGTCATATTCTTGCGGGTGCTAATATGGTAAAATGTACGAGATACCTCACTGCACCTCGCAGGAAGAGGGCTCTGCCTGTACCTGATCTATTCCTGAGGACAGTGGGAGTGGATAACAAAGACTTGTAAGTGTGTGTGGGTGCAGTGTAGTCTCAAGATTAATATATATTTGGTAAGGCTAATTTCAGATTAAATAAACCTAATTTCAGATAAAGCTACTATTCTTGACACTGTATGATAAGATTAGTGTCCAATATTTGGTCTGATGTAAAATTTTAGGCATACTGTGCTATGATGTGGTAGCCTATAATTATTTTTAAAATTCTGGTTTAAAATTAAAGCCCAGATCACCTCTGCCACTTCCTCCAAGCTTAGATCTATAGGCACAAAAATGGTATGCTGGTGTTTGCCAACAGGAACATTTCCCTGCATCCTATGCAGAATATTCTATATAGACACAAGAGCTTCTAAGTTCTTTCTTTCATTGCAGAAAGGATGATTAGACTACCTAGACATTCTTGCCCTTCAGCTGCAGTAATAGGGTTTTGACTTCCAGCAGGACTAGCTTTAGTTTCCAGATCTTGTGGTTGCAAATGAACATGTCAGCTGTGATCTTGCAAGGTATGGGACGCAGCTAAAACTTAATTAAAAGTTTTCATAAGCGTTTTCTTAAGCTCCAAAGAGAAGAGAAAGGAAAAAAGAGCCTACATGAAAAAGCAGGCTGGATTGAGTTGACCACTACTTTTTAATGAAGTTCCACTTGTAGGTTTAAACTCAGAAGTGACCATCCTGTCTGATCCCAAGTATAACAAAGGCCATAGATTTTCACCCAGGAATTTCACCCTTTCACTAAGTAACTCAGAGCTGATTTGATCTTTTACAAAAACATGCAGCCTCTATTGAAAGTCATGAGGAGTTTATCCCTCCTCACCAGCAGACTTACAGGTAATATTGCACACCAACAGTTGTCGCACTTCTAAGGTTACTCAGCCACTGACAGGAAAATCCATTTAAGAAACAAATCTATCCTGAACAAACAGGCCTTTAATCTCTTGCATTATCTCCATTGAAGGTGATTGTATTCTAGGAAGCTCAGGAAAAAAGGCACTGCCTGCATGTGAATGTCTTTAATGACTTTTTAACCCGTTAGCCATCCATGGGATAACAATCTCAAATAAATGTGTTTCCCAGAAATAGGTAGCCAGACAAAAAAAGTCTACTAGTGGCATATTGGATTTTAATGTTAGACACTGGAAAATGTTTATAGGAAAAAGAGTCTGTAAATGTTCCAGCTATAGAAAAGCTCCATGTGAAAACTACAGTTTCATAAGCAACACGCAATTGCTCACCCACAAAATCTGTCAATGGAGTATATGACCATTCCTCTGAAGAATCTAGGAAATGTGGACCACCATCAGACGATTCTGAGGAACCCATCTCACCTTGGCTGAGTCATTTTGTCACAGAGCTTTTAGTCAGATTTCCTTTGCTTTGCTTCCAGTTCTGTGAATCTGTCTTTTTTCATTTATTTTTTTTCTATTTCTTTTATTTCTCCTCCAATTCGCTAAGAAACGCTTCCCAACACTTCCCAATTCAATAAATTGAAGAATAAAGATGAACAAAAGAAAAAAGTTCTGCATTTTTTTCAGTGTAGGAAAAAAATTAACATCCCTAAACTTGATTTAATTTCAACTCTTTTTTGTCTTTATGTCTCAACTGCTGGCCCACCACCAATCCCTCATAGCATACCTGTATCTCAGTGAAGGCTCATTCTCACTTTCCCTGTGAAACAGGACACTAAAAAAGTGCCAGAGAGGGACAACCCCTGCCTGACAGGACTGCAGATTACAAGAAAACTTTAAACATGCGTGTAAAAGGGAAGTTAAATGATGTACTAAAAGCTACTTACAGGAGAGCAGGAGCAAGGAGAGGATCTTCTAAGTCCAGCCACATCTAATACCCCTGTGACTTGCGTGCTTATCAGTAGTACATTTGGGTATTTTCTGTAAGGGTTTATTTCAGCTAAACCAGACAACACTTGGCTCTAAATGGCATAGTTCGTTCTGCAACAGCAGGGATCCTTCTGGAAAATGCGAGGCGAAACGCTCTAACATCAGTTGTGTGGAAATCAAACAGTAGGGGAAAACTG
The DNA here is from genome assembly GCA_013400235.1 of Oriolus oriolus. NCBI lineage: Eukaryota > Metazoa > Chordata > Aves > Passeriformes > Corvidae > Oriolus > Oriolus oriolus. The sequence goes on along the minus strand of VXBT01016245.1, from coordinate 2,879,016 downwards.
TGCTGCCCATAAAGAACCTTATACTGAACTGTAGAGACTTATAAGCAGGGAAATAACAATATCAAAGGGATCTGAGTAAATAAAAATAGTTCAGGAAAAACTCTTCCCTATTTATTCATTCCTAACGAAAAGAACCAAGCCTACTAAGGATGGAGTTACTATCATGGATCTTCCCCTCCCCACTCCATGCCAAACCAATATCTGCAAATACAAAGGAAATTGAAAATAGTACTCTCTTCATGTGAGGTGATCCATTCTATAGGCCTGTATCAAAGGTCTGAGATTTTAATGGGTAATCAGCCATCTGGAGACATTCCCTCGAGGTGCCTGCATATTTTGATTACAGAAGAACTCAACGCTACAGCTCTGCTGCTCAGGATGAGCTTTCTGTGTCTAGTACCTTATATTATTAGACATATATTTTGTATTAATTTATACCTTGGGGAATTATGGCACATTAGTTTGCAACTTGCAGAAATCACCTGTCTCTTTAAATTGACATCAGGTGAAGCTCCTACAGCCACAGAGTAAAAGCTTCCTCACATACACATATAAAAAAGGCCTCTCCCAGGGACCAAATGGTGATGAAAATGGCCACTTAGAAGCCTTCCATACCTGCAATATTGCCAGCTCTTGACATCCAGGTCTCATTATTAAAACTTTAAAAGAGATCATGAATGAAGACTTTATGCTTGTCTTTACGTTTTCTTTCTCTCTTTTTCTCTCTTTCTCTTTCTTTCTTACTTTCTCACTCTCTATTTCTCTCCTTTCTCTCTCTCTCTTTCTCTCCTTCTTTCCTTTGTTCTTGACTTCTTGCCTTCTTTCCAATTTTTTTCTCTGTCACTGTGAGGCCTTGGAAACTTCAAATCTTTTAAAAGCAAACACAGTGACTTTCACTCAACCACATTACTCTAGTATATGATGTTTTAAGAAAACCATCAAATATTGCAAGGCTCACTAATAAAAACACTGTAGCTGGCAACATGGTTGAATGAATCATTCTCCCTAGGATTTTTGTATAGACCAAATATGCTGGCATGAGCAACTATTGTCTTCAAATAGAAGTGATGGAGCCAGAAGGAATGATTGCAGCACAAAAGCTGTGACCTGTCCTGACTAAGCTCCTTTTTATATCTGGCTTTGTTGATATCTCCTTGTTTATTCTTCTGTGAGCATAGTCAGAGTATGCATGATCTTTAACAGTCTTGCATCTGTCTTACAAATCTTCACAGACAGACAGAGAGTCAAACACAAAGCAGCTGCAAAACAAACAGGTATTGCAATATTATGCTCAAGATTGTAAGTCTGGCTGAGAAGAGCATAAGAACCTAGGCTCAGTGCCCAGTTTACGTGTCTATTTGTTCATCTTACTCACTTAAAAGCCAAAAACAACCTCATGTGTCCACCCATGAATAATCAGAGATGTGTAGCCCAGCGTTATCTCTCACCACCCACCTCCTTTCAAAATCTCACAGCTGATTTATTGACCTTTTTCTTTTTCAGTGTACATGTTCCTTCTGGCCTGTGAGCCTGCCTTCCTTTCTCCCCAGAAATGGAGTCCAGCTTTGCATCCAGTCCCAACTTCACCATTCACTTAACAGAGTTAAAATTATCTATTTTAACACAAATCAGTCATCGCTCAAATGTTCTGGCACTAAGGAAAGTGTGTGTACTGCAGAAAAAAACCTCACATACTGTTTGAGATCTCATTCAGTCTGTGACTGGGACTGAAAAGGGTTAGGGCAGGGCTCCCATGAAATCCTAAATGCTATGTCCAACACTGAAGTTGTCACAAGTCCTAGATATTTGTTGTACTTAAATCAGGACGCACGCACTTACTATAAAAATTCTCCAAAGGTCTTGAATTCTGCGTCTCTGTGTGCATACAACCTCCTGAGGTCTCTCAGCCAAAGACACCAAGGCCAAAGTCCCACCAAAGCTCTAAATCCACAAATGAGAACCTCCTCCTCACAGGACCTAAAAGACACAGGAACATATTTTGAAAACAAACATCTTTCCCTTTTTTTTTAAATGTGACCAGAGTAGGAGCTTATACCCACCTCTCCTATTCACTATTTTGAGGGTAAGAGCTTATGGAAAACCTTAGGGTACTCATCTCTACATAACGTCTTTTCTACACACTCTCCTAACTTTTAAGCTATCCAGGTAGAGAAGAGCACAATTAAAGCCCTCCCACCAAAGATTTTCCATTTTCTATAAAAGTATTAAAGATCTTCTAGTGAAGGAGGAAAATATAGAGCAAGATCTCCCTAAGCCTGTGGTTACAGCACTCAGCTTTCAAAAGAGCACAAAAAGTCAGGGTTGTTGAGTTCTTAAGGCCTTTTCTGAATTAAACTTCCATGGGATAAAATAGAAGGGACTGGACAGACCCATTCCCTCTCCAAAGTGAACTCTCTAACTGCCTGGAGAATGGGCACTCCCTTTCCCAGTAGGCAGCAGAGATCATTTACCATTATCTGACCCATCACCCTGGGAAAATGGGGTCTCCATTTATTGACCCCCAGTGAGCTGAGATATGCAAAGAGGCTGAGCCTCCTGCAGTTTAACTACAGGACTAATGGCTAAATTGCTCTCCCCACATCCTCTAAGCTGTTATTAGAAAGAAAAAAGCATGATCTTGGTTGCACTTTCGAAAGAAAATTTACAGATGCAGACGTGCAGGAGAAGCTTCCTTGCTGTGAACTGCTCACATGAGTGACAACACTATTTCATAGTTGTCAGCAGAAGTCCTAAAATTCAGGGAGGGGGAGCACTGGTATGTAAAAAACTTCACCCATTAGTGTTTCTTTGTGACTAAATTAAGAGCTCCTGCTCACAGCCCTGTTTTAGGTATAGAGTCCGAGTATTGCATATCCTCAGCACTATAACCAGGACTTTTTTGGAAGAGCTTAGATGCAGATGCTAGGTTGTGCAACAGTCAGCATTTTGGTGTCTACCTCTCTGGTCAGAGGCTATAAACTAAGAATTCAGAAGTAAAATGACTCTCAAAAACCTATGATCAGCCCTTAAATTTCTGTCACCTCATTGAAATTTGAAAGGATACTTAAATATAAACTTGAAAAGGTGTAGAAAGGCCTTATGTTCATGGATATTCTTGTAACATTTGTTTGACAGTGATAAATCAGGGTCCTGATTAATTTTGAGGGGTTGGTCCAAAAATTTGATGTATTTATTTGGTAAAAGGAAAAAGTAATTTTATATCAAACAGATATCCTTTTATTAGTGAAATAGCTAGAAGCAGATTGTACTTGCATTTGCTAAATATTATAGGTTGATTCGTGATACGAATTAAAAGTATCATGAAAGATGTTGCATCTAAATACTAGGAAAATATCTTACTTCATAACTGTAATTATGTATATTAGATATTTAATCTAATAAATTGGGAAAAATATAAGCCTTAACTATTTCAAATGAAATTTTTAATTAATTACTCAACATCTCATGACTGTTTTGTGTCACCACCTCTAGAAAATTCTTTCCAAACTTATGACAATACAAGTGAAGATTTGAAATTCTAGACCACTGAATTGTGGAAAATGTTAAGCACACTGGGTCCTGAAGGCAGTTTTTCCTACAGGAAAAGCAAAACCAAGGCAGAGGTGAAAAGAAGTTTTGACAGGCTCTGCATGGACATTGCTAATGTGCCTTTGACTCGACATTTTCTGAAATTAGTTCAGCCTTTATTTGCCTTTTTTTTTTTTTGTATACTCAAGTGGTACATTTTTCCTCTCAGTTACTAAAATCTTCCAGAATTATCTAATACCCGACTTTTAAAAAACAGTTTCTGTGCAGCTGCTAACAGCTACATGGAAGCCCTATTCAAAAGCTGCCAGTGTCTCTGCAGACACACCTGCCAAGGGCTGCAGCCCTTGGAGCACACAGCCTGCTGCTGGTTTGAGAAAGCAGAAACACTCAGGTGTAGCTGCTTTCCATTACTCCCAGGGAGGCACAGGCACAGTCCATGCCCCACATCTTCCAAGTCCATGTCCCGTGTGGTCACGGGGCCCTGTGGGCTCCACTGTGGTTACTGGTGGTGGGTGGTGCACGTGGAAGTGGGGTTCAAACTGCAGCTAAGTCACTCAGAGAGGTTACTGCAGCTCCTGCTGCTCTTCCCCAACACACTGAGGGAAGCCAAACCTCCCTGTGCAGTCACTTCCTAACCTGCCAAAACGATCCGGCTTAGCCTAACCACGTTTATAAGCGGTGGTGCTATTTACAGAAACAGGTCTTTAGAGAGCAAACATCTGGCAGAGCAGGAGGGACAGGATAACTGGGTATGAGGATGGTGAAGCTCTGAAGACATGCAGACTTCAATGTCCAAAGCAGCTGAGCTGTGATTGGAACCGCATGTTGGGCTGCAGCTGGAGGGGTCTGCAAGCACACAGCTAAAGAGCAGTACATGTTTATGGAAATATTTAAAACCACTCAGTTTCAAAATAATCATAATGACCTGTCATTCCTCCTGGGGACTTCTGTGCAATTTAACTGTGGTTACAGGGGACTGGCACTGACTAGGGATTACTGGTGAGTGGTCATACCTGTTTGTTTGTGGTGAGTGGTGGTGGTGATTCAGCCTGATGTCGAGGATACGCCAAATAGCACTAATCCCACAAATACGGAAGGAGATAAACACTTGGAGAATAGGTTTAGAAAAGACAGAATAGCAGTTTTCTGCAGGGAGTGTGGTAAAAAGAAAATCGGGAGAATGGAGTATGAGAAACGGTAATTTGGTGAAACTATTTGATTAACAGCAGAATATAGTCTCAGCTGACAGAGATGTGTGAGACATGGAAGAAAACATGGCAAGCTGAGGAAGAAAGGAAAGCAAGTGACAAAAATCCCATGGAAAGACTGTTGATCAGAGAGGCTACTGTCTCCAATTCCACCCTACAATGGCTCTCAGCCCCACAGACTTCTGGCTGAAATGACTGATCACACTGTTATGATCATACTAACCTCTCTCAGTCAAAATGAATAAAATCAGCCCAAATAAAAGATTTTTTTTTTTCACTCATTGTGACTGAAATGAGAATAGAAAACTCCAGGGAGACCTTATAGCAGCCTTCCAATACCTAAAAAGAGACCACAAGAAGGCCAGAGGAGATTGTTTTACAAAGGCATGTAGTGATAATATAAGGGGGAGTGGATTTAAACTTTAAAAGGGTAGATTTAGTTTAGATATTAGAAAGAAATTTTTCATTCTGAGGGTGTGACACACTGGAAGATGTTGCCCAGAGAAACTGTGGATGCCCCATCCCTGGAAGTGTTCAAGGCCAGGTTGGATGGGGCTTTGAGCAACCTGGTCTAGCAGAAGGTGTACCGCCCCATGGCAGGAGGGTTGGAACTGAATTATCTTTAAGGTCCCTTCCAACACAAACCGTTCTATGATTCCATGATTCTCTTTCTTAACTGTTCACAAAAGGCTAATTTATTGCAGAAATAATAAGATAAGGAGGAAACTAATGGTATTATAACCAGACAATGATGTGTGTCTAAGAACAGCTGCCATCATTCAGCAGATAACCAACTATGGCTGCTTAGAGAGGTGTGGCTGCACAGTGCTGCTCAGGAGCACAGCCAGGTGACTACACCAGATTGGCCAAGGACACAGCTTTTTGTGGCACTGCTTAAAGCAGAAGCACATGAGCTTGAAATATAAGCATAAGTAGCTGGTGTGGGCATAGAGCACCAAAGTGTTAGCTACCTTCCTTCTAAAACAAGTATTTAATGGATTTAAGGGGAGATTTCATGCAAATCATGAAGCACTAGATTTGGAACCACAGTCTTCCATCTACTTTTTCACACATCTTCCATATTGTGGTTGAAGTCTACCTAATTTCTTACGTCTAAATAAATTTTGGCTCTTTGGGGAACACAGACAATTTATATAAACAAGCAAACACTCAGTTTCTGTCCAATGTGTTATTTTCACTGACATTATAAAGCAGTGAAAGAACAGCAGCGAGAAACTGCAAACATAAGAACTATTAAGTCAGCAGAAATCACTGCAGGGAGGGACTGACTGCTGCCTATAAACACATCAGAGGGTAAAACTGCAGGAAGGGAGGCCAATACCAGGTCTCTCCAAGTGCTGACAGACCCCAACTGGTGGGTTGTGCTGGGATGTGACCCTGTCTGTGGCAAATCAGATCCATCCTTCACCCTAGCGCTAGTATACTTCCAGCAAGCAGTGTGCACTCTGCACCAAACTGAGCACTAAGGAGGCCAAAGGGTGCTTGCTGCAGTGTAGGATGTGTGGACAGGACCCATCAGCCAAGGGTGACGTTCCTCAGTGAGAGGCATTATCAGACAAAAGGTAACAAAATGGAGCCTGTATACTAAAGAATGTAAAACTAGGTCCTTAGGTTCATTGAGTCTAACTATATAGACATTGAAGGGATAATAAAATTTTAGCTAATAAATGCTAGTAACCTCTAAACATGACTTAATAGCTTCAATTTAATTATTTGGGGCTATATCCAACAACAGAGTTAGAGTCCTAAATATTTTAGGTGGCTGGTCTCCATTATGGAACTTGATTTAGGTGCCAAAATTCCTTAAAGGGAGGGCTAGAATCTCAAAATAGGACCCAAAGCAGACAGCTTAGTGAGGAGCAGCCTGGAGCTGCAGAGCCCACCACCCCTTTCTAAACTTAATATATTTTTTCTTTGAAGGAACACCATGATTTTTCATAATTGTAAAGGAAACAAAAAAGGCTCAAAGTCTACTGATTGCCATCTTCATGTAAGAGGTGGGGTTGATCTCCTTTACGGCAATGGATCAGAGCACACAAAATAGGAGGATACCAGAACCTCAAGGCAGTAGAAGTAGATGGAAAAGGTTTTCTTAAAAAATGGGAGTTTGAGCGTTTTTAATAATAGTGCATGTAAGACACTAAATACCTGGCTGCTAAGTGATTGGTTCTGGTGGAGAAAAACTAGTGAGAAAGTGCCATTCAGGCAGTCAGAGGTGAATGACATGGCTCTGCAATATATTACATGGCTCTCATCACTTCAAGTGATATATGTGTGAATAATTAAAAACTTGAAGCAGCAGTGTTTAGGTTAGAAACAGGGAATTTGATTCCCGATACATAATATCTAAAAGCAGATACTTATCAGTCACACTAAATATTACTGGTGTTGAATCTATGTAAAACAAAAAAAATAACAAAACAAAACAAAACCAAAAATTATGACATATAGTTCCCAAAAGTGAAAGGCAAGCAGGTTCAAGTCAGCCCTTTCATTTCCTCTCTTCACAATTGTAGTTGAGAACACAGTTAACTCAGTCAAGAATCTTCTTTTTTTTTTCTCCTTTTTATTTTGACAGGGGCTTTCACTCCCCCCACTGAAGGAAACTAAACTCAGAGAACTTTACAGGCATTTCTATTGACTCTGTGAATAATCTTGACTCTATGGATTATCCTCAAGCAGCTGTGGAGAACACAAAAGATTTCCCCAAACATAAGAAAAAGAATACTGATGCAGCCTGGGGCAGGTTTTTTTTTCCTCAGCTCTCAAGTGATTTTTAAGAGCCAGCCGGTCTGGAAAACGATGAATTTGTTTGTAGGAAAGGTAAACACTGCCAAAATCAACAAGTTCCTTCCTTAGGGGCCTGTAGAGCAAATTGGTCCACAGATTAAGACAGTTCAGTTAAGTCATGTTGGGGCTGACACAAACCCTTCAGGCTCCTTCACTTTTACCCCGGAAAATACAAAGAGAAGTGATAAGATTCTTATGAAGGAATTATACATAGTAGGGTCAGAGAAATGAAATAAATTAAAACTGATCTCCTCTGTAAATTTCCTGGCACAGGATTTGAGGGGCTTAACTCAGAGGGCTGGTAGGTTTACCAGTAGTCTCCTTTGCACAATTCTGAGTCAAATAGGCTCTGTCTTGACTCCCTAGATTGGTATCGGTGAAGGATTTAACAGTGATCTAGCCTATGTAAAATGATCTCATATGTTGTCACCAGCCAAAGAAATGGCAGCGGGTGAAGTCTAACCCTACTCACAAGTCATTTTTCCAACCCAAGCCAGGAAATGTGCTAAACAAGTAGAGCTACCATGTATTACAGAGGTGGATTTCATCTTCATGAACACACAGGATGTATGAAAGACAAAGTGAGATGGGAAAACAGCATTTTACAATCTGATTTGCACTTTCCCGGCACTTTTTATTTCAAAAGCATGAAAGAATTAAGACAAACTGGTTTTTAACCCTGATAAGTCACAAAACCATTCATCACTCACATTTCAAAAATCAAGAAAGAGAGAAAAATAGAAACTCGATTCTTGTGCCAATTCTGGTGCCATAAATCGTAAAGAAATTTTATCAGAAACAGTGTAATAGGAAGGTAAGGCAAAGTTTTCAGATTATTCCACTACACAAAGGTGCCTAAAACTTTAGCAAGCAGTTCTGAATAGTTTGGCTGGCTGTAGCTTACATGGCCAGGTCATGCATAGTTCAGTTGGACTTTATTGGCATGACAACATCTTCACACACAGCTACAGGAAATCAGCAACGCAGCTGGGAGGGAACACAGGTCTCCTGACTAGCAATTCTGTGAATTAATGACAATACTCTGTTTCCTAGTCCCTTACATCCTCACAACATTTTTCAACCATTAACTAATGCATCAGCAAGGTTTGTTTGAGATGGGGATGCAACAAGCATGCTCAAAATGAGGAGCATGTAGGGCCACCATTTCAGTGGGAAAAGGTTAACTCAGTCTAATTAAATCCCACAGAGCCTCTCTGTTCAGAAACCACCACATTTTAAAAACAGTGAGTTAACATCTTGTTAACAGGGAGGTTAGTTGCTGTAAGTCTGCTATATAAGGATTCTTAAAGCTTATTTCTGCTGGAAAACATTGTAGGGGAATATTACATTCAAAAATCAGTCAAAAAGGCTAAAGAACTGCTAATCACTGCAGTTAAACTCTCATTCTGACCTATATTAACACAGCTCTGCAGACTTTTCCTACACAGCCGTACACAAGACCCTCCTTGCTGTCTGACACAATCAGGGGAAGCACACATGTGCATCAGGTCGCACAACAGACGCCTCTGTCTCGGGCCACAGCTGCTGCATGTGCTGTCACCAAGGGGGAAATATCAAGCCCACTTGCAGTGATGGTGATGTCCTTTGCTGTTCAGAACTCCTGTGGACCCACTCTCTGTCCTGCTCCAGGACTGCAGGCACATATGCTGGGCACCCCCAGGGATAAATGTCACGGGAATTCCTCAGCTCCATGAGACACAGGTACCACAGCACCAGCACAGCCTGAGCCTTGCTCACAAGTGGTGCCAAGTGTGGAGCTGGCACATAGCACTGATCTCTGCCTTTTACTGAACACAGACTTCTTTGTATTGGTCCTATCATCATACAACCTCTCCTGACTATGTTTTCTATTTATTATTGCCACCGAGAAAAAAATTTTCACATGCTTGGTATATGTGCAGACACTAAAACTTTGCCTACTCTTAGAAAGATGTTTGATTTATATTAATGAAGTGCTGTTTCAGAAGTGAGTGACTGACTAAGAAATTTTAATCAGTTAAAGAGAGACCCAAGGAAATATATACCTCGTTTATGACTCATAGTCAAGAAAGAGGAACAATTTATGCCAGCTAGAAGAAAATAGCAAACAAACGGCATATGTGTTGTTAACAATTCACAGATAAAATCCACAGCTTTACTCATTGAAGTGCAAATTTACAATGTCACTCCTGGTCATATGAGAGAAGGGCTTGTTTCCAGCACAGTCGTGGGTTAATAATTTTAGTTAGCTTGTAACAATTGAAAAGTAGCAACAGGCATCATCACTGGTGTTACGGCCACATGGTGGTAACAGCATTCAATGAATTCTAGAGAAAAATACTTAAAATGTCAAAACATAGGCTTAACTGAAAAAAAGGCTGAAGTTTAAGCCCAACCCGGAGAATGGAAAAGTACTGGATAAAACACTGGAAAATGTACTGCAGGGAACAATCCCACTTTGGCAGTAGGATAGACTAAATGACCTAATACAACTTTTCCATCTCTAATTTATACGATTCTATGATTCAACAAAAACAAACTGTGAAATTAAAAACTGAAGCAAGTCTATAACCTGACTACCACATTTTATAAATTTATATATACACAATTCTATAGGTCTTTAAAATAGTGACTGTCTTGGCACTAGCACTACAGGAGATATACGCAGACTGTCAGATTTCCTCTTAAACATTCATCTGGCTGCCAGGCTGAACAGATGCCAGCAGCCTCAGAGGACCTAAGAATAACCCTTAAGACACTCTGGAAAGAAATAATCACTAAAACTGAAAAAGTCAATTATGGTGACTGCTATGAGCTAAAATTCTGTTTTCACTGTGACAATCAAGGCAAAGAACAAAAAAAAAAAAAAAAAAAAAAAGAACAGGAACAGAAGGAAAGTTGGTCCCTCAGTGTCATCAGCTATGTTGGAGAATTGTTACTCTTAGGCACCTACTCTTCTTTAAAATATTGTGCTTCACCTCTGTGGGGGCAATCACAAATAAAGTTGAACAACTGAACTGACAGTTAACGAGTAGACTGATCAGAAGATATGGCATTAAATTCCTGTCCTTACTGGATACATGCATATAATAAAAATTTTAATAAAATATGTAGTACATCCGAGGCCTCTCATACCTTTTTTTTTTCTTACAATGATCTTCTTTTAAAGGAAATCACTACTTTTAAATGACTGCAAAGAGAGAGATGTATATTTAGGTTCTCTTAGCTTAGTTTAAAAGTATTCCAAATGAGAATATGTACTAACAAAGACTGTCCTGTTTTCTGAGAAGGAAATACTGACTTTCCAGTGTGCTTCCCCATGCAGATAATCCTGTGACCACAGAGGTTCCTGCAGTTGTAAATAATTTGAGACCACCTGGACATGTCTAATGTAGACAGCCTGGGGAAATAAGTCATTCAAAAGAAAAACGAAGTCCTCTTATTTGAGTCCCTGGGTACAGATCTGTAGCTCTAAGGCTAATCAATTAGCTCCCAGAAGAAGAATGGGTGGCTCTGTTCTGGAGTACCAGCTTCAGTGCCTTTCTAAACAGTGGAAGAGCCCTGTCATCCTGTTTTAAATAAGGAACAAGCTTCACCACTGAGGAGGACAAGGATATGATTTAAACAAATAGTTTATTAAAGGAGCAATTGTAAAAGAAAAGATTCATCCCTTTTTATTTTAAGGAGTATTTGTGCCATATGAGAAAAATAGCTACTGTGAATTGCTTTTCCACAACAGTGAGCTTCCAATTATTAAAGAATTTTTTTTCCTCAAAGGGAAAAAGAACACTAGAATGTTGAAAAAAACAAATGCTGGACACACCATAATCAAGATGATTACCACTGGAGATGAATCAAACAAATCTACTTGGGAAGGTGACACAGCAGTTTCCTGGTGGTAAAATAGAAATAGTAGGTGCATAAAACCACAGGCTCCTTTAGCTGCTTTTAAACCCTTTTAAAATTGCCTTATTCATTACTGTCCCACTTTTCACATCTGCTCCAGCCCTTATTCTACAGCTGACGTTAACACAGCCATCAAATCCTTACAGAATCTCACATCTCATGACTTAAGGATATTTTAAACTAACTCCGAGATATTTAGGAGCTAATACTACTGATTTTCAGTGAGCTTTGGGCTCCTGGGACAAGATTCACAAGAGAATTTTATTAAGACTCTCAGAGTTCCTACTGCACTGTCCCGGCTGGTAGTGACCCTGGAGGCACAGGAAGCACAGAAGCATTGGCTCAACAGGACCTGCAGAAACCCCAAGAAGGAGCTTGATGCTAAAGATGGAAATGCCGTGCCTTGTCCCCTCATTACAATTAGCTTTGTTTGTCTCTCTTCAGCTGCTGCATTTGTTTGGCTACTACAACTGTATTTGGCTGCAGATATGTCAAAACTGGAAGTTAGACCCAGCTTTAAATGTTCAAGCTTGACCTTCTCAGATCTAACATAGCTGCTTGACTTGCGCAATTCCTTTGTAAACTCAGGGAACAGTGAATTGACTAAACACCCCCCACCCAGTAAATCAGCAGACACATAGAAGAGAAATGCTCCACCAAGCTGAGCCAGAGGATATTTTGTGAGTTTAGCTTCAACTCACAACCTGAGCAAAGCTCCTGGCTCCACTTGGGTTTCAAAGCCATGAACTTTGCAGAGCCAGGAAGCTAAGCCCTTCACAGAAAAACAGAGGGAAAGGAGGGAAAGGTAGAAGCCAAAAAACTCCTTTATAGAGTTATGAGTGGGATATTTATTTCAAAGATCCACATTCATATTCCTCTTTGGGTAATTGAATCTGAGCCCAAGCTTCTCTATGCATATGCTTTTGGGTATCTGGGGACAATGTTCCTCAGTTCCTCAGGTCTTTCCTTTTCCATTAATTATGTAGTCTGCTCTTTAAGGTAGAGAGAGGAAAGCAAAAAATTAAATAAAGGAAAAGGCTGAAGGAAAAAAACACCCCCTAACTTGCCAAACAGCACATTTTCCTGAGAAGCAGGACACCTGGTGCTGAAACAAAGTTGGATGAACCCCATTTTCCAGGGCTACATTTTTAGCCAGGCCATTCTCCTGTAGCTGAGAGATGTCTGAGAATATGTAAGAAATTTGAGTCTGGACTAAGTGCATCTACCCACCAGGAAAAGCAAGATACATTTAAGGATGTGCTACATGGACCAAAGTACTACTACTGCAATTATTTTAAATAGGTCTGTGCACCAACCAGAAGGAAAACCACAGGGGATTTTGATAATGATGCACAGACAGCTATGATGGTACTTAGTCTTTGGATTTAGAAGAAACAGGCTGGTGTTGTGGACCTAAAGTTTAATCACAAGTGTTTAACAGGGCCTCTTTGGAAAAATGAGCCTACAAGTATCCACACTGCTTTTGAAGCAGGACATGGGCGCTTCTGAAGGTGCCTTCACTGTGCAGTGAAGTGCCATGCAGAGACCCCTGAGGAGTGCTACACCTACAAGTGCTATAGCTGTGCTGAGTAGGTCCAAGGCTCTTTGAGACCACTGCACTTCATGGATGCCCCGGCTCGAGCCAACATGGCTCAGATTCTGTTTTCTGTTTATGATAGTTAGCTGCTACTTTTTATGCCCATATCTATATTCTTGCCCTAAGGAAGTTGTTAATTATGCTTAACAGTATAGTGCGTACACCTCCATTGAAAATACTAATGACAGTCCTTCATTAGTCTTTCATACCCATCTTCCCTATAAATTGGGTCATATGGTGCAGTACACACAGTCTGAGTAATTAGAGTAGGAAATTTGAAAGAACATATAATTCTCTTGCAAATAAAATAAGATGTTTCAGTATCTTATTTCAAACACTGTGTGTTTTTATTATTTGTTATTTTAATAGCTAAAAGCATACTAATATTAAACACCAACACTGAAATGATTTCTTTGCCCTCAGAAAATTATAAAACTTCGAGAATTTGGCTCCACTTAGAAGAATGACAGATTTTTGAGAGCTTGAAATATATTATGGAATGGAATGTCAGCTTTCCTCATACTTACAGATATATGCAATTTAGGCCCCTAGCTGCAGTGAACTATCTGGTTTTATGGGGTCTGTCCAGATAGTCTGGATTCTTTGGTCTGAATCTGCAAATGTTTTTTCCCATGCTCAACTTTCCTACTGTGTGTGGTCCCACAGAAATCAATATGACTCCTCACAGGAGTTAAACTAAACATGAGTATGATTTTTCGAGTGTGAGTGTCCAATGGCCTCAGACTGCATAATCCCATGGAAAAGCAAGTGTTATCTGGGAGAGGGAAGGTCCTCTCTGAATTACCGTACGCACCTATTATTCTGTGTAAAAAATGCAAATCAAATTATAGTGTCACATTTTCAAGCTGAAACTGTCTGGAGGCTTCCTTACATGATGCCAAGAATCATAAGTCAAAAACCTTAGAATAGGCAATGAGTGTTTCAAATTATTCCTTTATTTTCTCAAGTTGGCTGGGCAAGGATATTTTACATGGCCCTTAATTTATTATCTTTCATAATAAGGAATGTTTTGCAGGAATAGAACATTATGGAATATTGCTGAGCATATTATTAAATATAATTATAGTAAATGGGTTTTCTTTTCAAGATTGTATGGTCCTGTCTATCTTTCTCAAGGTGTTTGGATAACTGGCAGTTTCATTCTTCATACATTTCAAGCTCTATTTAAGGTCTTCAAAAGACCTTAAAAAAATGGGTGCTCTGGTAGGTTAGCACTGCTTTTCCTTAGTGGAGGGCAACAAGTGCTGAGTCAGAGGGACCATGCAGAAATCCCAGTGGTCCAGGCCGTTATATTCATCTCAAATGAGACAAAAAGTCAACATTTTAAAGAATTATTGGTATCAAGAATACTGTTCCTTTTTATTAATGTTTGGGTTTTACATAGCACCAATTAAAAAACTGTCATTCTTTTTATTTTACCACCGGTGGGGGGGAAATCACACAGAATCACATAAAATCAAGTTTAGTATGAAGCAATGACTGATCCCAAACCTTGCATTATACAGAGGAAAATCGTGTAGTGAAATAACAGCTGCCAGCTGTGATTTTGAGCCAGAACAACAGCTTTTCTCAGCAGTGTGCTGGGAGACATCTCCAGAGTGTGTGGGATGGTTTACAGTGCTCAAGGGGAATGGGCTCTGTCACTTCTGTGAGGAGCAGAGCACAGAGGGAAGGCGGAAGCAGAAAGATGGGGACAAAAATAAGTACCTGTGCCCTGACCTGCCTCAGTGTAATCCAGAGAATGTTAATCATGTGCATTGCAGCCGTTTTTAGGATTTTTGCCTTCCTCCCACTGCTAGGCTGGAGTGGCAGCTTCTGCAAGTGTGTCTTAGGCCTGAAAGGAGAGAGGAGTAAGAGCAGGGGCAGCCATACAGGCCAGTCACTAACAAAAGTGCTTCCAAAAGTCCCCATGAAATATTATCTCTCACAGGCAGCTGTTCAATACCTCATGATGTGTGTTAGGCACTGCTTTCCAGCCAGCCTACTGGACTGCACAGCACATTCACCCCAGCTTACTTCTCTTTATTAGATTGTGAATCCAAAAGCATTATTCTTGTTGCTGCACAGAGCTTCCCTCCCCAGTGACTCAGTGCTGCTTTTGTAACCCCCATGTACCCCCAGCACCACCCAGGCCATTGTTCATGTTGATATATCAAGCAGTCAAGTGCCTGGGAATGCACTCTGATCCACTACATGCAAGTAAAACAAAGGTTTGTCTTATGCACATCCATGTGCCAAACAAATAGATCACTTCTGCAGATGGCAAAGTTAAATTAGTTAAATTTGTCACCATTTTGATTGGAAATTTCTTTTGTCTGCCTGTATGGAAATCTTCTGTTTGGTGACATTGTGACTTCCAGGGATTTAAAGCCAAATGAAAAAAAAATGCATCCTGGATGTCCCTGCTCACTGAGACCAAGTCCCTTGTGCCCCAGCACAGCCCCAGCCTGACTGTAAGCTGGTACAAGAACAAAACATGCTGAAGAGTGCAAGCCCAGAAGGATCCAAGAGGCATCAACGTTTGTTAATCTGCTGGGGTTTTAACAAAATAATGAAAAAGAAACAAATATTCTGTGTGAGCGAGATGAATATACAAATAAGTTCCACGAGGAATAATTCAAAGGAAGTTTGCAATAATTTTCTCCAGTTTGCAAATATTTTCTCCAATAATAAGTTTGGATTAGTCGGCACAAATAAAAATACATTTATTCACAGTCTTAAATCCAGGCTAGGACTAAGATCCTGTTCCACAAGGTTCAATCTGCCATATAACTGGAGTTTAGAGTAAGGCTTCAACAGATCTCAGAGAATATTTTATTGCTCACCCCTTAGTACTGCAAACTCTCCTGTAAGAAGCCTCTTCTTTTACTGACATAAATGCAGATTGTTTTCCCTCAGAGAACCGAAAATAGAAGGCAAGAATTCCTTGGTGTGTTAAGCTGAAACTTTCTGAATTATTAAACAGTCATTTAACCAAGGTCCAAGACCACCTATGAGTCCAGGAGAAGCTCACCAGTAACATGGACAAAGGGTGTAGTACTGCAGATCTGTGACCTCCTCCAATTTTCATCTCTATAATGTAAAAGTTACACTCACTGGGAATGGGAAAAATTAGTGTCCTGTAAAACATGGACAGCAACAGCTTCTCTTGCCTGGGCTGCAGCTGTTTGCCGCCTTGGGGGGCCAGAGAGGACTCCTTGTTTCTGCCAGAGCCATGAAGTACATGGGCAGACATATACCAGTCTCACCACTCAAGCCAAAGCATTAACCAAAAGATGACTATAATGAATGTTAGAAAGATCAAATTAGGGTCAGGATAGCTTAGTGTCCTGCTTGCTTGCTCCTTACTCAGAAATAATTTCCTCTTTATGTGAGTTATTTGGTCAAATGAGGTTTGTAAGAGCCCTTATCTGACTCAGCCTCCAGGCAACAATGTTTGCCTCGCTGGGTCAAACCATGCAGGCGCTGAAAGCAGCAGGAACATTCCTTGGGATTCCAAATGGGGACAAAGCCTGAGTTAGCATGCACTATAGACCATGTTTCCTTAAACTCCCCACAAATGAAAAAAACTGTCCATTAATAAAAATTAAAAAATAATGAAATTATAACAGTTTCAACAGCTATTTTCTTCATGAAATTATCTTTTTTTCTCCTGAAGAGAAGCCTACCCATACAGCTAACTTCATCTGTCCTTTTGTGCTACAAGTCACTGTATTTCCCCATTAAGGTTGAGAACAAATATTGCACAAGCTCCTAAGAAAAATATATCAAGAATTTGATGATTTCATATATTAAGCAGATTGATTCAGGTTTCCAAATAGTTTCTGCTCAGTTTTCAAGCCCTTTTAGGCTTGTATTTACCCACCAGTTCACACTTTTCCTGACTGAATTTTGAGGCACTTGCAGAAAGACAGAAAGAATTTTGTATTTGCCATGATACATGAGATATAAATATACTTTCATTTGTAAATGAATCTCATACTGTCCAACTATTCCATCATCCTCAAAGTTTCTTAGATTAATTTGTTTATAAATGTCTTTCCCTTTTTTGCTTTTCTTTCTCCTTTTTGTTGCTTTTTGGGTCCCCCATTAGCCTTCAGATAGTGTCTTATCTAATTTTGTGAGACCATGGAATAAACATCCTATGAATCTTTGATTTCACACTGTTCTCTTCCTCCATCTTTGCAATCCATATTTTGCTATTTCATGTTTTAACAGTGTCTTGCTTTTACAGTAGTCATGAAAGATGGAATCCTTCCCTGTGAGAGTGTAATGCTGGACTGCTGACAGCACAGCAGCAGAAAGGAAATGTACAAAGTGTAGCCTAAATAAGAATTCTCCTTTTCTGGCAGAGCTTTGCGTTTCTGCCAATGCAAAGCCAGCAGCACCAGCCCAGCTCCCCTGGTCCAACCACCCTGCTGTGCCTGGTTTGGTGCAGTGCAATGCATATCTAAACACATCTATAGATATAGTTCCTTTAGCATCTGTTCCTATAGCATCTGTTTCTTTAACTAGAGATATAAATAGTGACCACCAATTAGAACCTAAGTCCCTAAAATATTAATATAGAATAGATACCATAGAAATCTTTCTTTATGTTTCTGTTTGTTGGGGATTTTTTCACTCGATGATTAGCCATCACTCCAGGATGGCATAAATTTTTTTAGCATCAGAATTTAATTCTTTATTCACCCTGTGTTCCTCAATAAAGATGTTCATTTGGAGAGCTAGTTTTATCCAGCTAATACCCAACTGCTGCTGAGTTAATCAAACAAAAGCAGCAAGGAGGCAAAAACAGAGAACAGACCTGCCACTTACACACTTTGCAGCCAGTGATGGGCAGGCACCCAACCTTGCTGGAGATAAATAGCTCAAAAATTAGATCCTTATCCAGAATATGTTTCTCTCACTCTGTCTGTAAAAAAAAAAAAAAAAAAACCAAACAACAAAAAAACAAAACAAAAAACAAAACAAAACAAATAAACAAAACCCCCCCATAAATTAAAAGAACTGAAAAACTTTCAGAAATGAGACTTTAAAGTAGCGTTTTGCAAATCTATTTAAAAAAGAAAAGAAAGCAAACAGAAAACAAACCTATCCATCCCCAACCAGGGATGCAGCAATGTGAGACACATATTCATAAGATTCTGCTTTGCCTCTCCTCCCCTTCCAGTCATTTCTACCCAACTCCCAAGTGATTTTGTTAGAGGTAAAACAAGGGAAAATGAATTTTCCATAGAAATGGAATTTCTTATGGAAGCGATTACTCACTGACCCAAAACACATCACAGAAGGACCTTTCTGTGCATGACATTCAGTTTGACCATGAGCACACTTCTGTAAGACTTGAGGCTTCCTGAAGCTCTGCTGAGACTTGCAGGTTACAGTGTTCAAGCAGCCCTATTCAAACTCAAGACAGAGCTTTTGCATTCCTTGGCCATCTTATTGTTCATCTTCCTCCATTTATAGCACTCTTTAGAGGAGAAATTAAAAGGGCAACACTTCATTCAACAATTGCTACAATCAGGTGCAACTTAAAGAGTTAACTTCAAATTATGTTGCTGTTATGATGCTGTTGAAAGTGCCTTCTTCACAAGAATCCTGTTTGTAACTGTCTTCCAAACAAGCCTGGAATAAGACTTCTAAATGCTGAGGTTTCCCCTGAAGCACAGACTAACTTTTAGTCATCTCTGGGTAAAGCTAATTCACAGTCTAGTGCAAAATCCATCTGGCCTAATTAGGTGACAGAGTCTGACTCTCCCTGTTTCTCACCCTTTTCTATTCAGTCCTGAGCAAGACGGAACACAAAACTTAATTCTAGATGTTGGAGAGCAACAGACTGAAGAGCTGTTAAAGAAATCAAGCAGGCCTCTTAAAGCAACTGATTTTCCTTCCATCAGACAAAACCCTGTGCAGTGGAGACCCATTAAATGAATACTTGAGAGAGCTGGTCTGTAGTGCATCCAGCACAATGGCTAAAAGAACACTGTTAAATTTATCTATCCAACCCAAAATATGTTTCCTATAACGTGATAGAGTGCTTAAACAAGTATCTCACACTCAAGGGAATGGCTAAAATATTTTGGCGGAATGAGGATACGTATTTAACAGATTTATACTTCAGATGGAATAACCCTTTAGAGGTTTGCCATGCTTATGGCTTCAAAATCAGGACATAAGACTACTGACTACTAATAGGCACTTTATTGATGCCTTTTCCAATGCAGAGGAAAAACTGTGTAGTACACTGGTATTGACTTCCACAGCTCCTGACTACTCTTTGTACGTGTTCCTTCTTGTTTTGAGGGGACTTCTAATTTCATTTTATTTCTTATGCAAAGCCAGTAAAGCCATCATCCAAAGGGACTTCGGGTGCTAAAAATGTTATTTGAAAAAGAAACTAAAGTTCTATCCAAAAAAATTAACTTTTTCATCTTTTTGCTTTCTGAATGAAATTGTTTAGGATAAAAACATGATTCTAGTGTCAATAGGACCTCTGGAACATTACTGATTTTAATGAATTTTATAAAATTTTTAAATTACAAGTTCCCTAAGCATCAGTCAGTAATCAATATCTTTGTTAAAATTCCACCTTCTACAAATTATGTGCATATCTTCTCTGAAGAAAGTTCTTGGAAGTAGAGATTCCCTGAACAGGAGCTATCTCAGACTTTCAGGAGGACAAAATTCAGATCCTTTCCTGGAAATTCCCCACTGCAGTCATTCATAAAGCAAACTACTCAAAGAATATAATGTAGAGTCAGCTGATCTCTACTGTCAAACAAATGAGAAAGAAAAGCAGCATCTTAATTAGGAAGGCTCCAAATCATATCTAAATTCATAAATCAATGGCAATCACTCAGAAGCTGATAGGGAATCACACACTTAATCAGTGAATTCAAGTAACGTGCTTCATTTAGCTGCCACTCTTAAACAATTTCTGTCACATATTTCGCCCCAGCGTTGAGGTATAAAGCATATTCCAAGATGTAGTTTGGAAATCCCAAGGGTATGGATAACTGTAGCATCCTTAGAAATTGCAGATGCCTTTCTTATTCACATTAATCATTCTTTCTCCTAACCCTAGCACAACAAAAAGATTCAGCAGTCTTCAAAGTGTCCATTTCTCCCACAAAAATCTTCATATTCTGAAAAAATTAAAAACCTGATTTAGAGCAGAATTAAAATTTTCTCATGAAGGAATTTCCAGGAAAAAAGAAATAAGAAATTGATGTGTTTCTGGTACCTGGTTGATAAATGTTTTCCACAGGAAATTAAAATGGCAAAGCCTGTTCATATGGGAAGCCAGAGAATTTTGACAGGTTTTATTTTTCTGAAAACGTATTGATTTTGAAAATAGCAGAATTCTCTTTCAGACAGTCACTTTCACAGAAAATGCTCAGTCCATTAAGCACAAGAAGTTATCCAGGTTCTCCAAAAAGTTTGCATATAGCACACGAAAAGGCCCCATGAAGTATTTTGTCTACATCATTGTAACACAAAATATGTTACTATCCCTTTGTAGTGGCTAGCAGTACCTTCTTGTCTTAGAGGGGAAATACAATGGAAAAGAGAATTCCCAGTAAAACAACTTCAGGAACTACTAATACCACGAGACAATGTTTCTTAGATGTACTGACATAAAATATAGCACAAAGGTGAAACCAAATTTCAGCAATGTCAGGACTTTTTCCCCTCACAAAATGCTCACATTTCAGCAAAAATACATCTGATTTTGTTGTGTGTTTGCATTTCACTTGAAAAATAAAATGGGTAGGATGAGTGTTTCCAGACAAGTTCTCTTAAGGAGTGAAAATGGTTGGCAGAAGTTCAGTTCTAAGACCATTGTTTGTCGCTTCAGGACACACATCTACCACTACAGAAGCAGACATTCTCCAGATCTGGTCTGAGAGAGCAGTAAAAGCTCATCACAGTGAAAACAATCTGACTTTGCTCCAAAAGAGAGAAAGCAGAGATCACCAAGCTATATACCACCTGGAATGGCTTTGCAGGTCAAACTTCAAATGTATTCTATGAGAGAAGAGTTTATTTTCTTTTTGCTTCCAAGAAGCTCCTTATTAAAACAAGTCAGTTTGTGGGATTTATGGCACCTATACCCATGGACAGAGTCTGCACAAAGCTGCATGTGCATTGTCAGGCCATTAGATATGCTGCTAGGTGAAGGTATGAAGACATCACCTGTGCAATAGATTTCTTCCCCCGATGACAGCATTTCATTTTTCCCTATCTGGAGACAGAATGAATACACCAAGGATCTTAGGAAACAACTCTGTGAGATAAGATATAAGAGAGCTTTTGCCATCTTAAGCCAATACAAGGTCCAGTGAGATTTTCCAGCTGGAATTTGCTTTTTCTGCCTCTTACATGTGCACTCGCAGCCAACGTGTGAATTTGTCATCAGGCTCTAACAAATTGCTGTTTGTTTTGCAGACTGCCTATGTCATCCCCAGCAGGAGAGAGCAGAGTGCAGAGCAAGAGGTCTTACAGCTGGAGCAGCAGCCCCCACTGACAGACACGAGCCAACTGCTGGGATTTAGCGTGTCCCTGCTCCCCACACAGGCTGATCCTGCAGCACAAACTCGCAGCCAGGTCTCTTCCCACTGTTTTGCCATGTCTGTGCTCTCTAACCCCAGCTTCAGGAGAGATTCCCCTTTTATGGCCACAATCGCTCAGGTCTAGCAGAGAGCCAGGCAGCAGACACAGAAGTAACCCAAGGCTGCCAAAACTCTCCAGGTAAAATCATCCTGCATGTGACAGAACTGTGTCCTGTCCCCACACACACGTAATCAATGCCAATTATTCATTTCTTTATAAGCCAGTATTAAGAGATTATGTTACACGTTGCAAGGATATTGTCATTCTTTCAATTTCTGAGTCTACAATAGGAGTAATCTCCACAGAGCAGCAAATGATGATAGATGAGTAACCTAAACCAGGAGACTTCTATGCTGTTTCAAGAATATCAGTGGAAGGGCTTTCCCTAGCTTCCAGAGCATAGTTGTTGGGGTTTTTTGGTTTTTTCCTAAAAATACGTATGTATTTGTCACTTACACATTTCAAGAGCATCACCACAAAGACGAACTCTTTTTGCCCTCTCATGTTTAACATTCATGTGGCAGTAGCCAGCAGTCCTCCCCTCCCCTCCTGTCCCCTCCCCTCCCCTCCTCTCCTCTCCTCTCCCCTCCTCTGCCCTCCTCTCCGACCCTCTCCTCCAGCTCAGTATACATATTTACCTAAAAATCCTACTCATTTTTTTAGCTGAAGAAAAACTTTATCATGGAGGAGTAGAGCTAAAAGAACTCATAAATAAGCTATTCCTCTCTCCTTTTTTTAATCTCTCTCCTTCTATTTCACTTTGGTGAGCTGTGATGATGTCCCTGACCAGTGTGTAACAGCCAGACTTCAATGCCTCATATGGTCTAAACATCACGAGATTGTATCAGACACACCAGGAATGAAGTAGGTGATGCTTTACCACCTCTTTCCCCATCAGAACTACAGACCAAGCATGAGAAGGCCATATGTGGAAACACTCTGAAGGCATCTTCCTGCAAAAGAAATAAATATATATATATATGTAGGGCTTTTCTCTGTTGCTAAGTTCACTGGGGAAAGAAAGAAAAAACATTTAAAACTCTACTTCCTGGTGCTCCCTATAAGCTGAAATTAGAGGATGACCCACAAGCACAAAGACAGCAAATATAAATTTACCAACTCTATCAATGAAAAAGTATAGAAAGAAATAATTTTCTGCTGCAAAATAAAATGTCCCCTACATTGCCTTTGACATTAACCTTTTACCAGACACAATTATGTGGCAGATTGTTGCAGTGATCACAAAAGAGCTGGATCTGTAAAATGAAATTGAAGTGTTTCATACATCCCTAAGAACAGCCCCCTTTCTCTCAAGGCACCTCTCTGCCTTCTTTCCCCAGCCCTCAGGACAGAGAGGAAGCCTCACCTCAGGTCTGTGTTGCCAGACAATTAAGCTGTACTGCAGAGATGGGAATTCTGAATCTCAGCTCTCTAACTTCCTGCAAAACACATCTATAGGCAAAGTCAAAAATGTATTTTGAGAAAATTCTTCATGGCAGTCTTTGTCCTGAAATCTTTGTCTTGAAATCCTACCTGAGCATCCAAACTTACATTCAAGGTACATAAGCACCTTTCTTCTGGCCGTCCTCAGGCACCTGTGACTCCCTTGAGTTGCTGCTGGAGACCTGAGCAGCAACTGGACCCAGCTGGGTAAATGCCCTGTGTAGGAGCAGCCTGCATTGCATGAGCAAAGGGTGCACAAAACATGATCCTGTCTGCTTCTCGGTGAATTCAGACTGCAGCCATCAGTTTTACTCTCCAGAGGAGATCCCACTCTAGAGGAAGGGAGAAGGAAGGCATCAGGCTGCCACACAAATATCTCATATTTCTCTTGAGAAGAAACTAACTCCTGAAACTCAAAGAGGTGTAACCAAGTCACTTGCCTTTAATGTGGCTGTTTTTCTCTCATAATCTTCATCTTTTGAGGTTTTTTTATCATTACACACAGTCAGAACTTGTCTTGGGACATGATCAGTTCCAAGTCTCTGGGCTTTGTGGGATAAGGAGGAGAGAGGCAGAATTTAGGTCACTGGCTACTGCTGGCTAAGTCTTCCCACTGAAAACCAGAGAGACTTTGCCTAGACATAGGACTGAAGGTGAGGGGGAATAAAAGGTACATCTGAATCTATACTGTGTGGGTTAAGAGGTAAGATTACTCTCAGATGAAAGTTTGCATATCGACCAGCTGTCCTGGAAGTCAGCAGTATGAGCCCCTTTGTATGCAGGGGAGAGAGGAGGGCTTCAAATCAACTTCCTTTAAAGCCAGGGTAACCTTTACCTTGGTCAGGACAGGAAGGATCTGGATGCTCTTGATCTACCCATTAGATTTTTTTCCATCTTGCATTTTACAGATACTCCAAATGAAGGAGAAATATTTCTGCTGTTAAGGCTCCTTCCTGAGTTATACAAAATGAATCACGACTCTATGCAAGAAAACAAAGTTATCTCTTGACAGAAAGAAAGAGACAGGGAGTGTCAGAGATTCAGAAAAATGCAATGTATGGACGTATGACTCTTTGAAATAAAATAAAATCCAAGACAGTCCAGAAAACATTTTGTCTTGGGTCATTTAAAATCAGTGCCATTTTTGTTCTCAGCTGTGTACTTTTCCCTGAATTCAGAGCTGTCGTGGCTCTTTGTCCTTAAATCTCTGTGAAGCATTGCAAAGGTGGAAGCTATTCTACTCCTCCATCCTCACTGCCTTCAGGTTTATTCTCCTTCCCCCTCAATTACTTCTCTTTGGTTTTTTTTTTTAATCCACTCTTCTTTGCTCTCCCCTTCAGCTGCCCACTCCTCCCCAGTCACTTTCAGCCCTGTCCTCTGGTCTCTGTTCCCCTCAGCTCTTCATATTTATATCAGCTGTCTTTCCCCTTTCCTGTCTTATGCTTCATGCATCTCACCTTTCCTGGTCCACAGCAGCAGTTTTACCTGCTGCATTTGAGCTTTAGCTAACACTGAATTGCATTTCACATTGAGAGTAGCACGATGTTATATCTCACAGAATCCAGGACCTCTGCTATACATACAGGCTTGAACTGTCCAGGCACATTCTTCTAGTGTACTGCACATGGAAAATAATCTAAAAAGGCATAATTTTAACCTATCCGTTGAATTCAGATGTTCTGAATTCATTCACACTGACTACTTCATGGACCAGACTGGACCCTAAAGGAAAGTACTGCTGGTTGTGTATTTTGCAGGGGAACTGATTTTCCAAATAATGGTTTCCAAAGACTCTTTCTGTATCAACACTGAATATTGAAAATACTGAAAAGAGGGAATTTCTGAGATGAAAAAGAGAAAAATCTTCATAGATTGTTGGTTAAGACAATTGTCCTTTCAGTTCCCTCATCTAGACTCAGCTCTTGTCTGGCTTCTTAAAATGAGTCATTTGCATCCTCATATCATATCAGGAGGAGCTTGAACCTATTCAGACAAGATTTTAGTTGCTGATTTGCTGTCCCTGCTTGAGTGCTGTGCTGGTTTGGGCTGGGCTAAAGTTAATTTCCCTCACAGTGGCTAGTATGAGGCTATGCCTTAGATCTGTTGTGGAGTTTGGAAGGTGTGCTGTGAAGTCTTAAGTTCAGCAAAGACCACATCCAGCAAATATTGTCCTTTCCCATTCTCATAATAAAAATCTGCATCTCTATTATGAGAATTCCCATTCTCATAATAAAAATTTCCCATTAGCTGGGAAAGGCTATGATCATTTTTTTAACAACTTACATTTGGCCAATATTTTCATTCTGCCAATCCTGCTTCTCCTTATTCAGTAACAAAATACAATCAGCATCTTCATTTAGCAAGAATACATTCTGGAAAATTCTTGTGAAATTTTACAAAACAGTTGTCAAAAAATGCCATATGATCCCTATGCTTTTTTCAAAAAAAATTACAAGGAAATAATGACATTTCCTTTGCCACTGCCCTTGATTCATACACTGTGGTTCAAATTTTGTACTACTAGACATAAATGCTATTGTGCTAACTTCACTGTGTATTAGCAAAGGTTTTGGCCAAATGTATAAGAAATTCTTATAGTTCTTCTCAAACTTACTTCTGCTGTTAAAGACAGTTGCCAGAGTCTTTTTGGGGGTGCTCAGTGACAGGACAAGGAGCAATGTCCGCAAAGTAAAACACAAGAAATTTCACCTCAGCATGAAGAAGCACTTCTTTACATTGAGGGTAGGGTGGGAGAGCACGGGAACAGGCTGCCCAGGTTGGTCATGGCGTCTGCCTCTCTGGAGACATTCAAAACCTACCTGGACACAGTCCTGTGTAACCTGCTCACAGTGACCCTACCTTGCCAGATGGGTTAGACTGGATGATCTCCAGAGGTCCCTTCCAACCCTAAAAATTCCATGATTCTGCGAAATATATTTTTCCTGAAAAGGTACATGTATTATGCTATGCAAAAATAGCCTTGCTTGTTATTCAGTACAGAAGGTGTTAAACCAGGACAAAAATATACTCTCTGAACCTGAGAAGTATTTTTGGAGACACTGCTTTTGCAAGGGGAAAGCTTGCTTGGTTTTTGTTTAAACTGAAACCAGTATTGTACTGACTGGATTAGGTTTTCAATGCATTTTCCAACCTGCTGGACACCTTCCACAAATATAAAAAGACACTACAGACTGAAGTGAAAAGTAAGAGAATGTTACTTTTGTGCAGAAATTCCTCCCCAGGGGTTTATAGAGAAGGTCTGTACACATTTTTGTGTAAAGATACAGAACAAATTTACTACAACAGAGAGGAGCAGTAAAAGCAAATTTATTATCATTTTTATCATTCCTGACAGTATTTCCAGCAGACAGTCCAGGTCCATGAACTGTGCCTCAGAGTTTCCACACGCGAGAAAATTTGGGAACTGAAATGCACTGCTCCTGTCAAAGTGGTGTAACAGAATGGGCCACCTCTTCTAGTACACACTGTGTTCCTGCACACAAACTCACAGAAAGAGAGGATCTGGCAGAGGAATGCTTTTTCCAGAAGCAAAATTAATTTCTTTTCCTGATGAGTTTAACTGAAAAACTAGATAGTTTAGCATGCTGTGGGTTTTTGTTGGGTTTGGGGTTTTTAAATGGCTAGTTGCCTTTTTTTTTCAGATTGAAGATTCTTTTCCTGTTAACTCTGGATCGTTTTTATTCAGTGCCACTGACATAACAGCTCAGTGTCTGAGGACAGGGGATGGGAGATAACAGCAGTTTCACAAAAAACAGAATCCTCTGAGTCAAATACTGTTCCAGAAGCAGCAAGCCCGGTGATTCACACTGTTGCCACACAGTATTTCTGCAGTATCCTCTTCACCCTTGAAATAAGCCTGTCACCCACTCTCTAAGAACTGAAGAAATATATTCTGTACCTGGAATGAGAAAAATTCAGACAAAAACCAGCATTTTTCCATTGCAATTATTATTACTCATCGGATCTGCAGGCATTTCTGATATACTCCTTGTGGATCTAATGGAAAGCCTGTACAGCTGAGAGTAGCAGCTCATACCACCGTGCTGTTACGCAGTGCAGGACTAAGGGAGTTCAGTAAAAGATTAAATACATCCCTATTAGAAAAAAAGCATCTTTCTGAAAACAGAACTGTTTCTGTAATACATCAGAAGATTGAGTCTCCTTTTCCACTGACTGATCTTGCTGACCAAATTCTGCCCTTTGTTTGGAATATAACATTTGGCTGCTCTCTAACGTTAAGCAACACTGTTCCATGTCAGCTTCAGTGCTTCATCCCTCCACGGTGCCTAGGGAATGATGTAGTAGGTTTATTCCAATGACATTCCAGAGCCACAGGCAATGAACAATGTCACCTGGGACTGTGGTCACCTCACACAGCTACCCTAGAGGAGATACAAAGGGGTCCAAGAGGTTCAGTTCCTACATCTTTTCCAAATTACATGGAAAAAAAAAATCCCACTTTCTCTCTTTTATGGTTACATCATATTTCAACACCCCACACTTGGTGCTCAGATCCTAGATTCCACCCACAGCTGAAAACTGACTTGTTAGGTGAAGCTTTTTTAAAGGTGAGTTACAAAACAAGTGGGTCTAGAAGGAAGAGTATGCACATAACTAAATATAACTAACTACAGTTATAACTAAAATCTGACAAATTCTAGGGCTTACCCAAAACTCCTAAGCTTTCAGTTGGCTCCAATAATTTTTGAATATGTCTGCTCATAAAACTTATTAAGGGAAGTTTCATTACTGCATTCTCCAGCTCTCCTGCAAAGAGGAAACATACTGAAGTGAATTGCTTCTGACTTGAATCTTCACCAACATTGTCTATCTTTTGCTGGCCTGTGAATGCAACCATAATCTAACATCTGTGTTTTCAAGTTCCTTCTGAATTATGAAATATATTTCTAGAATGTCCTAAATCATCAAGAATTAGGCAAACTCTTCTTTTTCAAAAACAAACTCTACTAGCATTCACCGAGTAACACAAGTAAATGCACTTAGCAACATAACTGAAATTTCTCTACTTTGCAAAGCAAGATATCATTGTCCAGAAATTTTTTTAGAATATATCAGGGATGCCTGAATTTTACAGTATTTTACAGCCTGAATTTTTTATTCCAGCTACCATACCAGTAAGATCACAGATGTCTTCTGGATTCATGGCAGTCATCAGCTTCAGAAGGCACTTGACTTTTCTCACAGTGCTGCAAATCCCTTTCCCTGAGGATGAAAGGGAATACAGGTACAGTGCAGTACCTCTCTGCACTGTGATACTCAACTGTAAAAAATTGGACCCCTCCACTCATTTTCCTGCACCTGATAAGCACCCTGCATGACATTTTGGGGCAACAGAGCACTCCCCATACATGAGGCAACACTTGAAAATTTTGATGTGCATTTTGTTTCTCGCTTAGAAGATAACCTTTGTTAATAATTACCATGTCTGTGAAGGAGAAAACAAAATCAAATAAGCAACAATGTCTGAATCAAGTATCAAGAAAGTGCATGATCAAATTGATGAGTTTCTTTTGCACTTATCACCATCATTGCATGCCAATGTATGCACTGTATATGCACAAAATTAATACATGTAATTTCATGAGAGCATTTGCAACATCTTAAGAAAAGTTTAAAAACTGGACCAAATTCAGGCAAAAGAGAAAATTGCCAAATTAAAAGGATTTTTACAGGCAATTCATGCATGGAAGGAAAGAAATCCCCCCTATGAGTTGATGAAAACATTCAAGGAGAATCCTCATTCTTCTAACTAATTGCTATTTTTGTCAGAAATGTAAGCAATTGTCATGGCACATCATAAATTACTGATAACATATCACCAGTGAACATTTGTAAGTGAGATAAATGCAGAAAGTATTTATACTGCTTCCAGACCAATTAACACTCTGCCACCCTTCACCACCCAAGTTTGCTAGAATTTGAGTTATTGACAATTTGAAGCTGCTTGTCTTTACATAATCCTAGCTGTTGTGGGGTATTATTATCCCAGATGCACTGAAGAATTCCAAATCCAAGTCAGTTATGAAATTTCCCCCAGCTCCCTCAAAAGGGGCCCTTGTTGACTTCTCAAGTGCTCCGGCAGCCAGCGCTCACAGTTGCTCTGTGGAAAGACATGACTCATGCCCAATTCATTCATTTAAAATTCTCTCCAGCTCAATAACTTCTGGCAGTCATTTCAGCCATTTCTGGGTGTCAGAAGCACAGGCTGTTTCATCTGGATGCTCTCTCTGGCTTGTTAGGCGGAGGAGCTGGATTATCATCACATTCCCATCAATCAGGTGCTGTTCACCAAATATTACAGTTGAGCCAAGAGAGAACATTGTAAATCAATACGCTGTTTTTACTGCTGCAATGGCTGACCATTCAGTCATTACACAGTAATTTATTGGAAATTAAGGAATTTTAAGGCACAACTTCACTAATTCCCTATGGCACAAACAATTTCTGATTTATTCTAACCTAGGGTGACTCAAATCAACCCTTGAACTTGTATCCCAGGAACTCCCCCTTCTCTAGCAAACTCAGACAGCCCATTGACTGACATTGCCTGAGACTGCTTTTCTAAAAGGTAAGTCTGTGTCTTCCACCAACCACACTGCTTCTTAGAGCTGCCTTAATGTACACATGGCTTCTCCTGAGAAAGACCAGGCAATGAACATCTCCTTCGTTAGGAGCTGCTAGATCTGATCAGTTCCCACTAAAATAATATTCCTATTCTGTCCACAATATGTGTGGAACTAATTCAAAACCAATCTACCATCCTATCATCTACTGCAGCAAAATGCTATAATTCACCAGTGTCTTCTGCGGTGAGATAGAGAAAAATAGTAAGATAGCATTATCCAAATGGCAAGCCTTTGAATTTTCACAGCCTTCTAGGCTGCATGATGTGCACAGTGTGTCCTAAAGTGCCTTCTCAGATCCACAGGCTGGGAATGTTTTGACACTAGTTTGGATTTACTAATAAAAACATTACTAAGGCTGGGGAAAGAAATACACAAAATGCAATTTATTGTTCTTTCTGTTTTCCAATGCCTCTGCTCACCAGTCTACCAAAAAATTTTGATTTCCCAGGCGAATTTCAAGCTCAAGACAATTTCCCATACTCAAATGCAAGATATCCTTTTAGAATTTTCTGTAACACTTGCATATTTATGCATTAAAAATTACACTATTGGATACATCAGAAAGAACACTGAGGAGTTCTGTCTCCTTCAAATACCTTTTTGCAAAAATTGCTATGTACTCTAAGTACTTAGGATGCTCACAAACCCCTGCACAACTGGCAGAACACACATCTGACCTGCAGCCACATTTATCAGAGCCATCTATCTGAACGTGATTTTGACAATTTGTCAGATGCAGGTTTTCTAGAACTATTTATGTAAGGCAATATTTGGAAATGGCTAATTAAAGTAAGTTCAAGCGAGAGCAGAACTTGCAAAAAATTGAGCAAAACTTTTTCAAACTTTCCATTCAGCTCCCTCAGTACTTTTTGGCTTTGATTCATCATAGCTACCTTTAGCCACCTAGAAATTTAATGCTTCACCTAAGACAGGTACATTTTCTGATTTTGGACAACAAAAATATATAGTTATTCTACCTTATACCTACAATTCAATTTCAGATTTTTTATTCTTCCTGAGACTATAAAACCAGAGGGTATTTCCAGTCAATCATAAGGCACCTAT
Organism: Oriolus oriolus; assembly: GCA_013400235.1. Classification (NCBI taxonomy): domain Eukaryota; kingdom Metazoa; phylum Chordata; class Aves; order Passeriformes; family Corvidae; genus Oriolus; species Oriolus oriolus. The sequence continues at coordinate 2,848,132 of VXBT01016245.1, read as the reverse complement.
GATTCAAAATTCCAATAAAATTAGATGCAAGCTAGAACTCATCTCTATTCCATGGTAAAGGGAATCAGGCATTTAAAGGTCAGTGATTCCTTTAAAGCATTCCCATTTTTTTACTGTAGCACTCACACTACATAACTAAAAATTGCGTTGTTCAAAGACACAATTTTTTAAAAGATAAAATTCTTTCTCTTCAAAGGTACTCTTAAAAGATACCCAGGAAAGTACTTACACACTGCCCTGACTCTGGGTAAAACTCAGCAACACTATGTAGTAACACCACCACGCAAGTGATGCATCTGTTTCCAATTTTATCCATTTAAACCAAAACAAAGCTTCTTGGCCAGGCAAGAGTCACTGGAGATCCACTCAGAGCATTTGCATGGCAGCAACAACATTGCACTTCAGGGTGTTGCTGAGGTAGGAGCAACGTGCAATCAGTAAGTCACACTGAACAGGTTTTTCCATGAAGCACTGGCTTTCCCTTTGTTTCTTACAGGTACATGCCATTGATTGGTCTGGTACCACTCAGATTGCTCTGTGCAGTTTTCCTTGGTATAAGACAGGCGTTAATACTGCCTATAATGAGTGCATTGCTAATTAGGAAATTCTAGTCTGTGGGCTGATTTCAATTCCTATTGATTTTGATTTTAGTTTTCCTCCTATTAGGAGAAAATTAGGTAGGCAGCTTGTGCACGGGTGTGTTATGAAAGTCAGGGAAGAAAAATCAGTAGTGAGTGTTTATTGTTCTATCTGTACTTTCTCAAGGATGAACTTGTATAGATTGTTTGGAGGAAGGTTAATGAATTTAGACTAAGGTTTACAATAGCTGCCAGCATAGGGGGAGAGGCTGGGGGGAGCAATCTGCCCGAGGTGAGGAGAGGCTCTTAGGGTAGCAGGAAAGCACATGCTGAGAATTCTGCTTTTTTGACAGGTCAAGTAAAGTGCAATTTATGAGATCAATAAACAGACCTGCCATTATTATGGATTAACCAGACTTGCCTTCATCCAGAGGCTTCTGCATTACTGGAGAAAGTGTATATTATTCTGTGACTTTCTAAAATAGGCAGTTTTAGCTAGAATATGCAGGGAAAGAGGGAAAAAAGGGAGACAGAATCATCAGAAATTCAGTGTTTCTTACCCACTCTTAGATCAAAATATTCCTATACCTAAGTGTCAATACAAAAGTTCATGCTTTTTCCAATACTAAGTTCATTAATCACACAGAGCTCCTAATGTGACCAATCCACAGAAAAAAAAACAAAATTAAAAATTGAAGATTTAGTTTCTTTATTCTTAGAGAAATTTTCCTTACAAACTCTCCCTTAAGCTGTCTCCCATCTAACACTTACACGTGTCAGCCTGTTCAGCTCCTCACTAAAATAACGAAACAGGGGAAGGCCTCGTGCAACTTCATTTTTTATGGTGCTGTGCCCTCCTGCAGGTCTCCTGTTCTCTCTCTGGGACCAGTTAACATGCCCTGTCAGAGATGAAATCATGTTCTTTGGCAAGTTTAGGATGTGGTAGTACTGAAATAATGGGTCTGGAGCAATAGCAGAGTCGAGCAGCCAAATGATGAACACATAGTAAATTCCATGATTATATGTGAGAGCATGAAGTTAAAGTTCACAGGGAGAGAGAGGTTATCTTCATTGAGAAGGAGCATACAGGGACACTGAAACCACTTATCCCTAAACTTATGGACTTGCAAGAACAGCTTCTCTTTAGCTCTGTATTTGTGAAACACTAAGAATTACACAGCTTCAGCCTTCATTGAGGTTTCTTAGAGTTAATATCTAATATCAGTAATAAAGAACCTTATTCCTTCATTTTTTAAAACATATTGCCATATGAAAAAAGTAATGCTTGAAGCCAAGCAAAACAATTTAGATTTGGAGAATACATATTATCAGCACAAAAAGAATAAAACAAAAATAGCAGCACTTCCATCAGAGCAGAAAGTAAACTCATTTCGTATAAGTTTGTTGCTAGGTAGGGTGAGACATGAACCTCATGACAGTGTTTCATTTAAAATGGGACAGGTGGATATATTTTCTTGTGAAGATTTTTGTTGAAGTAAAAAAGCCTTTGAAAAAAAAGCCAAACCAAAACAAAGCAAAAGTCACCTGAAAACATTTTAATCACGTTTTTTTATAAATATTTATGTAAGTATACATATATTTAATTTCATGCTCCAAGATTCTTGTTAATGTGTATCTATGGGGAAAGTTCTACTACCTGAGAAGTAAAATAAAGAGAGAAAAAATAAGTAAATGTGAGTAAATATTTTTATAGCTATTTTAAGTAGCTATTATGTGGTGCTGAAATGCTAATTATTTGTTTAGGGAAAATGAAAACTAGTAATTCATTTAATAAAATACATTTCAGTTTCAAAAAATCTCAGGATCACACAAACCATCTGGCTTGTCTTATTCAGGTATACTATTCATTTGCTTTTATCCAAATTTATCTGAGCTATCAGATGTCACCACAATCTGAGTATAATGACAAGTATGTGAATATTCTTCTGTGTTTGCATACTTTCACAAATGTCAATACAACTGTTGGGGCCATCTTGTCACCTATGTGGTCCTTTATTTTTGGTCCTTCTCCACGAGGAATTAGGCTGACCAAACACCAAAAAAATAAAATATGCAAGTTGAAAGAGTCCCACGGTTTTCAGATGTAATATTTCATTGCTATTTTTACAATGGTGGCACACAGGCTACTACAGGCCTACACAAGATGCAGGTAGGAGACTTCCAAGCTTGCAGCCAGGTGTTGTACATTTATCTGTCTTACACTCCTAGCCCCAAGGCTCTGACCTTCAAACACTCATATTCCATCCCTGCAATTTTGGGCAGCTAGTTGGCTTGTCTAGTGCAATATTCATGACTTCTATCTTCCCCACAGAAAGCTGCTACTCCACAAGACACTGAAGACTTTTCACACTTCAGTGCCCTACATTCTGTTCTTATTTCTGTTCTAGCTTGTCATCACAACCCTAGTTTTTTCCTCTAAAGACTCATTACCATCCACAAAATCCCAATTTTCATCATCTAGATAGGATAAATTTTGGACAAGACTGAACATACAGAATAGAGGACACTCAGAAGTGTTTCTGTCCCCACGTCAGGTACCATTCATCATAGTTTAGACAGCTCTCCAGTGCTGGAGGTGTGATGGAAGCTTTGAGACATCTTTAATCTTATCTCAGTGTAGTGTTGGTACAGTGAGATAAATTTGAGTGTAAGCTGACCACCAGACACCAGTCCCGGTGGCTACCACACCCTCATTGTAGCAATATGAAAGCAATCTCCTAGGTTGGACTAGATGATCTTGAAGGTTGTTTCCAGCCCTGTTCAGTGTGATTCTGCGTGTGATTCACTGTCTGTGGTGTTACACGCTTTGCAAAACCTGGTTTGCAGATGCAGTGGTGGCATGAAGTCACTTCATCACCTTCCTGCAGCCCAAGCTATGATTTGTGTGACACCACTTGGCATATACCACAATGCGTTCAGAACAAATGTATACTTATACAGATATTTAAATTACATTTTTTTTCAGCACACAACCAGTTGTGATAATGCAGAGCTCAGCAGGGCAATAAAAGCCACCTGAGGACTATTCCAAGAATTTGCCTGTCCAGAGTCCCAGATCACTATACCTGCTACAAGTATCCTAGTGAGCTAATCACTGTAACCCAGATCCTCTATCATGCACAGTTTATAAGCTTTCTGTAACACAGAAAAAAAGAAAAACCAAACAGAAAAAAAAAAAGTGAGATGTGTTCTGTCCCATAAAATATTTTTTAAGAAAAAAATTATTAGGAACAGTACAAAAAGAAAAAATATATCAGCAGTGCACATAGCACTGGTCTCATAAGTCATGAGAATTTATGTATTTTGCAGTTTTAAAAACTTGGTTTTAAATGTATTTCCTATAAATTCCACATCCCATGTCTCTCAATGACAAGCTCAAGTGTGGCTGCAACAAGGCACATTGTCATCTTATAGAGGTGAAAGGAATGTGAGAAAAGTTGCAGTCTTTTTTTTAAAATCACGTAGGCTAAATAATACCTTACCTGTACATTATATCTTTCTGGGATTTTTGTGGGTTATTTTCCCTGCCTTTTCTAAGAAGTTATTTTTAAATTTGAGTCACTTGCAAATCACATTGTTTCAAGTGTGGAAATACAATCTCGACTATTGAGTGTTTCCCCGAGTGGTAAATAGTGTTGCTCTTAGTTACTCATGTATGTGTATTACAAGTTTCTGTCTGAGGCCAAGGGCTGCTGACCTGCTTGTTCTTCACAGTGTAAAGCCAAAATTCTTTACTGAATGATCTTATAACACATATTGAAGGGCTGATGAATGTGAGGAGACAGCCGGTGGTGTGAGAAGAATTGGACTAATCTTTCATCTAAATATGCAGCACTGCCTGTCTAATAGATCCTTGTGCTGATTATTCAGGCTGTTACTTCAAACCACGTAAAAGCCATTTCAGTGTGCTTACTTTCAACAGCTTGTGAATTCTGGAACTGTGAAAGAATGAGAGGAGGAACCTGTGGAATCTCAAGGCCTGCAGGAATCCTGTCAGAACTGAAATTTGCTGGAGGAAGGTAGTCTTGCAGCACTTGGATGCTGGTGAACAGGAAACAGCCAGTCCCCACAGGCTGCTCCAGTACTAGAACAGCCATCATAAGAAGGGTCTGGTTGCTGTGCAGTTAGATACCAAAAAAGATGTGATAGTTAGAATGCTACTGACTCATTCCTCTCTTTTCCACAACTGCTTTACTCAACATTTTCAAAATTAAATGTTTCATCTTCAGCAATTGAAATGGTTTTCCATTTCACAATTAATCTGCATTTTTAAAGGGTTTAAATAAGCATGGGGGAATAATGTCATTGTTTCCTTTAATCCAAAATACTTTTTTCTGGTTTAATATTATTTCATTTTATTGAGAAGAATTTCAAAGATTTTTTATTCAAACAAAAAAACTTAGTTACTAATTAAGGTAAATAAATGTGGAGCTAGAATTAATTAATTGCAAGTAAGCAAAGATCTTCTTAAGTTAAAGAATAAAGTAAAAATAAATAATTCCCAAAGTTTGTTACAAAATCCATAGTTAAAACTACAGCTGCAGATAAAGTTTCCTAAATTTAGGTAGCTAAAGAAGGACTGCCTTTACTGATCTACATTTATGCACTCCTAGAAGCCAGTATAAATACAGTTTCCCATCTCAGGGAGCTGGTTTTCCATGATTGTTTAACTCTACAACTTTGGATATTATATAGTATATTGGAGATTATATATATATTAGTCTGCTTCTAATATACATCCTACCGTGCATGGTCTAAGATGTATGAGATTAAAAAAATGGTGGAGTTCCTTACCAGCAGAGAAGAGTGTTCCTTCAGGCTTCACCTCTTTTAGGCACCTGAAAGTTCATAATTTGGTCTGAAGCTACTGACTAGGACCCCTCAATACCAACATAAGCACCTTTGGGGTGAGATTCACCCATCTGAAAATAGGGACCCAAAGCAGGTCGTCTGAATTACTTTCCATTCATTACAGAGAAGCCTAAGTAATTTATCGTGAATTTCTGGAAAGCAAAATTAAGATGAAATTAATTGCGTCTCTTACTATGTAATGTTTGTCTTCGGCAACAGGAAAATAAGCATAAGATTTAAGAAGAAAAATCCCTTCATTTTCTACAGACATTTAGAGTTCCTGGGCTAAAATGTGTTGCCAGAAATTACAGAAGTATTTCTCCTTTTTATGCACACAGTACTTGTCAATGACCAGGTATCTAGGCTGCATGCATACATTAACCTATTCCCTTTATTATTATAATTGATTCTTAACTGTAAAGCTTTTTCCTACAGCTCTAAGAATTCAAAAAATACCTCTATCTTGTCAGAAGCATAAAACAGTTTTTCTGTTCTTACAAATTTTCAGTGATTGGATTTGTATGCTGCATCTTCTTATGGCAAACAAATGCACAAACATAGTCTTCTAGTAATCCACTTAAAACATAAACCTTCCCATGGTGCTTCCTTTGAGAGGCTGAGTGCCCATAGTCCTACTTAGATCAGCCATTCTGTTCAAGTTCCACATTACCTCCCTGTCTTTCTCAACTTAAAAAACCTGCTCTGCTTATTGAATTATTAAGAGCTCCATCCAGATCTGTCCTCTATACTTACAACATTATTGTATAATTGGAAAATGATTTAGCAACAGGCTGCGAGTAGAAAAATCAATAGACCTTGATAATGAGATCTGTCCTACATGTTCCTAATCAATTATTTAAAAAAAAAAGAAAGTATATTACAGGAGGTGTTTCACATGTTACTAATCTTGCAAGCTGATGTTCTGTATTCCTATTTTACTAATAAGGTCTTGTGAGGAAGGGTGAACTCTGTTTAAACTATCATTTGTCTTCATTTCATATCCTGCCAAGTCCCTAAGCAAGGCCAGAAGGGCACGAAGCTTTTGTGAAATAATAAACTATTCCTTACTCAGAACGTTGATGATATTATCTCCACTGATAGAGCATCTGTTTTCTACCTCATTAATCACGAACATTAAAATGCTATAAACCCTGTTCTTGAATCTTAAAGAAATAATATTTAGCTTATTTTGGCCTTATCTTTTTGACAAGCTCTGTTCTGCCTACTGTAATGGTAGAATTGTTTTCCCTTCATGTCCTAATAATTCAATATATCTATGTATAATTCAGTAAACTATACAAAGTAATTTTTTGTTCTTCTTTTGATCAGATTATTTCACTTTTGGAGAAAAAAACCCCACTGAAATGCAGATAAGACAGCTTCTCTGTGATAGTAATTTTCTTTTTATTTTTGCTTTGTTGAGTCTTTTAATACCCAAGCAGAACACCTGGGGTACCAATATGCCATTTAGACCTTGACCTGTGCTGAGTGCATTATAGCTGCACTGTCTCACAAGACTGAAAGCCGAAGGAAATTCTGAAAGCTCAACCTGAAAGTCATGTTTGGCTCCCCTTTATTCTGATGTCACCTGTAAAAAAGTAAAAGTTTTATTGTTGATTTCTGCAACCCACAAGATAATTCACCTTCCTCTCTCAAAATAATAGACAGGAATTTACAAGACTGTAGTCAGGAACGCAAGTGATTACCATAAAGATTATAAAGAGAAGAGGATTTTTAACAATTCAGCATTTTTTTTCCCTCAAATTCTCTGTATGAAAACATTTTTTAGTCACATTTCATCTGTACAAGACTTCAGATATAATAAGTCAGACCTGAGAAAGAAGTAACAGAGAGCACGGCAGGTTTCTGAACAGGTGGTAGTGTTTATTCAGATGCATAATATGATTTACAAAGTTCTTAATATGCTGAATTTGAAGCTCTAACTCTTCATCGCCCCAATGGTACATATTTTTAAAGCTTCCTGAGAAGGTCACTTGTAGGGATTTTTAAATGCCTTGAAATGTCTATTAATCTAAGTTATAAACCAATGTCTAGTAGTATTTGATTATTTAACTGGAAACTATAACTACTGTAAGGGTCATGTTGTCAGTGATCACCTCATAGTTCCATGAGGCCTGTGTCTTTCATAAGGGAAGGCAAATGATTTACAAAAAAGCTGAACAGCTGGAGAATGAAACTATGACTTTTTTTGTCTTTTCTTAAACCATGTTTCTTCACATTTGTTCTCATGTGAATGATTTGGATATAAAGGAACACCAACAAATGCATAAAAGGTACAGAATTATTTGCAGTTAATGGCAGCCATAGGAAATGCCATGAAAGAGAGTGCAAGGTCAGCCTTGAAAACCAGAGTCTAAGATTGTAGCTATTCAAACAATTGCAAAATCACATTGACAATGATGCATGCTTTGGGGTGGTTTAATGGCAATTGCTTTGTATTTGTGTTTTGTATTCTCAATTATCCATGACTTGGATTTGGTTGAGCCTCTTAAATTTCCTCTGCAAGAGGAGGTCTAGAAACTAGTTTTGGTAACAATATCTGCAATTCAGCATCTGCCACAGAGGTTTATAAAACCCACCAAGCACTGAGGGAACTAGCAAAAAAAAACCCCAAATTAGTTGCAATCTCACCTAAAAAAAGCTGTTCTCCCAATGACAAAAGCTGATACTTCAACAAAAAGAAACATTTTGTTCAGGACTATCATTTTTACAGTCATTCTCACATACTGGAACTTTTAGAGGTAACTCTTATTTCATTTGAATCAAGTCTGTTCTTGTTGTTTTGACTCAAATAAACAGCTGACCTCATTATCTTTATGACCGTCAGTGCACGTACCCACAGCTTGTCAAGTTCACAGCAGTGCTCATGTCAATAGCTACAGATGATTAAAAACTTGGAGGTCATCTTCCTTGTGCTCTTATCTTTCATTTTGATTAAGTAATTAGCAATTTTGTGTAGTCATTAATTGAACTAGCCAGTGCTAAGTTCCTAAAGCAATTAAAGAGATCCAGGAGAGGCTAAGTATTTTTTTTGATACATACAATTATGTTTCTGAAAATCAATCCAACCTTGGGAGTTGGGTAGGAGGGACAATTCAGGCACAGTTAAATATGTATTTATTTGACCATCTAATGTATTAGACACAAGCACAATAATATATATGGCAAACTGCATCAAATATGAATTCAAAATAAACCTCATACAGCCCAGTGATAAGCAAGAATTATTTCTGTAGCACAGACATAAGCAGGACCCAGTGTGTCATCAGTGGTAAAGGGAATTCTGTCCCAGATCAGACTCTTGTGCCCAGTGCTGAGCTTCACAGGAATCATTCATGCTGAGATCAGTTGCTACAGTACAGCCTCTCACATGTGGAGTTGCTGAGTCTGTGCAGGGGCAGCCCTGAGAGGCTTTCCTTCAGGACTGGCAGCATTCCCTACACATCTCAGCACAGAGCACACAGGTGCCAGAGTGATGCATAAGGTGAACAGTCTAAACTCAGGCAAGCCACCACAAGAGCTAAGACACACAGTGGGATCATAGTGTGCAGCCAAATTAACTATCTCACAATGAAGGGAAAAGGCTCCTTTTTCTGGCTGCGTGGAAAGCAAACAGTGAGGTATTGCTTTGCCTCAATTCAGTTCACTCACAGTGTTGGACCACACAAGTTCCTGGATCGCGTCATAAATTATCAAAACTGAGCAAACAGTTGACGAGAACCTCAGAATCTTTAAGAAAAGAACCAGATGTCTTATCTTTGGTCTTCTTTCTGTTTATGTCTCTATTGTTAAAGTTTGGCATTTTAACCTCACAGTGACATCTCTGCTTTGAGGAGGGCCACAGCAACACACCTGTCCACAAGCTGGGAAATCCTGCTCTGGTTGATGATTACCACTCTATTTTTGCTCTCTCATCCCATTTGAGTTACACCCGAAGAGAATTAGCACATGCACAACTGCAGGAATTTTGAATATATTTTGATTTACTACACACATGCTAATCTGGCTCAGGAGCCCACAGCTGAGATAACACTTCTAAAATTGCTGAGTGCTCTAACCTTGGCCTGTGATACAGAGATGATGGAAATAACTTCTGCTGATAACTTAAACTGTTGGGGACAAGAATAGGTTGCTACATAGAGAAATCAGTTTTCAATTAATTATAAAGCCAATAGAAAGATTAGTAGAGTTGATGTAAATATTTGACCAGGCCATTTAGAGAGCCCCAAGGTATCTCTCTAACCAATAGACAAATATCTCAAAATCAAATCTGCACAGCGCAACTGATTTGGTTTTGGCACTATTCCCAACCCTGACCTGCATAAAAAGCAGGTGTAGTTACTAGCACATGTTTACACAGTGTTTTATAGTTTAGGATTGCAAAGTAATAATGATTTAGCCTTTCCAATAGCCCAGGAAAGTGAGCAGCCTTTAGGGATGTAAGTATGGAGATATTGAGAGGATTGCCCCGAACCCTTTGCAAGGTATAGGAGGAAGAACTTGTAAAAAAGTCTCATTTATGATACTCATGGAACTTTAATATTCATTTATCCTTTTCTTCAGCTAAATGCAAATACTCACTCCTTTCTACTCCTTTAAATTTTTGTTAGTGGGCATTTGAAAACATCTCTAAAAGCCCTGTTTTTGACAGTAGACTGCAGGAACACCAAGGCAGAACTGCATGTGTCTAACCCTGCTCTAGAGCTCTAGGGCCATGTCAGCCCAGCATTGCACAGGAGCAAACCTCCCCCATCTCACACAGCTTCAATGAAGTTGTTGTTTGCTGAGAGACATGCTGCCAGCAGCTCACACTGGAGGACCTAAACACTCTTCAGACACACTGGAGTGCTCAAGCTGATCTGCACATTCTGCCAGCACTGCCTGAGGAGCAGGAACAGCTCTGTGCCAATCTGAGCATGGGGGTTTTAGCTCAGAGCTGCCTTGTGATCCTGAGCTGCCTGAGCAGCTCTGTGGTACTTCTGCTTTGGATGGCCACAGGAGATGGCGCTGACCACAGCAAGAGTGCTTCCCAGATCATCCTTTAAATCATCATACACAGAGTTTTCTTCTTTAATTAATGCTTTCTACACCTGAAACCCTTTTTTCTCCCATTAGTTAATCTAAGGTTCCATTAATAAACTGAGGCCTAGAACCAGAAACCTTGGACTTGTAATGTCTATTATATTCTTCATTAAGTACTGCTGAACCTGTCTATAAATGTAGGCTCATGAAAAGAGAAATTCCTGCCACATCACATATTTCAAGATTTCTGCAAAGTTGTCATAATCTCACAGAATATTCCACACTGTGACAAATATTTCTGGCTTATAGGAGTTTCTGGAACAAGAAAGAACATGTAGGGCTTGTGAAAGTCTCTCAGTGTTTTGTTCAACTTACAAAGAAATGTGTCTTCTTACTGAAATCTCTGTCCCTTAGCTGGACAAACAGTGCTTGAGCTCCAAACATTGCAACAGCTGAAATCCCACACTATTTTTGTCACCACCAGCCCCAAAAACCAAAACCAAAGCAAAAACGAGTCTGCTCCTGGCTGAACTGGTTGGAGTTATGCTAAGTTAGTCTCAATACAGAACTGACAATCAGTAGTTCCCAAATGCAGATAATAACAGCAATAAAAAGAGTGACAGTAATAATAATAATTATTATTATTACAATAATAATGATATAGCTACATACCTCAAGCTGCATTTAAAATCACTTAAACAGAGTAAAACTGATAAAACCAGATTCAGCATGTCACAGTCTGATGCATCCGCCCAGGAAATTCAGAAACACTTAGCTCACCATAAAGCAAAGAGAAAACAATGAAAACACTTGCAACAGTGTTTCAATTATATCTTGTTAATGAGATATTTATGGGCCAGTGCTTAAAGTGGAAAAAAAAGAAGGCAGAAGTGCTGATTAGTGTTCTTTAGAAGTTAAAATGTTGGATTTCAGTATTTCCAAATTAATTACAACATTGAAAATTTTAGTGAAAGGCATAATCCAATAATGGCCACAGAAATGGGACATTAAAATAAACTCTCCAAGCTGAAGGACAGCCACAGCCAGTGTAAATCATCAAAGTTACACTGATATAAATGGAATTATACCAAATTGCACCCACTGAGATTTTGGTAAAAAGAGCAACAAGGAGAAAGATGCGAAGGTATAAATAGAGATGCCTGAAAGCTAAAGGAAGGCATTTGAAATTCCTGAATAGGATACATAAAACCTGAGCGCCTGAATCTCACCTCAAGCCCACACAATCAGTAGAGACTTGAGGACAGCTCAGCTACCTGTACGTAGGATCCTGCCTTATGGTGAGACCAACCAACCCCAAACCTCCAGGTATGCTTCAGATTAAAAATCCATTGTCTGTTACAGAAGTTTATAAACCCATTTTACAGGTGAACACACACACACAGTCATTCCTTCCTGAACACCAAAGGTAGTGCAGAAAAACAGGCGCTACTCCATAGCAGCTATCTGACCTCCAATAGACCATAATGCAGCATAAAAATGAACCATTTTTCAAACAGCAGTGAAAAAAATCAATATTTTCTTTTTAACTCTGAATGGAGCCAAATTTGTAATTCTCCACTCCTGTCCCAGAATGAACCTACAATCTCAAAAGTGCAGTGCATTCATTTTCAATATGCACTCATTAAAGTAATATGCTTAAGCATTTCATACCTTATTTGCTTGGTTTTCTTTTGTCTTCAATTTCCTTTTCATAAGGGGACACATACCTCCAAAAACATTAGAAATGGCTTTCATTCCTGTGCACACATGCCTTTCAAACTTGCCCAGTATTTGTAAAAAAGAAAGCATATTTTCACGAGTAATGGGCTGCTACTGTGAGGGGGAAGTAACTGAGGAAGACTGAAGTGCACTAACCCTATAGCTCACAAAAATATGTTTCCATTTAGTTGTGATTGAATATCCCATTTGCCTGTTCTTTTTTGCCTGAAATATCAAATTCTTTACTGTATCTGAATGTTGTGGATCACAGCTAAAATTAAAAATAAAGGGTATCCACAGCTAGCTTTTCTTCTGTGCCTTTCTCTGAATTCTGTTCACTTACCTCATCCCCTTTCTCATCTTTCCTCAAACCACATCCCACCTAGTGAAGCCTCATTTTTTTTCAAACACTGCTTGAAGAAATATGTTTCACAGACAAGATCCAGGAGCCAAGTGTAGGTGTCTTCTCCCTTTATGCAAACAATGGCATAAAGGCAAAACTCACGTGTTTTCCAGCGCCTGTTTATCCCACACAGATCTAATGCAATGAGGTGAAGCTCCCCATTCCCTTGAGCTTACACCACCACCTGAATGACACAAAAGTATAACTACTTTTTCAGCACTGCAGATGACGTGCCTGAGTGTTGTTTTAATTTCTCTCTCTCGATCGCTGCCACAGAAGCTCACCCTGCCCCTCGCAGCTGTGGCACTGGTTCCTGGGTTTACGACATTAATCCTATTGGATCCCTTTTGCCTGGTTTCCTCTGTACCAACACTCCTTCATGCACAGGTCCTTACCCCTCCCAGAGCCTGGGGGAAAAAGCTTGCTTGGGTGCTCTGGTGGCTGCCCCAGAGGCTCCCGGAGCTGCTGGATCACCAGCATGGCAAGGCTTCTCCATCACACCTCCATCCTGCCCTGTGTCCACCCACCGCACTCTCTGAGGCGCCCAGAGGCGCTGCAGAGCCAGACACAAGTGGGATGAGGGAGATTTCTGAGGTAAGGTCACCCCTAATGGAGTCTGGGGTAGACTGCTGTCTACTGTTTTTTCACAATTCCTTTGCATCAAATAACCTGTAAAGGTGTAAAGACATACATAACAAGTAAAGAGGCCACAAATTAATACTACAGGTGTCTTGCCTACACAGAGAGAAAATTCACTCCTTTCTTCTTTTTCGTCTCCTTTGAATTGCTGTTATTGCTTGTACCATGCAAGTGTTTTCCTCCTGTCACCATCTTTCCCTGGTAGTTTGCATCCCTCCTGACATGCAGAGGCTTCGTACCAGCTCTCTCTAAAATGCTAAGGTGAGCTGAACTGACTCTCCTTTTGTTGTGTTAACAACATAGGAATAGAAAATTTCAAGACTTTCTTGGAAATATACTTGTATTTCCTACTTTCAGTCTTGGCTGCAATCCAGAAAAACAGAGATGTATGAGAAAATGGGGAAAATGTCATATTTAGGGAGAAGGAAGGATTACTTTTTCTATATTGTAAAAAAATATAATCTTTATTCTCATATTTTACTTTCCAAAATTTTATAGAGTTATTTACAGGGAGTTAATTTCTCTTTTTCTCAGGGGATGACACACACCAGGAGCAATGAGATTTGGAGCACTTAGAAGCCACAGTCCCAAACCAGTATCCATTTGTACCAGGTAATGCAGAAACATTTTCAACCTGCCTCGCCCTAGAGATAAGGACCAGCAAGGAGTAATGCAGCCAGGTCATTTTCAAGTGCTATTTCAGCCACTCCATAGACCAGCACAGTAAAACTCTTTCAAAGTAATTGCCAGATGTTAATAATTTTAGTGGTTGTAAAGGAGACCTACAGTGACAAACCCATTGCCTGTCTGTGCTGCAAGGATGAACACCCATGTGCAGAGCCATTCCCTGTCTCATGGCACAGACTATGCACTACAACAGGTGGCATTAAGTCATGGAAATTAATGGATAGCCAAAGTGATTAAATTCAACTACAACATTTCTGTTTTGATTTACCCCAAGCAAATTAAGTGGTGACCCATCATCTTTGATAGGAGTTTTTTTTCAGTTTGACCATCTGTTAATCTGTGTAAAAGATGGACAACTACAGTATTTATCAGCCCTTAACCTCAGAGTTGCAGAGAAAGCAAAGAGAGCAGAGCAGAAGACAGAGCAGACAATCTAAACATCCTCTTGTACTGGAGACACTTGTGCCAATGATCAGAGAAACTTCTTGGCATCATGTAAAACCAAGGAGAGGAAAACAAATTAGGCTCTCCTCAAGATTCGTCTAAAGATAAACATGCTGGAAAAGAAGTCCTGCCAAACAACCTGTAAATTATAGCAATTCTATTTACTATTTTTGGTCCAATGGTCTGTGCCATCACTCTTAAAGCTTCTTCTTTTGCTACTAATTTTGTTGTCTTCTTACTAATGGAACTTTGTATTTTCAGTCACATTGTTTTCCTTTCAGAGACCAGCCTTAAAAAAACTATTTCACCTTGGTCTCAGGAGAATGTGCAAATTCATTCATTTAATATCTTGTAAGCAGCACCTTTTCTGTCATTTTTGTAATTTCTTCTTTTCTCATTAGCAGCTCTTTTGTTCCTGCATATTTCCAATGGTACACAAACCTTCTTCTACTGTATAAATCCTTCTTTAAAATCCCTTACTCTTTAATTTTTTATATAAAAAATAGAGTAGAGCCCACTGGATATTTCATTTTCCTGTGAGAGTCTGCTCTTTTTGGTAAACTGATGTTGAATAAGGGCAAGAGGAATCATTAGGTGTTTAAACTTAGCCCCAAATAACACATTATGGAATTCACTGTGGCACTTATACTGGAGAAGGTTTTTTTACTGCATAATAGATCTCATTATCCCCCCAGAAATTCAGTGTTCTTTATTACAGTAGGAAGAACAAGGTACACAGAAATTAGCAAGAACAATCAAAGAACCAACACAAGAGAGAAAAAATACTTTTTCATCTAAAATTGAGATGAGGACCTTACCTTGTCAAAGGATTGTACTGTTTGAGAAGCACAGGTCTCAGAGGGAGTAGAGCAGTTAATGATAGAGGCAACTCAAAACATATGATCGTTTGAAAAATGTTTATAAATATTATTAGATTTGAAGCCTAGAAAAACTGTTGTGATTATAGAATCTGACACTTGCATATCAGGGGAGAAGATCTTGTAATTTCTGCAGTGACTCCACAGTGTCTGAATAAAAGCGTTTATTAAAAAGACACATTTTCATAACTTAAAAATATTCCTAATGATATATAATCTGTCAAAATTTACACAATATTAGCCCCTTGTTCACTTACTCTCACTGTTAATATTTGCAGTTCATTTCTCATTTATAAGTCAACCTTTTAATTTTAGGGAAGTTTCTTACATTTAGTTTTCTTTGCATAATTGTGATCAGATCACGCCATTTTTATGATTGAATTTCACCTCCCTCATGAAAATACTGGTTGATGCAATAAAATCATTTCTACCCATTCTTTTGCACATGTAGGTCTCATAGACATTATGAGATGCAGTATCATCACAGTAGTTCTTCCAATTCCATCATTGCTGTAATCTCCTTTATAAAGTATAGATGCCTTAATGGGACTCAGTGTTATGGCAGGATGTTACTCATTGTATTTGCAGAATGCCATGCCCTGTTCCTGCACAGCTTTCTCTAGTTATATCCAGAGATTTTTATTTTTATGGTAGTGTCATGGTAAAATCATATTCATCCAGTTCTTTAGACAAGTCTTGAAGACATTTCTTACCTTCCAGAGTATTGCCTGACACACTGTAAACTTGATCTGTGGTTTTCCTTTCCAGATGTGTGATGTTTTATTTGGCAGTATCGAAAGCAATATTTTCAGTGTTTTTAGCCAAAAAATTCACACTGATCTGTGTTATTTATTTGTCCTGTTAATAACTTCTCTAGTAGTCTTTGTGATATATATATATGTCTTACCAGCCTTTATTTTATACATTCTTTCATATTAATGACTGAAGTGTTAAATAATATTTAGCCTAGAAATTCATCACAGGATGATGAATTCCCATACATAACACTTGGAGATCTATCAGCAATCCAGTTTTTTATTTAATTTAGAACACTATATTGTGATAATCATTCTTTTCTACTTGACAGTCTCCATACTTCTGTGTATTGTCTACATCATTTTTTCCTTCTTTTGTGGCTGCACAAAGCTATAAATAACTTCTGTTTGAAAGCCACGAGTCTAAAAATAGAGTGGAATGGAGCTGAATACTCTAGGACACAATACACATTGTTATTTTGCTAAACAGGTGGGGAGGGGGAACATATCTGACAGGCATTTGAATGTTTTCTCAAAACTTCCTTATTTAAAAGAAAAAGCTCTAAGGACTTGTGAAATATCTAGATGTTCAGTCTACTTAACATAAGATTACAGCTTGTGTCTAGCAACCACTACTTTTACAGTGTTTTCATAGTTATTTTACAGAAGGTACCTATGAAGGAGGGGAGATCCAGCCTAATTCAGAGGTAGATTTCTCTCTTGAGACAGGATATCTAGACTAAAAGGGTTGTCCAGGCTCCCTATGCAAGGAGAGATTTGCACTTTCAGACCATTTTAGATAACCTTATTCAGACAGCAACTTTAGAAAGGGATTGTGTTCTGAAGGCAACTATGTCCCTCTGTAGAAGCCTACAGTATTAGTTCATGTCAAACAATTGTTTGTAAAAGTTGGGATGAATACAGATGTAGGCACTTAAACTTTGACAGATGACAAGTCCTGCTGGAGCCTTGCGAGTGACACCTCCTCCTTCCACTGCTAGACAGAGAAAATCCATAGGCGCTCACAGTCTTCAACAAGAGCTTCACTAAACATATGCACAAGTGAGATACCTGCATTAGACATATTATTTTTATTGAGTATTGTTGCAATTTCAAATTCAATATGTCCTATTTTTCATTAAAATCTTACCAATTTCATCATTTTTACAATCATTTAGTTTCAGATTAGCCTTACACCAGTTTTGCCAAAGAGCAGTGACTTTTCTTTCATTACCAATCAATACCATCACGTTTGACTGATCTCTGAAGGATTTTTTAAGTTCCCCAGTGCTGCAAGATTTGCAAGTAAAAGAAATTCAGTCTCCTCATTCTTACTCCTTTGGCATTCAAGGGTGCCAGTCCTGCTGATTTCAGAAAAATATTTAACTTCCACTGTTTAAGTTTATGGTCCTCCTTATCTGCTAGCTCAATAGAAAGTATTTCCTTAATACTTTATCATAGGAATACATCATCATGCTTTTCTTCAGGAACAGATAAAAAAAATATTTGTTGAACGCTTCCTTTCTATATTGTGATTACTACCCTTATCTCCTGTAGTACTGATACAGTTGTTGGACTGTTGTTTGTTCCTGACACACTTAAGAAATTCTTTTCTGAAATTCTTTGATTGGTTTTCTGCTTTTTCAGCAATGCTTATTAACATTTCTTAATATCAGATTAAACTTGTCCTGAAAAGTAGAATACGATGATCTGTGCGATCCCAGTATCTTAATGCACTTTTTCTTTGCTTTTGGCCATGGGTGCAACATATCAGAGCATTGCCTTTCTATTCACAGTACTCCTACTCTTTGTTTCTCTTAAAGCAGATTTTGCTGTTAAAACAAGCAGGCATCACAGTCAGTCAGCAGTTCTGCATCTCAGCTTGCTCCTTTCAGTTTACCCCAGCTTCTCACATGTCAATCAAAACCACTTGTTATGAACAGATTTGATGCCTGCAGAGATTAACAAATTGAGACCCCACGATGCAATCGTGAGACACAAGTGGAAGGATACAACATATGGAAGCCAGGTTCTGGTGAACCGTAATAGCTCTGCCTACCCTGTCCAGATGTTTGCAGGGCCCCAGACATGTCAAACTCCCCTCAGTGTATCACATTGTCAAATAGAAAAGTCAAAACACTATGAAAAAGGCTATTCCCCTATGTCTGTAACCTTGCTGAAACCAGATAAAGCCAAGAATACACAGGTTTACAACCAATTTTCTAATTAAAATACAAAAGATTCTGACATTCTTTAGATTCTGTAGGACTACATAAGAGTCTGCTTTCCATATTCCAAAGGCAAAAGAAATGTGCATGTATTCTTGTAAGACTAACTTATAAACTACTTCCAACCCCCACCTAAAAAGCTGCTTGTCCTGCTAACACCCTTACTCCCATATAAAAAACGTGACTTTTTGGAAACTTTCATAGGGAATCAAAGTGAGAACAAGGAATACCAGGCTGACCTCTGTTGCCCATTGTAAGTCTCAGACCTTCCGGTGACCAACAGAGCAGTTACAGGATTTTTATATCAGGTTGCCTATTCCACCTCATATGCCTGCTCTGCTGACAGGGTCTTTAATTACATGATTTCATAAGTTATTTTCCATTCAGTAGGTGAATCAGCAGTATAAATGAGGCAATATTTTCTTTTCCCTCTCAGCATTCATGGTGCAGTTTTAAGCCCATTTACTGGGAATCATCCAAATCTTACCCAGAAGATAGAGTCACTTATTATCTTAGGAGTGTTTCTGTGGGCATGCCTGTGCCATACAACGAAGGGTGGCATTAAGACTCTTTGGAGAGCGCTGCCCAAGAGCCAGCTCTTGAACCAGAAGCTGTGTTGCCACATCAGCGGGGTGCTGCAACTAATAACCTTCCTTGGAGCCAGAGCTCGCTAGTATGGGTGCAGTATTGTACCAGCACAGCTGTTTTACTTTTGATACCTGCATGGCTATGGACATTTTGACAATCTCATGGCTAGCTGGAGACATGGTGTAAACATGCCCAATGGTACTCATCACCACACCAAGACTTAAACATGTACAGTGGCAAAGTACTTTCGAGTGTGTGTCAAGCCACTCCACCATTCTCTAACCTCAGTTTTAGAAACACTGGGTAATTCTTTGCATTTCCTTTTCCCACTTATGAACCTAAAAGCACTTATTTTCAGAAAACTGATATTAATTTAGAAAGTCTAACTCACACTATTCTGAAGACCAAAGAGCAAGTTCAAAGCATTTTCAGAATAAAGAAAATTTTCAAGACATTATGCTTTCACTAAAACAAACATTTCTTCCTAATTTTTTTTCTGTAAGTGTGATGGGTTTAGCTTTCAAAAATTTTAGTGATATTATTTTCTTTCTTAAAGAAGTTGAGGTTCATGACTGTGGTGATTGGTGCTAACTTGACATATGACTACTCTATAACTTATAAGGAACGCATATAGGCAAATATATCAAGAGATCAGTCATTAGAGAGAATGTCTGTATTTTGGAATTTATATTTATATGTCATATAGAGTGTGAATGATAGACTGTACCCATTCCACTACCAAAACACATTCAAGCTTTTCTATAAGAGACACAAATTAGTCATGAGCCAGCAGGTTTGAGAAACACAAAGAGGTAAATTACAAAGCAATGTGCTGGGATTTAGCTGCATGACTCCCATTAACATCAATGGGATTTAACTGTGTGACTCCCTGTGCACCACTTTGCAAATTTACCCTAAACTGACTAGCGTGGTAATTCCTAGACAGCATGCAGTGGGGAAGTTACTG
Organism: Oriolus oriolus; assembly: GCA_013400235.1. Taxonomy (NCBI): domain Eukaryota; kingdom Metazoa; phylum Chordata; class Aves; order Passeriformes; family Corvidae; genus Oriolus; species Oriolus oriolus. The sequence goes on along the minus strand of VXBT01016245.1, from coordinate 2,828,331 downwards.
CTTCTGTAAACACAAGGGACTGTTGATTCTCAAATGTCTCCATGCTGCACGCTACAAAGAACAAGCATTCAAAGAAACATTTTATTCCCTACATCACAGGAGGACAGGCAATAAAGACACAAGCTCAGAACTCCATAGGGGACTCCAGTTCCAGAAATGTCATTTAGGGAAAACAAAACTCTCTTAATGATCCTTGATACTGTCAGATTCCTAACCTTCTCAGCCGAAAAAATATGATCCTTTAGTACCACGTAGGCACTGAAGCACCAAAAGAGAGTAATTCCTTAGTTGCTGTACTAAAATGGCCTTAGAAAACATAGAATCACAGACTCATAAAATTATTTGGATTGGAAGGGACCTTAAGGATCATATAGTTCATTCCAATATTCTCTTTGATACTGTTCCTCCTGAAAATTTGATCACAAAGAGTTTGTTTTCTGCTAAAAAAGGTTTATTCATTTGTTTCCCTCTGCTCTCGTAAATCTTTCCTCATTCTTACATTATTAGGTAGCTAAAGGTTTCATTATTAGGTAGTTAAATCTAGCTCACCTTTTATTACCTTCACATATGAGCTGGAACAGTTGTATTCCTGGCTGAATAAAAGAGTACAGGCCTCGTTTGCATTGTGTATTTCCCAAAGCAGAGCACACAATTTCAATAAAGGCAAGAAACACAGTATGTGGGACAGCATAATGTTAGCATGCAGGTGGTTTGTGATTTGAGGGGGATGGAGATAGTCAATGGAAAATTTTGAAGAAATGTTAGAAGTCATGTTAGAAATAAAAATTCTGTACTTTTCTTCTAACTGAGCCATTATTTTTAGATTTTCAGAGCTACCTGTAGTTTTCTGTACTGTAAGACAAAACTGCTGCTCCTCGATAGATATCTATCCTGCAAAGTCAATTTGGAGATAGTACTGCTTCCTGGAAAGGTTAATGTTGTAAACTTGCAGTATAAACACAACAGCAGAGGAAAGTAAAGAAGGGCAAAGCAAAGCTCTTCTGACTGTGTTATTCTTTCTGGCAAGTTATTCTTATTTTGCTGTTTATATTATGCCAGTTTCCAAGAGCCTCAGTAAGAATCTGGACCATCTTTTTGGCTGCAAAATTAAGAGAGGCGAAGCCTAAAACCCCAAAAGAAGGGGCTAGAATGGTGTGATAAAACACAGATGTAAAAAACCACAGGCACTGAGGCACGTACATCTAAGCATGCATCATTACTAGCCTGTTGCACTGCACTGTACAATATACTAATTTTTCCATCAGAGAGCCCAAACTTTCCCTTATACTAAATGTACCAGTTCTTCAATATTCTCAGAGCTAAAATATGGAGTTCAGGTCTACTGGAATGAATGAAAAGAGTTGTTAGAGGACAGACCTATATGGCATAAGCTTCCTTCCATACTCTTCATTCAGTCTTTTCTTTGAGCCTGGGGGATGATCAGCAGGTATCTATTTCCACCCTTTATTATCTAAGGATTCTCATTTTCATCTTCCCATTTGAGGAGCAAGTAATACTTTTGTATCACTTAGCTCCTCTATTAGCAATGAATCTCCTGAGCCCCTTTAAAGTGGATTCTCAGATTAAAATCAGCTATCCTCACAGTCTCTTCATTCAAAATGCACTGAAAAGCACTGAGAGGGAACCGTATGTTGGATAATTATCCTGATATCTCAGCACAGTGAAAGGATACACACATCCCTTTCATGTCTGTGTCATTCTGCGGGGTTAGCAGTTCAGATCTGCTCGCTCTGATTCAGAAACTAAAAACAAACCTATCCCTGACTTGCTGTTTTTCAAACATACTAAAAAAATCAATGTCTTTTTATTATAGCATCTGCGAGAAAAAAACATGTAGAAACAAAAATAATTCACCCCCACTCAAAGTATTACCCCTGTTGAAAGAATACTCCTTTTTATCCAAGAATATTCCTTTCCCATTGAAAACATTCAAGCTGTTACTGGACTGACCAGTAAAATCCTCTGCAGTCACTTCTGCTGATGAACTGGTAGGGATGTGTGCATGTGTGCATACTCAGGCACTTCAATGTCACTTGCAGTTCTGAACTTTATGGTGTTAGAATGAATATTGTGGATATTAAGACACTCTCAAGGTTTTCTATTTCAGCAGGCCTCTACACTGCCCTTCATCTGGCCCACAGTCTATAGCCAAATTCATTATCATCTTTTTTTACTTAGAGCCTCATTCCTGGATTCGTGGAGTTACAGATCTTCTGCTGTATTTCCTTAATTTTTCTGTCTTCATACAAAGAATAATTAGCAGGAAAAACCTGAAAATGTGATTCCATAAGGTTGAAAAGCAAAAATATAAAAATCATCTACCTAGTTGAAAGTAGTTTTTGAAATGCAGTAGTTAGTTGGTATACCTAAACAATTTGCTTGTTTTACTGAAAGAGTGATTCTTCAGCCACCCTGTGATCTCTTGAGAACTTTGCCTCTGACTTCTGATGGCCTGGGGCTACAGAGCGTGTACAAAACCCTATGAAAGTGACATCAATCAGAACATCTTGTGTTCTGCAACTGTTTGCAATCAAGAGGACTCTTGAATTTCAACAGTGTTCAGCTGTGTAACTGGTGAACAAAGTCTCTACTCATTTCAAATGTCCCCTCTCTCTTTCCATGTTAAGAAATACACCCAGCTAAACCTGGTCACGGAAGAATGTCACACACAAAAATCAGCCTGCTGTACCATCAGACTGATGTTTTGTTTAATAGAGAAACTCATGCTGGTGTGGTGGAACTCATGCTGGTTGCCCTGGAGTGGGGGACAGTTAATGAATACTTTCTCTCTACCTGATCAGCAGCAGGTATGAGAGAAACAGGCTCCCTGCCAGTTTCTTCTTCTTTATTTCCTCCCTCCTTCCCCATTTCCTCTTCACTGTCTATTGTCACAAGGAATTGAGTAGTTTCCAAAAAACAACCTCAGCAGTGTCCAGCAGGAGCTGAGGCATGGGCAAGAGCCTGGGCTCCCAAGGACACACTGATTTGCAGCCCTGCTGCAGCAGAGGATGCCAGGGACCTTACCTGGGTCAGCAGCAGACTGCCCAGCCCCTTGGCACCTGGCTTGAAATGTGGTGGTAAACAGCCTTGTGACTCACTGAAATAGAAACTGAATATGTAGTTAACTCTTCTACGGGCTGGGATTAGCCATACACTGAGATACATTCTGAAACATCACTCTGCCTAGATCCCCAGACCAAAGGCCTATTTCTCAGTCAAAGCCATTGGCACCTAGAAAGTACATATACTTCCTAAATGTAATTTGGAAAGCAGGACTGAATGTCTGCATCCAGGCAGAAAACATGTATAGCCTTACATAAACCCAGTCTTGAACTCTTTAACTTTGCTGAATTCTTCACATTATAGATCTGGTTTCAGTCAGTTATAAAACTATGAAACTATTTTATTTTTCTCTGGTAAGACTAACATGAAGTATTGTACACCATGTGTGGCAATTGTTTTGAGACATAAAGACTTGTTGAATAGAAATTCAAGTAAAATATTTTAAATTCACCAATGGATAAATTTCAGATAAGAACAAGAATTAAGAAACAAGTGTCGCTATTGTCAATAGATTCAAATCTTCCACCGTGGTTCTACATATCCTTTTGTTATAGCTATGCTGATCCCTCAGCAAGGACTCAGAAAATCTCTTTCTTTTCAGTTCCTGGAGGCTTTCAGTAGCATAATGAAAACTCCAAAACAAGGACTTCTGTATCTACTTTGTAAAAACTTATTTGGCAAGCATCTTTCAGTAGCAGGAAATAACTGTTAACTGATAGCAGATAATCAAAATGTCTAGTGTTCTGGTCACAGAAATTACTATAGTATTCATCAGGTAGGAGAAAAAGAACTCGTTTGTGTTAGTAAGTATGCCAAAAAGGGTTGATAGTGTAAAGTCTGATGGAGCACACACTGTATGCATAGCTTTTATTTTCCTGGAAAATTTACAATCAGATAAAATATATTCATTGGCTTTAAAGCTCACAGAAAGCAATCCAAGACAGTCATTGTAAATCTATCATTCAGTGATGTCTGCCGTATTTAACTGACTCTTTGATTTTCATTTCTATATACAGCTTCAGGTGGAGACATTTTGGCTGCCATTCCTGTGATAACATTAATAGGCTTCTTGCACCATTTTTGACTGCCTAACAAAATAATTTATTACTTACCTTCAGGAAGTTACAACACAGAGAACAAACTTGTAGGTTACAATCCATTAAAGCTTTGTGCTTGCGTTTTGATTTCTCAGAATCATGGGCTGAGTATCCAAAGCGAGAAAAAAAGACAACAACCTAGCTGCTTGAAACAAGAGAACTTTCATTATTACAGTGAGGCTGAAATTTCCGGCACTGACATCACAGATCTCTCTTCATGTATTTCAATTCAGAAAAATAAGAGAGGGCCTGGTAGGAAAATAAACCAGAAAGGAACTTGTCCAACTGACACTCAGGGTAATAAAATGATAAATAATAATGCTGTGTGCATGTTGACAGATACTTGCAATATTCAGTGCCCTGTATGCTACCTTCAGCATAAAAACGGGTCAAAAGCTATGAGGCACAGTGTGTTGGTATCCAAGTGTTTATGCCCTGTGCTATTGATGGAACTTTTGAGCTGACTCCACTGCTTGGAGACAAGCTTTGACAGATGCAAGCCACAGCTGTACACAGAAGTGCTGCTGCTGACCTGGGAATTTTTTCTAACACAGACTCTGCCAGCTTAAAAAAAACAAGGTTCATTTACGGGGAAAGCAAGCCATCTGTGCTGTTCACCATACTGGGGCTGGTGAAGTTTCCTTCCATCAACTACCTCAGTAGTCTACAAGTCATAAACCAGTCTCTAGAAAGGCAAACTTCCTTGCCAGGGCTACATCTCCAAGCTTTATAACAGAGAACTGAGAACTGTCATGTTTCGTGGTTGCTGATTTATGACTCTCCTGGGTATGTTGTAGCAATTCTTCCATCTCACATTTGCCTAATTTAGCACTCCTGACTTAAGCAAATGTTCAGTTCTACTCCCTGTAGGAGTTAGGCTTGAGAAAAGAGGCCTGAGTACGTCCCAGCAGGAAGAAAGCATCCAGTAATAAGGTAAATCCCACTACAGATAGAAAGGCTACGTTCCTTCCACACTAAATCGGCTGAAAACTACTATAGTATGCATTGCACTTGAGGGGGTTTCATGTTTGAACTTGAAAAGTGCCCTGACAGTGGTCAGAAATATGTTTTGAGACATCAGATTTATGAAGTAACAGAATTATATGAAATTATGGCTGGAACTGTACAGCAGATAAGGATGCCCTTGAACTTGGCTAACTTCTGAAATAGTTACTTATTCAAAAAAAACCCCTTTTTTACTGCTCCTGAACTGTTATAAAATGTATAGTTTGTAAACTCTTCAATTAGGGGGAAATTTGAATTAGACAATGGGCTTTTGCATTTCAAGCAGTTATATCTTCTAGTGGTGCCTCTGGTCTCCCATATGAATAAATCCTCAGCGTATTTATATCTAAGAGAGAAGATAATCGTAAAACTGCAAAATTCTAAGTTCATTTTTAGTCAACACTTTTCAAAGCACATTTTTACTAGGACACATTTTTTTAAAAATTCAAAAGAAATCCAAGGAAAATTAATTGTATTTTAATTAACTTAGTTCTTCCTTTTCAAGACAGCAATAGTATAGATAAAAGTTATGGATTTATTTTCTAATCATAAGACTGAAGACAGGAATTTTTTCAGTTCTGCAGAAATATTGAAAAGTTTAAGCAAACAGAATTTCAGTGAAATATTCAATATTTACCCTTATATCTCAACAGGTTACAAGCAGAAAACAAACAAAGCCTCTGCCAAAAAAAACCTTAAAAGCCTCAAAATCGCATTTTAAATCTAACAGCGTTCTTTGCAGGAAGTGGTTCCTGCCATAGTCTCTAATATCAGCAGTTGGCACAGGCTGTAACACTATGCAGTGGCTTATTCTACCCAATTTTAAATGAAAAGATAGCACTCTCAGACTCCCTGACTCTGAGTGATTACTTGTGGGCTCAGGTTAAAGCTGTCTGGTTCTATAATAACTACAAAAATCTTACGAAGGGCTAGAAAATTATTTATCACAATGGTTTTCCTACCATTAACTCCATCTCAGGATATGAGTAAGACAGTAATATTGAAGCAAAATAAAGTTGGGTGAGATGGATCATGCAGAAGAAAAAGTCCTGGAGGAACTAAGACAAATTAACATTTAAGCTAAAGTTTAAATTTTATTGCCATCTAAATCAAGTCATCTGAGCAAAAGACACCAGAACATCGATATAAAGTAGCAGCAAGTTTAGAACAAGCTCACAGTATATTCCAGTGTTAGTCTTTTATATATTTAGAGATTACAAAAGGAAAACCCTAAAGTCCCCCTTAAAAATTACATACGGAGGGCCTATAAAGTCCCTGATTTCCACACATACAGTCAGAGTTGGTTGCAGTACTACAAGTGTAAGAGAAATGCTTGGTTTGGAGTTTATTGGGTTGTGAGTCTTTTTCCGAAATACTGAGTAGGTGACTGCAGAACTGGCTAGCAGGTGAGAGGTGTGGGCTTTTTCCACATACTCAGTCATTTGTACCTTTATCCCCCTGCTTTTCCAGTATATTTACCAAGAAGCCTTTCACAGCAGCCTTTTTATTCTTTTAAATACTGAGAAATGTGACAGATGCTCATTCAAGCTTTCTTCAAGACTTTATTTTAATCTCTTTTCCTTGTCTTCCTTAATTTAAAATACATATTTATCATGAGAAAAGTTAAAGAAGGTATATCACAGTTCATGCAACAGGTTTAAGTTCATGGCAAACGCTTTTTACCATAGCATTAAAGGCACTTGCTACAGATTAAGGAAGCAATTTATGTCTCTGTTAGATCCCTATAGCAGACATCTCTTGAAGAACTGGAAGGCAGATGATGACCAATCCAACAGTTTATGACAGATCCTAACTATTCCAGGAAAGAAGATAAAACAAGAAATCTCTTCCTTCATAAACTGCTCCCAGGAAAAAAAAAAAAAAGGAAAAAGAATGGCTATTGTCTTCAGACAGGAACAAAGATTTGGCTAAAGATAGTCAAAATGCTGCCTATTACCCTCACAAGCAGCAGTGACTGTTCAAAACCACCTACATGTCTACAGTCCCTATCTACATAGTATCAAATGATGCAACATCAATTTTTTACGAGTTCTTTTCTCAGGGAACCAAGGAGTCTGACTCAGTAAATTGCTATTCAATTAAATCAGTCAAAATCACAATCACTGTGTTAAATGAGAGCTGGCTAGGATCTTCTCCATATTTTGCCTTTCCTTGCAATTTCCACTGTCACCCTTTTCATTCTTGTAAAAAAGCTGATGAGAATGAAGCCCCACCTAAATTCATATTTCTGCATGCTTATCTTTTCTAAGGAACAGGTTTAAAGCAAACTTTCCACATCATCAAGGTTTCAATCCTGCCAATCTTTCTGAGGATGGACATTGCAACAGGAGGGTAGAGGCTGAGCTGGCTGCAAGCCCACCCTGCCTGGCTGGGGAGGGGCAGAATTGCTAAGCAAACATATGACCTTCAGTGATGAACAGGAATACATGATTTAAAGATAAGCTCAGCCAGTCAAGTACACAGACACTTGGGATTGCAGGATTTGTTCAGCTGGGGTCAGAATCCTGTTCTTGTTCAAAAGCACCCAAATGTCAATCCACTGAGAACAGACTAATAAAGAGCACCAGAAAGTTATCTCTGTGTGTGAGAAGACAAAAGTGTAGAATTTCTTGTAGGCATGGAGATAAGTTATTTCTTATAACATAAGTATTATGATTACTTGTCAAAACATACAAATCTTTCCTTTCTTATGGAATCTAACACCTTTCCAACCATACAGAAAGAGCCATTTTAAATAATGCTTGCAGGGACTGTTGGAGATCCACAGTACCAAGTACTGATCCACTTGTCCTCTGGCATTACAAAACATCAGTTGCTTGAGCTTGTATCCTCTACTTTTTATCCCAAACCAGCAGTATTACTATGGCTCCTTGTAATTCTCTTCTACCAATAGCAAGGAGGTGAAGACAGGGAGTATCCAAATAGCAAGACCATAAAGGGAATATTTATTTATTGATTCTAATGTGCAAGTCTTGAACACATGACAGACTTGTATCACTTGCTCTGTCATGACTGACCCTATGTGCATTCTTAAAACAGAAAAACTAATGAAGTTTACATTAGGTCCCAGCATGTTATATTCAACTAAATCATCTGACATATGCTGAAACTTTTGACTGTGCAGACTGTTTATCAGCATCCTCACCTGAAATATTAGAGTAAGTATAAACCTTAAAACTTTGGGTCTGGATCATGTTCGGGAGCTGTTCTCTTACAGTATTTAACGCTGTACACACTGTAGGCTTTGTACCAACTCGTTTAACGATGGCAATTGGATTTCTTATTCCCCAAAATTCATTAAGCCAAAGCATGGAGCAATATGCTGCAGGCAGCAAAGTGCAGCAGAATCTCACTCACTTTAGTAGATAAGTGACCAAATAACATCATTGTTAAGTCTGCTCCAAAGCCATCTTAAAAGAGACGGATTTGCTGTGGTACGGCAGGTGATAGTTTTTACACTGATGAGCATGAGCCACTGCTATTGCTGTCTCTCACCAGAAGCTGCAGAAAACACTGCCAACCATGCTGTTAGCTGATATTGATCAAGCAGCAGCCTGATCTTTTTGCTTTCTTGCTCTCCCTGGGAGCATCCTGTGCCCCCACGCAAAGAAGCACAGGAACCCAAAGGACGCAAATAACAAAACATCCTTATTGACCACAGAAGAGCAGACATCACCTCACACAGTGATCACCTCAGTTGATCAGAGCTTCATGCACCACTTACAGATGCCTAAAGCCAGTGTGTCTCTGATCCTCATACCTCTCCACAGTTACTCAGCTGCACATAGTTCTAGCCTGAAATGGTCAAGAGGACAACACATTTGGCCACTTTCCCTGCCTTCAGCATTTGCCTTTATTGATTATGATCAGCTGTAAAGCCTGTGAATTCTGGGTGCTCCAGGGGTTTTCTTGACAGCTAACTAAGCCTGAGGCAAATACAGACGCATGCAGCTCCAAACAATCCTACCTGGGTTTCTTCCTCCTCCCCCTTCCGCATGCACAGCATTTAACAGTAATTGTTTATGATAAGGAGATTGTAATTAGGAACATGCAATAGCATAAATGTCCAGTATTTCATATGCCAAGCATGTGCCACCAGCACAGTCAATATACCTCCAAAGATTTCTTTAAATTTTTATTATTTTCTTACAGTAGATCAGGACTCCCTCCCCCACTATGCACACATACATTTATGCAGCTGAACTACACTTTCCTGTGACAGCTGATTCAAATACAGACCGAGTTATACTGCACACACCAAGTTGTTGGTTCTTTCCCAGTAAGCAAGAGACAAATATCACAGAAACCAGTGAAGTGAACTTTTAAAATGGCAGTCAAGCAGAGAAATTTAGGGCTAAACATACGGACAAAAATCTAGCCAATGCTTCATTCCCAGTCCAGTGTTCATTGGAGAGTGAAAGGCAGTGTGCTGATCTTTGCAATTTCTGCTTGTGCTGCATAGGTTTCTAAAGGATTTCAGAATATATATAATGTAAGACTATTAGGAGAAGGTAAGTAGATGACAGAGTTCCCTTGCAAGCACACACAACTCCACACAGATACAAAGACAACACTCCCGTGAGAAAGGGAGTTTCAGGTCTGTAAAAGGTGGCAGTGGGAATGGTAATTTGAGTCTTATGTTATCACTTTTTCTTTAAAAGTTGCTTATTCATTCAAGCTATCAACATGTTGACTCATTTCTGTTTGGCTAGAGGTAATAGCAGCACTCTCCCATGCATTCAAGTTTCAACCAAATTAGAGTACAAGTTAGGATTCTTCGCCCCTGGCTGACAGTCTTACAGAGCTGTCAAGACAGCAGAAGGCTTTCTCCAGGTAAATAAGATATGCATTGCCATGGCACAGTTCTTGCTAAATCCTTGTATCTGATGCTGCCATCAGTGAGACCCACCAAGGAAGAAATACATGCCATGCCCACAATTATGCATACTCTGCTAATTGAGTTTCCTTGCCAAACAAAAACCTTCTAGGGAAAAAAAAAAAAAAACAACAAAACTTTATCCAGCTGACAGAATTAATGCCTCAGTCTTTTGGATTTCACTGCAAATATAAAGAACAAAATCACTCCAGTTATATATTTTATAGGATATAGAGAAGAAAAGGTCCTTTTTGTGAACTACGGACACTTGTATAAGCATTTTTTGCAGTTCAGATTTATCTGAGAGATGGCTATTCCCCTTGATTAAATAGAGATGAAATCGTCATTTGGAGGATGGATTTCACAGCAAATTATCAGGCAGTTAAGACCTTAAAGTCTTATCATTCTACCTAACTGAATAGAGCTCAGTAAACAGGTTGTATAGGAACCTCAAAGGCAGACTATGCATTTCCGAGCCTTTATCCATCAACCTGCTCCATGTCACAGACAGCAGCCTAATCAAGAGTATAGAAATTCAAAGAAGTCCTTTAAGATCAAGAGGTTTGTTATATTTCAAGTCCACAGCATATAGAGAAAGAGCCCAGTAAGGTTTCTGGGCAGCAGTGCAGAGTCTTCACAGCGATGTCTGAAACAGCCGGTGAGCACACTTCTATACATTATCATCTTCCCAGCTCTATAACTATTACCAGCGCTGCCTATTCAGCTCTCACAGCTCTTGTTTCATCTGGTCAGTCAATACAGGTTTACCTTCATTAGGAAAAAAAAAAAAGTCAATCTTAACTGTTGTGAGAAGTAATATCTAAGGCAAGATAAACAGCATTATGTAATAGAAGCAACCCTAATATTTAGGTTGCTCTTCAAGTATGAAAGATTATGAATTTTCCTGAGATACCTTTGCAATAGAAGCCTTTTCTGCAGACCTTAGAAATTCAGCGGAGAAAGCCATTGAGCTAAAAAAAGTGATTTTGCCTTGTCTAATGAAATTCCATTCAATTTTAGCGTCAATCTCAACTGTTAAAAAATTTAAAAATCGTATTTCCTTTCTTTCCCTTGCACTCCCCAGAATATAAGAACAGCTGCACTAAGTCAGAATAAAGGTTCATCTAGCTCAGTTCCCAGCCTTTCTGACAGTGGCAGTAGCAGATGTTTAGGGAGAACATGTGAAATATAGGGCAGACACACCATGATATTCCCTGCTACACCTCCCAGCTTCTGACAGTCAGCAGTTTAGGGACTTCTTGAGTCTAACTTAAAGATCACCATGCCGCATATATAATTAGATGGTATATTCTCCAGGTACATCACTTTGCATCAATCAACATGAATTTTGTCTGCCTAGCCATTCACTATTACCAGATAATCCTGCAGATCTTAAGACGCCATCTTTTTTTTTTTTTTGACTCTGAAAAATTTTATATCATTGTCAGTCCTTGTCAAGTCATACTTCATCCTTTTCCCACACTGTTTAGTAATACCTTAAGCAGCACAAGTTCTGGAACAAGTTTCTGAGACATTCAAACACTAATCCATACCATTCTAAAAAATTACCATTTACACTTCTTCTTAACTTTCTTCATAATTTTCATCCCAAAATAGCTATATTTCTTTTAGAAGCTTTGGTAAGGACTGCTGAAAAAGTTAGGATTGTTTAATCTTTGCACACAATATCAACCGGGGCAACCCTATCCACATGATCCTTTACTGCTTCAAAGCACTCAGATGGATTTATGGGGAGATACGTAACTTTTCAAAAGCTGTGATGACTCCTTCTCACTGAATTGGTGTGTGTACTCATTCTCAGTTTTATAGTTGTTTACACCAGATTTCCTAGCACAAAACTCAAACAATTACTCAAAATTCTCTGGAATTAATTTTAGACATTGGTGCCATATTTCATTCTTTATGTGATTTCCCTTTGAAGTTGTGGGTAAACAGCTATGACAATTTGCTACCACTCTTTTCACTATGGAACATTGTTCCATAATGAAACATCTCCCGGTAATACATGATTTTCAGCTATTTTCTCCAAGTCATCCTGCATAAAAGATCTCTCTTGCATGTGATCAGTCTCCTGTCCTCCTCCAGCCCACAGGGAGTGAGGTCCTGGGCTGCCCACATGCCTCAGCCTGAGGATTTCTCAGAATAAAGCAGCAACTAGGTTGTGCCCTGTGAACTTCTATGATCTATCTCTCTTCCAAAGTTACCACTGGGGACCAATTTAGGAACACTAAGCGCTGAAGGTTATTAAAAAGCTGTTTAATGTCATTCTGAAATACACACTCTGTGATTTTAAAGTCAATTGCAAATTAAACACAACTTTTTCAAATTCTGTCTAATTAGGGGATCAAAAACCAGGGATGTCAGTTCTCTAAGCTGCAAAAAATGTTCCTAAACTAGCAGCTGCTATTTATACACTTTTCACATTGTAGAATGGCTCCAGCCATTTCATTCAAGAAATACCTGCACAACTGTTTTGTGTTTGAAAGCAGCGGGAGGGTGAAAGTGTCTTTGGTTTGAGCATGGCTGACCTGTTTAATTCTGTTGCCTGAACCAGTCTGTAAACTACTATCAGTTCATGTTTTTTCACTGGTACAGCCTCTGGACACTCATAATAAGGCATATGCCAAACAAAAGGACTCCCCTTGGCATTTCTTGCAGGGGACACAAGACTTGAGTGTAAGAAATAAAAGGGCTATTTTATTCAGACTACTGAGCAGAGGCACTACCTACACTTCTCCTTGCCTCTTTCATTTCTAGACCAAAAAAACCCACAGACTACTCTGTAACTAGTGAGCTGATGCTTACTCTTCACTTTAATGTGTTATCTTTTCAAAACTGAATTAATGCACATGGATGACCCCTCAACCAGCATAGAAAAGTAAATTATTATTTAGAATCTCATGTCATCGAATCCCATTAAAATTCTTACTCTATGATTTAATATTTTCAGCTATATACCCTCATGTTGAAAAGCGTGCTTGTACGCAGAAATTCTCTAGGCAAAGCTGGTTGTTTCAAAAAGTCAACAGAGATATGAAGCAGCTGAAACTCTTTATATAAGGAGCATATGATTATTTTTGGCAACTAAAAAACAAATGAAGTTTTTAGGCAGAAATAGGGGCAGCTGTGACAGGCTTTAAATTACGAGAAACACCCATATGTGCTACATCTCAAATACACAACACAATGTATTACCATGATAAATCCACTAAAATAAGTAACTATTGAATCTGTGAAGTCTGAAAGTTCAAAATAGGAGCCAGGCACCTATTTACTAAACTGTCAGCAAGGTGGATAACACAGTGCTTCAGCACCTTCAATCTGCAAGCGCACTGAAAACTACCTCAGTCCTTGCAACATCAAGCTCTGAGCATACACAGTTTGCAGCTAAGTCCTGGGTTTTGCTCAGCTAACACGTCTAACCCAGATCCTCAGTCTTTGATCACACCTATCAGATCCAGACTTTGTACAGTAAACAGAGGTAGTTACGAATTTTTATTCCACACCAGTGTTATTAGGGCATTCAGTGGAAAACTGCAAAATCAATCTGGTCCTTGTTTTAAATCAGATACAACTTCAAAAACCTCTGTCCCTTTACAGGTGGAGGACGGTGGCAGTGCTTAGACATGGATGGGCAAGAAAAGAGACTCTTTTTTGTTGAGAAGGAGTCCTTAAATTCAGCAGAGTGATGGGGATAGATAAAATTACAATCTCACAAGGACATCACAAAAATCTCCACAGATTCTGAAAGGCTCTTGGCAGCTAATTAGCACATTGTGAAAAATTACTATTATTGTTAGCTATGAGATATTAGTTTTGAGTTTCAGTTCACTATCTTTACCTGGCTATGAAAAAAATCTAAATTACCTAATTCTACATCCATGATTTCTGAGACAGACACATAGCACACATTATTTTTCCAGTCCAATCCCAGCTGTGTGCAAGAAAATAAGAGGGATGGGACAGCAAATACTGCTTCATTTCTGAACCTGGTTTGAGTGAGGAGGAAAAACAAGCTTTTGCACCTAAAATCTAAACCTTTTTTTTTCTCAAAATGTTAATTAATTAAATACAATTACTTAGGTTAGTTGCTGTGGCTCCTAAACTTTTATCAGCATTATAAATGTCCCTGAGTGTACAGTATAAAAATAACAGCCAGAAATGTTCTTGCTCCAAACAACGACCTGCTCTGAAATTATTATGTTATATATTATAAGGTGCAACTGTCAAAACACTGGGTTGCTGGAAGTTTTGACAGCACTTTTGCAGGCATTTGTGCTACTATTCACTGTGGTTAACTATTTGAGAAACAGATGCAGCAACAAAAAATCAGAGAGCAGCCCACGAGCAGTTAGCTGCTGCAGTATGTCCCACTCACTTGAGAAACATTCCATGGACTTCACATACCCAACACATACATGCCCAGCCCACCACCCGTGTGCCGAGCCCCTCTGCAGAGCAGCACCCTGCAGTGACACTCCTGGCAAAAGCCCAGGGAAGCTTTGCCCTGCCACCCACCTCCCTGTCCCGAGATCCCGGGCTCCATCCCTACTGACACAGCCCCACTCCCCTCCAGCCCCACCAGCACTGACCATGCCGCAGCAGGCAGAAGCCAGCTGACATATGGGTGCTCTGCCCGTGTGTCTGCTGTCAGCATTTTCCAAGGGCTACCTTAGGCACCCCACAGCTTCTTTTAAGTCCCACGCTGGGTCGCACATTCCCCCTTGGACAGGCATGGGGGATAGGGATGGAGGAGCTAATTAGAAGCTGGAATTCACACAGCACAGCAATAGACACATTCCAGGATTTCCCAAGCTTACAGATGTAGCTTAGTGTCAACATTTTAGAGTAATTTCATCAGGCTTTAGATGTCATGTCTCTTTGATATTAAATATCCAATAATTTGATTATCTAGTAGCTCAAACAGGTGGCACTGCACAACTGCACAGTTCTTCAAAATAACTTTGGAGCACAAAGGTTAAAACAGATTCCACTCAACTCCACTTACCTTTCCGTGAAATGCAGCAAATTCAGAGGAGCTACAACATGTGTTGTGTACTTGATACACTGACCTTCCTTTAAACTTAGCTGTTTAAAAACACTCAAGAGTTACATTTTTTTCAGATCACTGAAGAGAAAAAAACTAAATATTCATACATTCCATCTCCATTTTCCATGGAATACTACCAGTCTTACTTTTCATTGCTTCTTTAATGTTTGCAAGGAGAAATTAATTGCATTAATTCCTTAATTTTTCTGCGAGGAATCTAACTTTGATTTTTAAGACATGGCAGTTTCCTAATTAATTTTATTTGAGGACTTTCTTCCCTGAAAAAAAACTTCAGGCAAGGTTATATGTAACTACATATTTTGCCTTGGTTTGAAATCCTTATACAACTAAATTTTTTTTAGCACTTTCAAAGAAATTAACGAAGTCAAAAAGTCTCTCATGACATCACATTTCAACCATGCCAAAACCTTCTGCTTTAATCTCCACTCTCAGGCACTGAAGTGGCACTTAGCTTACCTAAGTGAAATAAATTAGTGCAGGAAAAATTCGATCCATGATGTACTTCATTCTGTAGTCTTACCTACTTCCGTGAAACTTCATGCCAGTAGTGCACCTCTCCTGAGATGAACGTAACCATAATCTACACAACTGCATAAATGTTAAAATAAAGTCAGGCAGAAAAACCTGTCTTTTTGCCAGTTTCAAAAGGCACAGAAATGTATTATTCTCATCCATTCCAGGTTTACAAATTTTGCTGTGAGCAAAACACATTTTTTCTGCATCCTTCCCTAAGTAATTTTCCCAGGGTAGAATATGATTCTTCCTTGAAGGATTTTGCTTCGCAAAAAGCAACTGCTAGAACTTTTTTTCTTATTAAGAGCAGTTTTCTGGAGTACATTACAGTGAAACACCTCTCCTAACCACCTAATTATTCCAGCATCTATAGAAATCAGAGACAGGTAGTGGCAAAGTAACAGTTCTAAATTCTTCCCTAAAGGTTTGTCTTCTCTGCACTTCCCCAGCCTCCTGGAGCCCATGCTAGCCAAGTTGCTCACAGACATTCACCTGAGGATGCCGGAAGATTCTTCATTTTGGACTAGAAGGGAGTGAAAAAAGTCATCATCCTTTTTGGTAAGATTTAAAAATTCTCAAACCAACTTTCTCAAGGAAAACATATTTATTAGCATTGCACAGTCTGAGTTATCAAGTTATTCTTTAGCAACACTGAATCAAGCTGGGTCTGGGCAAAAACGGAATAAAAACCCTTCTGTCTCTCAGCTGCTGATTCACTGCAACAAGGGCACCTCCTGGAGCAGGCCAGTTGTATGCCATTCCTTATACAGCACAAGGACCAGGTGCTTTTCCCATTCCTAGGTGAATGACAAGCCCCTCCTTGATGCTACTGAGGGACATCTGCACTGCAGGTCGTGTAGTTATCTTCAAGCTTCCTAGTTAATATACTCCCAGTGGCACAGGTATAGCAGCACAGAGCACAACATGGGCAACAAAAGGCTGTGGAATAGAAACATGAAGAAATAAAGTAAATATTAAATAATTAGCCCAAACAGAATTCTTTTAGCTGCTATGGCCAAAGTGCTACTGAGCCTTAGGCTTAGTTGTTTAAAGCTGTTAAGGAATGTCTTATAGTCCATGTCCTTAGCATTCCTCAAAAGCTCTTTTTCCTTTCTGTTCCACCCTGACTGGATGCTGATCCAACAAGACACTGCTGATTTATTTGCTGGATGAAGCTGGCAAAACCGTGTATGTCCAGTGGCTTGATTCATCTTCCAAGGCTCTTTCATTCTATGCCAATGAGGAAGATTTTTGTTCCCTGACTGACATGCTGTAAGGTTTGCTTAGTTTGCTGTTTTTGTTTAGATTATACAATTTAGATGCAATCAGATCTCATGCTTGTGATCTAAATTGCTCACCAATATGTAATATTTTGCTAAGCATAATGCATTTTACAGATGCAGAAAGAGCAGTGAGTGAAAGGGGTCACATTCCTCTGTTATAACTGTTATGGAGGCTGGACTTGGCAAATCAGTGGCTTAAGCTGTTATAATAAAAATGCTTTTTTTATGCAGCCTCTGTACACAGACTCAAAAACCTAACGTGAGAGGTAAATAAAGTGCTAAAACAATTCTCAGCAGAGCCAAGATGATAAGTTTGCTCCATTAAAAAAAAAATTAAATCAATGACTTTTTCCCAAGTGGCCACTGAAAAACAGCACATCAAAGCTTTTCATCAAATGAATAAACATAAGGAAAGTATGGTTAAAAGAAGAGTTGAGGACCAGAGCTTCAAAGGTAACATTGACTCCTGGTTGTGACAAAAACAATCAGTGCTGGTATAGGAGGGTGGAACTGCTAGAAGAGAGTAGAAACTTGAGCTATGTTTTCTGTTTAGGCACTGGTCTTACAGCCTCTAATGTGTGTGTTTGGGTTATTTTAGTGTCGTCTTTGTGAGATTTGAACCTTCTAAGGGTTGCTTTACTTATTTCTACCTCCAACACATTATTTCGAAGGCTTGACCTAAGGCCAACACAGCTAAATATGTCTGGGCACTCACAAACATGATGCCTCCTTATCTTAAGTTTAACCTGAGGCCACAAGGACAGCAGGCATGCATCTACGCAGTTAGACTGGCAAGGTAATGAGGTAGAGACCATAACCAGCTTACACCCTGAAGAGGCAGAGTGGGATATTTAACTCATGCTCATTGATGGGTTACACAAATCCCACTGACTTCAGCCTAACCCTGTCCTTACCTGGGAGGCCCCACACAAAGCATGCAGTAGTACCAAAGTTTAAAACTTGTGGCTGACAACGACTTTTTTTTCTTTTATATGGTGGAAAACTAGACAGGTCTTACATGCAAAGTTAATGCCAAAAGTAAATCCTTTAAGACACTGTGCTGAAAATTTCAGTCAAATATACTTTGGCAAACTAGATACACACTCTATCCGTTCTCTATGAACTTTCCCCTGCTGAAAAAAGGTCATGCCTTCCAGCTATTTCAGAAATGAAAATACCCCACGCAGGTTATATTAAAACATGTGAAAGTGTATAAGATATATACACAGTCAAATGAAAAGTCTAGAGTCAAATGTAGCATTGAGGTTGCTCAATCAACCACACAGGTCAGGAAATTCCAAAAGTTAATGGTCCATGGTCTTCTCTTGTATAACTCCACTGAAACTACTCTGCATTCCCAAAACTCACTGACATAGAAACATATGAAGAATTTCCATTTATTTTAATTTATTAATGTTTGGGTTACTTAATTCATGGTGGAGACTAGTAGAAGATTCTATCTGGACATGTTAACATCATGGTAAAACTGAGCTAATTTCAATCTGGGTGTATAATCTTTGAATGAGAAACCTGAAGTCAAGACCAAGTGGTCCAAAGACCAATTTAGTACTTAACAGCCCAGGAGTTTAAATTAATTTCCTATCTCTCTTACAGATTCCCAAGAGACTTTTGGTAAATCACCTAAATCTCCATGCAATATTAACTCATTCCCATGTTAGTATATTCAGTATAGAATAACTTGATTTCAGCTTGATCTACTTTATCTACTTCTGCAAGAACAATGAAATAAGCCAATTTTGAAGCTGGCATCAGTCATATTTTTATTCATTTGAACATTTATTTTGAAATCGTATCAAAAGGAGCATATCTTTCCCACACTGTCATAAATAAGTAGCCCTTATAATGCTTTATGAAAATTAAAAACAGACTCACTAGTCATGGAAAACATCAATATGAAAGGACTTTTAGAGAGGCAAGACTGACTTAAATAGGATTACAACTGAAGCTTGAACATATGAAGGAAATTTGGACAATTATCCCATTGACTTTCCCGTTGTCAGAATGTCACCCAGCACTTGTGTCATGATAGCTGTCACTGCTACATTGCACATTCTTCTGGAAGAAATGCACGTAAGTTTCCTGAAAATATTGAAAAAATTCATAGTTCCATTGATTTCTTTTCAGAAAATAAGATATGAGAAAAGCCTTTCTCTTGCAATTTAGTTCCTACCATTTGGTTCTGTTACTCAAAGAATGAGTGAGGAATTCTTAATGGTTTAAATTTTCCTTTAATTTAAAATATATTTTAAAGCAATAATATGTAAAACATGTTGTTATGTATTTGGAAAATAACTTTTAGTTTTTCCTTAACCTAGTTTCTTAGTGAAAAAAAGCAGATCAACTCTATTTAAACAAGTCATTGTCTGAATTACTAAAAAAGTACTCCTCTAAAATTGCAAATTCTTAGTGTTTGCTTAGAGAAATTAAGCTGAAATACACTGGCAGCACTAAAAGACTACAGGCACTGTTGATTTGTATCACAAATTGTCCTTGCATTTTTATTATTATCTTGATGTGTTTTGTTGATTAAATATTTCATATACCTTCAAATATTTCTTTATCTCTTTTAGAAGGTAAAATACACATGTGGACTTCCCATACTAGACTCTCCCTTTTCTAAAATGCAGAATATACTTGCTGTATTTAAAGATCTCATGATACATTTCATGTGTACTTACAGCTTCATTAAGTTGTATGGAAATATTATGAAATGGATGTATTTGCTACTGTGGGTGGTTTCACAGGTGTTTAAAAATGTGCCATCTGACTGTCCTCTAAAATATGGCAAAACTTTGATAGTGTAATAACATTACATACTGAGATAGCCCAAATATATATTGACATTCCTCTTTGGGAAGTATATAAGATATAGTTATAGATGCTCAGTTTTCCTTTTCTGAGTACACTTCAATTTGAGTGTAAACACAGAATTTAAAATTATGGAAAAGAAACAGAAAAAAACTCACTGCTATTTCTCAGCCCTGAAGTGTGAAGTTTTAGAGATGTCAGATTTCACATGTTCTCAAAGATATATTTTTGTCTTTAGAATTGTCAACATATGGCTAAATAAATGTGAAAAGCATTTGCAAAGCTGCTATGTACAAAAATATCTGGTTGAAATAACAGGTGAAAAACTCTGTCCCTCAACGTATCAACAAAATAGGACTGATTTCCCTGGAAATTTCATGTATGCTATGAAATTCAGAAAAAAAATCAAGAACGAAGACTGCTGCTCTGCAGATCCAAGTGCCCCAAGAAAATGCTACAAATCCAAAGAATGCTTCTGCATGCTACCTTCTGTGCAGTAATATCTAATTTAGCAGACAAATGTGAAGAAGCACACATAGCCAGGAAACTCCCTAACAACAATACAGGAAGATGGAAAAGAGCACACATATTATAAGTGAGGCCAGCATTCATTTGTGCTCAAAATTAAACACTATACTCAAGAAAATAAATATGTATCACTAATTAAATAAACTGTCCCGCTCAGAACTACCTCTGCTGACAGGAGTCTGCTGTTGCTGCTTCTGCAAAGAGTGGCAGCTAGGAATACCTCGTGGTTCCCAAGCCCACAGATGTCCACAAGTTCTCCCTGCATGACCTGCAGTGGGCTGAGAAAAGATTAAACTGCAAAGTCACCCACACTGCTGGGAATAAGGACCAGAAGCTCAGGTTTCTTCTTTCCAAGAAAGTGGTGGCCTAAGTGACTGAGAGAGGTTAGTAGTCATTGCACACAAACCTCAGTGCAATGCAGGGGTGTAGGGTCCCTGGAAATTCCTTAAAACAGAGGGATATAATTGTTTATGTTATGTGTAAATCACAAATTACAAAGCTCTAAATTGCCTGGAGACTGGAAAAGTGGCAAGTGCCAGTCCATTCCTGATAGATTCAGCTACATCAGTGCTAGAGAAAAAGTTTCAGCTTCCCGGATATTTTTCAGCTAAAACTGCAGTCAAAACAGAAATGAAAATGCATAGTTACCAAGATGACAGTTATTTAGACCCCAAAACTGACTTCCTTTGAATTAAAAATGATTTCTGAGAAGTATAAAGTCCTAACACTTGTTGAACACTTTTAATTTAAAAAAATAACAGCATTCAAAAATTATGGCATTCTTTTAGTCTGGCTTTTCATTTGATAATTTTTGTGTTTCCTTAATTATGTGATACATGGCAGACTCCTGGATTTTCCCAAGAGGTTATAATACACCATCTCTTAGAAACAAACACTTTAATTGGGTACAAAATTCTGGCTTGTACAATCAGCTCCTAAAGCAGATGAATGCAGGTTTTTATACAATAGGTTTGAGTTAAAATATGAATGTTTTAGTGGAGGGTGTTTATAAAAGCCATCTTTGGCCCCAGGGGTTAACTTCCTTACGCAATATCTCCTGCTGTGAAATACCCTCTGCTAGAGCCTCTCTTGCTACCAAGCACAGGGATAGTTTCAGACCAAAAAAAAAAAGTGAAATTAACCATGGTGAACACCCCACTTCTCAACATGGAGGATTTTTTCATTGAGATATTAAAGTGCAGGTACATTATAAATTGTCACATGCTCACAGACTGATGTCTTCGTGCTGCCTCCAAACCCTTCTGCAGGTTGTGTTTCTCTAAGATCTGTGCAAGTACCCACAAAACCTGTGTGTATCAATAAGTTCTAGCTGGATCCAAACCCCAGCAACACAAAGCTTTCTTGAAGCCTACAGAATTAGCAAATACTACAAAATTAAAGTTAACTATAGAAAATGTACTGCATAGTGTACAGATCCAGTGAATGCTCCAAGAGATCACTCCCAGGTGTAGAAGGTGAACAGACTCAGACAAGCTTCTTGTGATAGTGATAAAAATGTTCCAGCATTCACATTTTGCACATGTTCCAGCATCCACAACATGCAAGTACTCCATAGTGAGAGTTGTGTTCTCTGAAGCATAAATATAAAATAAAGAAGCTTTCAGTGAAAAATGTGTATGCTTTCATCAGTATTTTTCCTTTAAATGTTCTTGCATGCTAATCAGAGCCATCATTTAGAACACAAACTCACACTTCTCTTGGATCTCAGTTCATTAACGCTGCACAGAAAGGGCTATGGATTCCAGAAGAAGCATCAGTCCAGAAATTTCTCCATAAGGGAGCAATTCTCTTTGGCTTCCAGAGAAATTAAGGGAGTTTTATAACTATGGGCATCTCAAAATTTGTGGGTGATAAAGTCTGAAAGAAAGATCAATATTTAGGTTAGCAGATAACTCCAGACTTATCCAGCCAGCCAGCCCCTCTAGAAAGCAGTTTCACATCAAATGAAGAGCAATTGATCTTACAAACACAAAGGGAATGAACTTAGTCTAAGAGCCATCCAAAGCAATATACAAATGCATTCTTGAGAGCCAGCAGGAATATCTGTATGGACATAAACCACAGTACACTCTGCCAGAAGTCTGACAACTCAGGATAGGAAGAAGAGACATATGGAAGAGTCCAGACCCTATTTATGGACTTCTAAAATGTGAAAGCTACAAATTCTTTTGTAACATCACAATTCCCTTATTTTTTGTCATGTAAGCCAATACTATCTGCAGCAAAATTGCTAAAATCATATCTCATTCAATGTCTGTTGGATTTTACACTATAAAGGGTCATCTCAGTCCATATATTTTCCAAATAACTAGATAAGCCACACTCAAATTTCTCTAGCACATCAGTACTGATGTGTCTCTAGCACATCAGTAGAGCCTAGAAGAGGGAAAATATATTTTTTAGACCTTTTAGAAAGTTTGTGTGAGTTGACATATATCATGCTGTCTTCTAATTTCTCTAAATAGGATTAAGATGGAAGAAGATTCCCCAGAAATGCCCAGAGATACAAGACACAATCTGGCAGCCTTACCCAGAGAGTAAAGGACTACTTAACCCATGTACAGTTTGTAGGTTCCAGATTTACAAAGCTAATGAAAAATTGGGTCCTTTTATTCGCATTTTGTGAAATGTAAAAGCAGTAAATAGTAGGAGAAAAGATTTCAAGAACATTTTTGTTTGTTTGTTTCACATTATTAATTAACACCAGATGTTAATACTCTCTTTTTTGTGTTTTAAGACTGTGGAGTCCTAGGATCATATGAGCTATGACTTCTGGCTAAGCTTGATTAACTTGATTAATTTGTACTGTGTTCATTCTTGCTGTCATATTGAAATCCAATTTTCAAGGAGATGCCAAGTCCTTGTTGAAAACAGTCTTTTATTATATCCTAACCAATGGATTAGAATTAGATTGGGCTCATATGGGAATAATCAATCACAGTTTACATTTAGGCCATTCAGCACATTTAATACGCACTCACACATACAATGTATAAAAAGTTATATACTATTAAAAGCATTGTTTTGACACAATTGAAGAAAATACAGATTTGAAGTATTCTAGGTCATTTGGACACATCTTTCTTCCATTAACTTTAATGGAAGAGATGGACCAGGTTCATGCTTGGCTTGCAGTGATACAATTTCACAGAAGTCAGTTGGACAATATTGATTTACTTGTGCTAAGAATAAGGGTGTAGATCTCCCAAAAGAGACTCTGTTTGTGAAACAAAATGATACTATGCCAGAAAAATTCAAAAGTACTCTCATTTGGCAAAGATATATTGATTAAAACCCCTGAGCTCCATCCTTTCTTTCAAATATTTCATTCTTACTGATGTTAACATGTATGAACACAAAATATTTAGGTCCCTTTAAACATTAAAAATGTTTCATAAATATGGGCTCCTAGATAAGCAATTTACTGGTCAACTTCTTAAAAGATTTCTGAGAATACCGATGTCCTCAGAAAATGCTACTGGACTTCCTCAGGAATATGTTAATTTGGTAGGATTTTGTTTCAGCAAAATATCCAAACAAATATGGTTCAGTTATATCAAATCATGCCAACACTGTAAGAATGCTAAATGATTTTTTATATACTTTCTATTTAACAAATTATAAAATACTCTCTACCATAAAAGAAAGACACTAAATCAAGCCAAAAAAAATCTTGATTAACTAAAATATATTTGTAATGCATTTTTCCATATGCATAAATGTACTGCTGCATAAGGTATTTCTCGAGATACATAGATCTTAACATGATTTTTGGAACTGATTTCAAAGTATTTCATTATTAGGTTTAGATCAGCTAACTATCTAAATAATGCATTTTACTGTACTACATAAGCATAATACAAAAGTATTAATTCATGTAAGTAGTAATTTATGAGATGATGCAACTGATCAACAAGTCTATGTTCTATTTATTCTCTTTAAATCTTTGTCTTCAGAGAAGATGATCTTAACTACAAGCAAACCTATTGTGAATCCAATCTAAATGTAATATAAACAAGTGTTATAATATGCCACTTTTGTCACTTTTTTTCTTTTTTTTATCCTTATATAACATGCTCTTTTAAAAATGTCCATTAAAAACATTAAAAAAAACCACAACAAAAGCATCATACTTTCTTGCCAGGAGAATTTCTCAAATTACATGATTCTCCAAGAATGAATTACTGGGATACAAGGCAAAAAAATTTTTATAACTCCTTCTTCACCACATCAGAAACATGATGAGAAGATTTCTGAGTAAAGGAGGAAAACACTTACTGTCTGTTAGATCCGGGTTGTGGGAGAAGCTGGATTAATTCTTCCATGATGTCATGAAGATACAGTTCAATAAGAAGAACCACAAATACCCGTATATTAAAAATATAGTACAACTTACAACCAGGAAAAAGAACTCTATTTCTCTGGAAAACCAACCATCAGTTACTCATTACCACTCTGTGCTCTCTGATTCTTGGCTTTGTCTTTCAGGTTCTCACCCAGTCAGGACTATTTCAAATCCAGTATTGGCTTTTTGTTTCCCTGAGGGACAATAGTCTTTCCAGTGGAAGTTGTTTTCAGCACCACTGAGTGTAGCTTTGCCAGATCTTTATACAGCTCAGTTTTCTGCTTTTACAATCGTAAACAGGCTGTTGGATCAAAATGTAAGGTGTCCCTGGTCACATTGTAGTTCTAACTCCATGATACTGATGTACACACATGTTAATATATTAAAGACATGCCGTACCTGGTTTTTAACTTCCTACAAGATTAATTTCTGTCCTGGAATACCTTGAATACTTTTTCCTACCTATGAAGGTAAACTCAGAAAAATACATCAAAGATTTCAATGTCTTCCTACAATGGCATTATGATGGTTCATTTTGAGTTCTAACTGCAGGATGGTGTTGCTGTTTTTAAAAAAATTTGCATGGCGATACAGAATTATAAAACAAATAATTTCAAAAATAACCTTAAAAGGCCATCCAGTCTAATTCCTGCTGAAAATGGGGCCCACTGTAAATACCTTCTACAGATCTGAGTCCTATTGAACAGCTTGCTATTGCTATTCAGCTAGAGACAATTCTTACAAAATTTAACAGGCACTGGACACTGATGATCTCTTAGACAATTCACCTGTTCAGAAAGGATTCTTGTGGGCATGATGAGTTCAGCATCACTAAAAGGACTTAAGAATAGCTGAAGTGGTCGCTACCACGCCTCACATTTCAGTCTTAATAAGTGGTCATTCTTACATATTTGATGTTTTGCAGACTGTTAAAATCTATAGAAATCCTGTGCTGATGTGTTAAAGGCTTCAAAAATGTCTAATGTGTGGAACTGTTGGTTTGTTGGGTCTTTTTAACAAATTTTGTTGTTGCTCTTCCAGCAACAGTGGAGGGATAATCTTTCTGGAATATTGAGTCTGATTATATTGAGTAAAGGCTGATATTTTAACCAAATAAAAGTATAAATTTAAAGCTGTGTGTAGGCTAATCTGGAGACAAGAAGTATTATTTAATTGGTTTGTGCTGATAGCTTGGTATTTTTTATATTTAAATAAAACATCACAGCACAGTTGTGACTTTTCATCTCTTTAGTTAAGTGGAAAATATCACATGCTTTAACAAACAGACTTTTTTTACTTACAAATCTATGCAAGTAAGAATTTGCAGACAACACAGTAAGATATTCTGCCTCCTAACAACAAGATGAAAATCTTTGTAATTTGTAAAATAAGAGGGGCAAAGTAAAAAACAATACAAAACAAAACCAAAACTGCAGGGTGCCTCAAAAAGAGTTGTTCAGTTTACAGATGCAATCCTTTTATTTTCCCTTTCCCTCCTACACCAGAGCTGTATGTTCTGGTGGTATGCAGTGATTGTCTTCTGTAATGGCCAGAGCAATGTATTTCTCCCTTTCAGAGGACCTTTATTTTCCTCTGCATTTTAAAGAAGACCTTTCTGGAGAAAAGGGCATTGAGAGGTGATGAATTTGGTATGGAAAAGACATCATACAGCAAAGTTGCAATATTAGGATACTGCTAGAACACTCATTACTGTCATCTCATTATAACTGCTTAAGATATTCCACATGCACCCGGCCTTGCAACCATTTCCTGGACTATTTGCTTTTAACACCTTGCTCCTTTCTGTGTGTACCTCCAGCACTCCCACTTTTTATCTCATCAGCCATGAACTCCTCACCTTTTCCTTCAACAGCCCACTCCTGCTAGCTCACGAGGACTAGCAAAATGTTGCCCACATCTTAAATTCACACACATTTGCATATTTCAGGTCCCTGACAGTGTCTAGGCAGCCAGCAGCCTGGGATTGCAGGCACACATGCAGCACTGCATTGTCTTGCGGTCTCTTTGTGCTTCCTCTGGTTGCAATGGACCAACCAGTTGTGTCTGTCTCCTCCTTAGAAGTTGTGAGTTGTATAAGGAAGGATTTTCTTCCTTCCGAGTCTTTTCAGAGCATGCAGTTCAGCTTGGCCAGTGAACACTGCTAGTGCAATAGTAACATACACTCACGGGGTAACAGAAAAATATTTGGTCACGAGAAGCTAACAAAAGTAATACTTTTTGATACCCTCTTTGATAAAAATAATGAAAAGTTCTTGAGACAATAAGAGTCAATTTGAATAGCTGCTAACAGCTTAAAAATCAATAGGGATGTCTTTTAATTGTTAATTTGCCCTGAATCAAAAATTACTGCTTGTTATCAATGCTTTATAAAGCCAGCCATTCACTAATTTATAGGGTTGTCTAGCTTCTAATGGATTTATGTATAGAAATGCTCAAAAAATGAAAAATATTTGCAGAAATATGGTCTACAAAGCCTTCAGTAAAATATTATGTCTTCCATGGGAATGTGTAGTATACCCTGGTACTTGGTGATTTATTGCTTCCCATTTAAATGACACTTGCTGAATTCTGAGGGACTTTCACTTGACGTATAACGTTTCTTTTCTAGTCCTTAAATACATGCACATTCACACACAAAAACACATTGAACAAGACAGATGTATTAACATTTGTTGGCAGGTCAAACTAAAACATTTTCAAAGACAGTGCTCTCTTTGACCTGCTAACACTTAAGCAAGCTGCAACAGCCCTATATAATTCAGATTGTAATATGCTTTACTTAACCTTTGTTAACTAACACATGAAGGAACAGCTTTTCCTTTTAGTAAGGACAAAGCATGGTATTTCAAAAGGGCTTATGTGGGTTGAGAGTACGGCTCTGTACACAGTTAAATCCTACATTTGACTGCTGAACCCATTCTTTCCCCTTCCCACCCAAATCCATGTGGAAACAGAATAGGGAGAAAAAAAAAAAGGTGGGATTGAAAATACTTTGAATTCTTTTCCATATTAAAACAAAAAAATAGATACATCATCTTCCATTTGTACATGATTTTCCCTTGTAGAAAACATGAAACATCTAAAGGCACTTGTCAGGAAAGACCAAGGAAATGAGGGATAATGTTCATTAATATGCTGCAAGATAAGCTGCACTGGTTTATCCACTAATTTAGTCACTGGAGCACACCCTATAATCTCCAAACTATGGTTCTGTCCTTTACTTCTGGGATTTGAGATTTTTTGACAGTCCTCAGCAGAGCATGTCCTCACGAGAGGGCTGTAGACTACTCCAGGCTACTTCTCTGAGTAGCTGGAGACCCAGGTAAACCTCCTCATCACTGCCAGAGTTACTGAAGTGCTGTTACTGGAGGGTTACTCCTCTCCTGGTTCTTTTTCAGGGATGTTTGAGCACACAACAAACTTTTTAGCAGCTTCTGTTTCAGGGACTGTAGGAGCTCTACCCCACAAGAACAATGTCATCTGTTTGGAGGAAAATACTTCATTCAGACACAGACTTTGCCTAACTCAGATCTCCCATCTGGATGCAGTAGCCCAGTCACCACGTTTTTAACTTCTTCTAAGCCCTTTGAGCCTCCTAAGAATTTTCACTGTGGTCTGCTATTACACTTGGCCTTTGTATAGGAATCACAGAGTAAGGGAATGAAAGGGTCCTGCCAGGCACAGGCTGTCCTTAAGAAAAGTATCAGTAAAAACAAGGCTACCTTCACCCTCCCAACATAGCTCCTCTATTTTCAAGAGAGAGATTTTTTTCTCAGTGGTTGAAGAAGTGAGTGTCAGGTGTGAAAATTACATGAATCTGTGAAAAGGATTTACGAATTGACTGATATTCTATATACAAAAGATCTAAATAATTTCTGCATCGTTGAAAAAGCTGTGTTTACAAAATCTCTAACTATGTCTACTTTAACAATACAAGAAACAGCACAATTTATAAATAGATTTTAACTTTCAAATAAGCTCAGCCACAAGCAGAGAAGTCTGTTTCTTTTTTTTCACTTACCTGGTTTTCCTGTGATCTCAGACAGTCATGTTCTCCAAGTCCACTGCTGTTTTGAGGAAACAGCTTCGTTTGTATAAAGTATATGTCTGGCTTTTTCAAAATCATCTGAGTTTAGACAACCTGGCACCCTATTTTATCCTTCTTTCCAGGAGCTCAGTGTACAACAAAGAAAAGAAATTCCCTGAAAACTCATGCTAAATATTCTGTCTCAGGAAACAGGCTGACTCCCTGTAGGTGGAAAGTATTGTCCTGGTGAGTCTAGCAGATTTTGGGGAACATCAGAGATAAAAAGCCATTATCACTGAGCCCTGGAGCCCCTTGTCTGTAGGGTGATCTGGAGAATGTTCTTCTACCCCCTCACTGCAGTCACCCACTGTATAGAGTGAAAATGTGACTCAATTCAATTCCACAGTCTTTCAATTTCCCAACACCCTCCCTTCTGACACGTGAAAGCAAATGTTTCCCCAGTTATCCAAAAGCCTGTGTCTAGAAAAATTAAGTCTCTATAGGGTATAATTTTGAAAGGTAAAATGAAGACTAGAGAATTCAAATGATCTCACTTGAATGATCTAATGCCAGTAACCTATTCGAAGAAATTTATAAGAAACAAAATCCCAAATTTCTTTTCAGTTTCAAACAGAGTTAATTACAGAATTGTCAGTCCTGAATAGCTCATGGCACTGGGCCAGAGGAATACTGAAGATATAGTTGTCTTGGATCATATCCTGGATCTTCAGACCTAGTCTTGGACCATTCTGGGACCTCATACAAGTTTGCTGACTGGGACAATGATTTTAGAGATAACTGATACTACCACCTAGACTTAGTTAAAAGCAATCCAGCCTTGCAGGAAATTTAATTTTCCACTGTCATTAAATTGGATTCTGCCAGGAAGGACCTCAGAGAAGTAGTGAGATCGTAAAACGGCCTCTAAACCAAACACTGGGATTTTAGGAGGTAGATAGGAATGAGTGTCTAGGAGGAGATCCTGCAGTTTGTTTCTTCTCAGGAAGCTGCAGCCATGGCCTTTCTCTTTTCCCACTTCTCATTGCTTCCCTATCATTTTCTTTCTACATGAAGTCAAACCACTGAAAAGGTAATAAAAAAATCATTCCTAAGTGGATCAGAATTGAGAAATAATATGAAAAACTAACATCTTCTGTTTATTTTCTTTTCTTTTCCACCATTAATCCTCAGGAGAGATACAGAACAATCTGACTTTGTGATGCAATCTGTCACTGGGTTGAAAGCAGGCAAAGCAAGGAAGGAGGGGAAGCGAGAACTGCAAAAAATTAAAAGAGCTCTCAAGACCCTCCCTTGGAGGCCCTGGAAGATGCTAATATAAGGTCTCCTAGTGGCTAGGAACAGTTCTAGAGGCAGATCAGCAAAAATAAAATCGTTTTAGAATAATAAAAGCTGAGAGAGCTCTGTAACTCAGCATGTCCCTGTTTTTAAAAGCGTTAGTATGAAAGGACCACTAAGGAAAAGCCTTCAGTTTTCTTATTTAAATAAACGAGTTACAAAACACATCAGTACCAAAGGGATACCTGTTACATTGCCCGAAAGCAACTTTTTTTCTAAAGTGAGTACAGCCATTGAGGAATACAAGTTATTGTTCTATGTGTGAAAATTCAGGTTCATGGAGGGCTTCAAACACTCTCCAACACAGCTATTGTTTCCTTCCTCAGAGTGTTCAGAACAATGGTGAGTGCATGCATGGAGAAGGTTTCAATATCTGAAATACAGCCTGTGCTCACAGAGTAAACAGTTTCCTTAGGGTCTACTATCCTTCCTTCCCAGTTCCCTGGGCTTACTAAGGAAATAATTGAAGAGATCTAAGCTAAACAAGGAAGACAGCCAGAAGAAGACAGACCATCTAAAAATACAACAGTCTTTACAGGTAAAGGCTGAAATCACTGACAGATCTCTGATATTCAGCCAGAATTTCTTCCCTTGGCTTTCAGCCCTTCTTCAATATATATGATGACTTATCAAATAGTATTAAAGTAATTGCTCGATTTCTTGGTTACAGCTCCTTATATGTGACATGGGGAAGGTACCAATACTTATTATTGTCTGTTTCTCTGTGTTCCTGGTGTTCTACGTTTCTGTACAAAATAATTTACATTCTAAATTTATGTAAGATTTTTATTTGACTTTGTCAGGAATTACCACACAATTCAGAAAAAAAATCTTGTAGGCAAATATATCATAACATTTGTCTCAATAACAGCCAAGAACTTGCTCTTTTGTTGCTGTGTTGCTATAGCTGTTTGCCATTCCCAGTTTTAAGTACCAATTGCAATTCTATTGCGAAGTTATGAAATACCACATTAATGTGTTCAGCCCAAGAAAAGTACATCCTAAAAGAGGTACTGTGTACATAAACACTCTTAAGACTGATTAGTTTGTCTGGCTTTTTAGTTCACAGATTCTTTGGTGTCACTCTATCATGTTAATAAGTATTCAGCACCTGAAACTTTCTTAAAGTATTATGTTATCTCTAATTGCCCCTATGCCACCTTCTCCATGGCTAATAATGCAGTAATCACTACACACGAGTGAGCAATTTGTGTTACAACTGTATCTCACAGTTTGTATCTGCACGTTCAAATACCCTAAATATCAGCTCAGTCTCCACAATGCTTTTGAAGGGGAGCATGAAGGAAGCGGGAGTTTATTTCTAATATTCCCACCTTCCACCTTTTTAAAATGCATGAGTAAGTACTTCTGCTTTTAAGGTGTGGACTGTGAACCATGGCTTTAATTCCCCAGCAAATCTACCCCAGGACAGACAGGCTGAGCTCCAGCACTCCGATGCTGTTAAGTCAAATCCAACTGCTTCAGTCCCAGCTTTCCTTTTCTCCTCTCTGTGCAGGGACGGAGCCAAAGTGGTGGGGTGTACATTTCTTATACAGCTTCACCTGTCACAGGTTTGGCACCAACAGCTACAACTCCATTCTGAACCTAAGACTTTCCAGTAGGAGCTGAAACAGCACAGATCAATAATATTTCCCCATGAGAAGATAAACAATGTTTTCCCATTAGACTATTGCACAATTTTGATTACACTGCGTCAGTTTTAATCAACTGCTTCACTCTGTGATATTGCTCAAGGAAAAAAAAAAGAAGGAATATCATTTTCTCCTCAAATCTGTCATCAAGAGCACCAACTACCATCTTAAAAACTTTTGTTCAAAACACAAGTTTTGCCAATCTCAAAGGCTGTCATCTCTCAGGTACATTGAACTAATTAGTAATTTAGCAGGAGTAGAGGGAAAGAAGTTCACTTCAGGCACTTTGGTAGACAGACAAAGAACAAAGTTCCTTTATCTGTATTAATACTTTAAAAAATAGAATTAATGTCCTGCAGCAAAAAACAGTACCTGGCATGATTTTGTGGAGTCAGTGCTTAATTTGAAAACATTCACACACTAAAAATATTTAATGAAACTAATTAGGAACCAAATTGCTTTCCTTTCAATGGAAGGAAAACAATATTAATAAATAAGTAACCTTAATGTATGTGTTATAACAAAGTCAGATTCACCAGGATCCCAGACAAAAGCTAAAGCATGGCAGTATCTGCCTCCCACCAGTGAAATGGTGATTCACACTGGAATGTATCGTGGCCAAATCTGTGTCCATCCCCACCCCAACTGCAGACAGCCACAGCATTTGCTCCAAAGTCTATTTCAATATTTTGTTTCCCTTGTTGATGTCTTACTGATGGGAGTTTTGCTTATTTTCCTAGGGAAATTGGATGATGCCACCAACAGAATATTTTGTTTTCAAATGCGCAGCACAGGTCTGTCTCATTTCCAAAGCCAGGGCGGACAATCCTTTGTGTGGCCAAACAGAATCAATTATTTCAGGTATATTCAAGAGAAAAGAACAAAATCCTCTTCTTATATACACACCCACCTCCCAAGTCAGCCCATGGCTAGTAGCCCTGACTTGTGACATTCTGTGCCCTCTAAGTCAAAGTTGTATTAAGTTAAGCATATGTACCACAGCCCAGAATCGTAAAACAGACTCTGCTGTTTCCCAGCACGCTCCTTGTCCACCTGGTTTAAATGACTTGCTTCCATTCCAGTTGCACTGGGAGCATCTATAGCAATAATTGTGCACAATTTTTAGAAAAACATTTATACACACAAGAATTAATTAAATATCAAAAATCAGTATCCAGGTAGTCATTATCGCCTATAATGTGTTACAGCTACATGCATAAAGTCAAAGGAATAAACACAGAAAGGTTCTTATATGTGACTAAAAAGAAGGGAAAAGTATCCCAAGAGTGATTAAATGTACTCTATTGACCTTTATTTTTCATGTTTAACCTTTCAAACAAGCAGTTTGCATCATGAGAGCTTTGAAACCTTCCGCAAAATCCTAGTGAATTAGGAAATTATGCCATGAACTGATATAAATTGTCTGGGTTTAGGGACTCTAAGTCAGTTGGTTTAAAATCATTCCCTCGAATCACAATACAAGTTATTTTTTAATAGAATGAAGCAATAAGTACTGGTTCTGTGGTGACGATGAACAAGGTGGTGTTACAGATGCACCTTTGCATGACTTAACCTTTTCTTCTTTTAGTTATCAAAACCAAGTATAAAACCAGTGCACAATTCCCCTAATCATAAACTACAGTTCAATTGCTGTTTTTAAGGAGGTTTTATTCACTTTGGTGTCATAACCCTGTTGTTATCTCTTGTAGGACCAAAAATGTCAATGGTAAATTTTTTATGAATGCAGTGAAAGGATTTCATTGCTTTTTAAATATATATATGAGATTAATCTCATTTCTGTGGGAAGCAAACTACTGTGTATAGATCTCCTCACCAGATAGATAGCTAGATGGTAGGAAATTAGTAGTCCGAATGGTATTTTTACTCCTTTAGTTTTTACCACAGTGAGAGCATAAGGCATTCTAGCCCTAATTGCTTGAATTATCATCAGCCAAAGCAAAATGTGAAATGAAGGAAAGAAAAATGATGTTTTCAGTGTCAAACCTTTCCACACTTGCTGGAGCTGGGCACTGCTCTGACTCACAGACCCTTGTGACATCTGTAACCCAGCTATAAGGGATAATGACTGCATAAAAAGGAAGAACCAAGAGAGTTTTTGCAAAAGTATCTAAATCCCTAAATGTGTTTTGTAAAACTTTTGTGTCAAGTGACTTGTCGAGATTGACACCGACACTTTTCAGAAGAAGAGGGGGTCCTCTGAGTCCCAGAAAAGTGGTTTAATTACCTTAACATTCTTACTTAGCCGGAGCTATACGGCAATAGAATAATTACATAATAACAGTGCTTAAAATCTCATCATTTAGACCATGCAAAGTGAACTGAAGAGTTGTAAACTGACATTTGGAAAGGTGACCTGAATGGAAAGCAGATTTTCTTTTCAGTCACTTATTCTCTGAGCTGCAAAATTTGAATTCTAAACTAGTTAAATGTAACCACTGGCAATTATTATTTTTTAAATACCTTTAAAAAGGACGAATAAATGAATTTTCTGCTGTCTGAGGATACTAGTATTAGAATGGGATGGTATAATTTAAAAACACTCTGAAACAAGCAAAGACTTATCTTATTTCAGATTCTTAATTTTACTTGTAAATTTTCACCAACATGCCATAAGTAAACTGCTTGCAGCATACTTTAATCATTTGCCAGTCACAGTCAAATAAGTGAGATTTCTAGGTAGGCCATTTGCCTTGGATTTGAATCCAAATGACAGAATTATTTGGATATAGCACAATTAAGTCTGTCCAGTTATGATGGCCATTTAATGAGCTTCAGCAAGGCAGAAGGGAGTTGGCTCTACCTGTCTAACCAGGGTTTTAATATGCCATAAAGCTAACATAATAAATAATTTAAGTTTTGAAACATTACAAAGCCAAGACTTTCCCAGTGACTCAGTAATGTGGATTGTCACACATGGAGACAGCCATTAGAAATCCAACCAAAAACAAAGTGAAAAAAAGTAGATCACAGTATTTGACTGCTAAATATTACAAATGTGCTGTCTCTCTTCATAGGAGCACTTTATGGTTTGAGATAGTTGTATCTTTCACTTGACAGGAATTTTTGTGGCTCTGCCTACAGGTCTGCTCTCAGGTGTCACGTTGCTAGAAGGCACAGTCTTGAGGAAGAGTGAGCGGATGAATGAAGGAAGACAGGGAGCATCTCACAGAGTAGTATCAGATATCATACGCTGCCCTATTTTAAACAGAAAACCCAAATGGTTTCTATCAGACACTAAATTAACCCAGCAGGGATTTCTGGCTGTTTCAGGCAGAAAACTACTTTATTCATAAGAATAATTGGATATTCGAGAGATCGTCATGTTTTGTGCCATGAGTCGTAAATGTTGGCTCATCCATAAAGGATTATCATTGGGTCTGTGCCACTTTACCAAGGCAATTATGCAGTTGGTTAAGTTCAGCAATGCCCTGAAACCTAGCTTTAGGACAGAGTCCACGTCCTAAACCAACCGGAGCTGGCCTTTTCAGTGACAAGCAGGAACGAAGTTGGCAGCATTACCCTAGGAGCCTCCCCTGTCACTTATTACATGGACCAGCTAAAAGGAAATGGAAATGGTGCTTGAAGTGGAGAAATGCATGGAGGTGAGGGGGATAAGAGGACTGTCCACCTTTAAGAAGGAAATGTGAAAATTACCCTTAGTTACGGTCCTCCAGGAACAAAAGGAGGATATGATTTTTACATCTGCTAAATTTTCCAAGTCTTGTCTTCTTTTTGGTGACAAAAATACATAATTCAAAGACAAAGGATTTTTTCACCACCATAAAAAGTTCACAAGTTAGGAGGTAATTGCATTAGCACGCTGAGAAAAGAGAAGAGAATGCAAGAAATCCTGATTGGCGTTTCTCCGTTTAAAAGGAATTATTTTCCAATACCTGAGCATGCCCAGAGGAGCTAGTCTCTGAGCAGCTGTGAAACAGAACCTTTTTACTTCAGGGTTAGTGCAGGGAGCTCATTAGCACAGCCTCAATCCTCAGCTAAACAGCCTTGTTTGCATATTGAAGCAATAGAATGTGAAGGTGTTAAAAAGGAAGAATTGCAGCCGCTGCTCCTGACTGACATGTCTATCTGGGCTCTTGTGTTTACAAGAGAATAACGAAGCTGCCCCAAAGCCCCTACTGGGCCTGATTATTATGCAGAGGCTTCTTAGATTATGTATAATTGATATCCATTTTCCCTCCAGCTAACCAATGGCAGCTCTCAGGAGTAATGCTCACTCTCCTGCATCTTACCAAGCAAGCAAACACTGGAAATTGCTATCTTTTGCTAGGCTTAATAATTTTTAAAGACCAAAAATTGACATTTACATTTTTCAGAAGCACAGATTACTGCACTGTTTGTGGGGTTTTCCTGCTAATAGCAATCAAACAGTGGAGATACTGTATTTAAGGGTGATGATGATCTGGGGCTATGTTTGTGTATCTTTTCTATATATTTATGTACACACACATTCAATGGACTGTGTATATAACGTGTGAATGCCTCAGTTTTTCCATACAATAACAACATGGCAACAAAAAGCAAGGGCAAGTTCTGAAAGCTTATTTTCTGCTGTTTTTTGTGAAAGACTTGCAAGGTGAGTTAGGCAGGCAAGGACATTCCTTCAATTACATTTACTGGTCCCCATTCTGTACTTACAATAGTTATCTTCATCCTTACAATTTAGGCCAAACGTTCAATTCCTAAAACTGACACAGGCATGAAATTGAGTAGTGCAGTGCTCATTTTGTATTGCTCAGATAGTTCTCTCCTCTTCTAAGAGAAAATCCCATTGAAGTTCTTCCTCAAAAATGAGATACCATTTAGCCTTTCAATTACAAAGAATTTATGAGATATGAGAAAAGGGAGGTTTTTATTACATTGGCCAATTTTTGGGGGTTGGGTTTGGGGGTTTTTTTTCTGCTTCAGAGCTTTTGAAAATATGTTTGTGTGGGAGGATTGGGCACAACAATTTTTAAAGTTTTTCCAGTAAAGAGTTGATCTTGAAAATGAAATGCTAATAGCTTGAGATAAACAAGCAAAGTCTGTATAACCCTCTCAATGTGCTGTAGTTCAATCCTGACCTTCAGCCTTTCTGCTGTTTTGGTCCTGGATATCTCTTCAGCACAAGCTGTCAGTTGCATGGAGAATTTTTTATCCATACAAATAGTTTCCAGAATAAGGATATGTCCAGTCCAATCATTTTCATGTCACCTTTCTCTCTAGAGGTGAAGACCTAGCTCACTAATCCTTTCTGCTACCTAACCTTGGCAGAATTTTAATTTTAATCTGCTCTCTGAGGAGATGCACAAGAAAATGCAAGGAATATTAATACATGGGCTGAACTGGGTTGAATGTGCAAAGGTGAACTTTCTTTCAGTCACTTGGATATATACCTATCCAAAAGCATAGCCATTATTAGTGCACTAAATCCCCTCTCTGCACAGAGCAAGGCAAATCAGCAGAAAGGAAGATCATTAATTAATTTAACCACTTATACCTTCATATTTCCTACCAAAAATCTGCATACTTCTTCCATACACTGAACACCTGAGCAAAACTAGATAATAATAAGCAAGGAACATACAACCTTTACATAGCTGATTTTTGTTCCAGTAACTTTTCAGAAACCAGAGTGTAGTCACAAAAAACTGAACAGCTTGCAGCTGCCCTTACCTTTGCATACCTGCCTTTATGTTACAGAAACATAAATAGACAGAAAACAACTGTAGCAAAAAAAAAAAAAATCTGCCTAAAGGAAAGTCAGGAGCAGTCCCAATAGGCAATCATTCATATAATGATCTCCTGACCTGTATTTAACAAAAACTGCACACTAGTTCTAAGAAAGAGTGAAGTCAAATAATCATTTCAGAGCGGCACCTTTGGCCAGTGGACCACAGGACTGCAGTCTGCACTATCACACAAGGATTTCAGGCCACATAATTACATTCCAAGCAGTGTTAGTTCTGCATTGACCATGTAAATCTGTTAAGAGATAGAATAGGTCTTTTTTATAATGTAAGCTTCTGCTTTTTACATAAACCTCTGCAAAGTGGCTGCTGCAGTTCTATGGAGAGCTTCCTGGTCACATAGGTCTGTCTCTCCACCTCCTTTCAGGTGCTAACTTTCATTAAAAGAAGACTTAATTAAATATTAATTTATTACTTATTTATTACACAGTGCTTTTCCATGCCAAGAACTGCTGAGCTTGCCATACAGATCCTGTTTGATGTCCGGGAGGAAAGGAAGAAGGCTGTATGTCCATGGATGGGAGGGGGCATGATCTGTATTGAGATGCAGCCCACATTATGACAGACTCAGGTCACATCTAGCATTTATGATAAATCTCAGGAATGGCTCTGTTATAAGGCATATTTTTGTTGTTCACACCCTCAGTATGATTTTGAGATGCTCCTCAAAAGTATTTGTGGTATTCTGCCATCATATTTCCTTGGAAAGAAAAAGTTAGAAGAGAGTCTCACCGTTTCTTTTGCCTTTCCTTTAAAAACACTGCAGCACAAGCCTTCTTGGAGTCTCACCTTTTCTTCTGCCTTTCCTTTAAAAACACTGCAGCTCAAGCCTTCTTGGACTTCTACCAGTATTCAAAAGAAGATACGATAGCTTCCTTTTCTTCAGAAATATGGAATCACCTCACTGCTCTCAGTTTGGGGTCATCTTCTGAAGGACTCACTCATGAAGAGGGAGTATGTCTGGCCTGATTTGCTAAGTACTTGTAGAAGCTATCAATAGAGATAGGGACTGGCTTTAATCACACAAAATTTGAACTGTTACAGTGATGTGACTCTTTTCCTTCTATCTTTGGCTCTATAAGTCTAAAACAAGGACATAAAGCCACCTTTCGAAGAGTAAGCCCTGTTTCTCAGTATTCTTTCCCTGAGAAGTGACATAATAAAAATATGAATGTTTTTCTTTTATAATGGAGAATATTGTCCAAAGTCCATTTACCATCATCACAAGGAGAGTATTTATGCTGACTGTCTGAAAAATATCATAATCAGTAAATATGCCAGGTGAGGTACAGACTAGAGTTATGGTCCAATTCTCTATAGGATCAATCAGCATCAATTAAGAAATATTCAGTATTTGGTCCATTAAAGCATTTAAGTATTAGCTTACATATTAAGACTTAAAAGGTTGACTGAGAACCTCCTAAGAGGTTTTTCCCTTTGTTTACATTTAGATTATACCACATTTTTCTCACCTCATGTTGGTAATTCCCCAGATCCAGGGGAAACCAAGGAACACAGCCGTACATGAAAATCTAATATTTTAAAGCAAGTCTGCAACACATCTTTTCTAATTATTCTCTGCTTATAATTTTCTTTGGTAATAACAGGGGTCTTTTGAGCCACAGCTTCTGTGCCAGCCTTATGGCACATGGTACACAAATGAGGCCATAGCATGAAAATGACTGCAGGACATGATTACAGTAAAGAATAATTGAAGGCCCAGGAACCTATGATCCAGAATAAATTTTAGCTTGCCATTCAGTGTGCTCTCCATTCATTACTATTCAGTGGAAGTGCCATACACACAAACAATAAAAAGTTTACTCTTGGTACTAGAATTCTCACCTGCAAGAAGGCAAAACAGTCTAAACTGGAGAAAAAATAACTGCTGGAATGAATATTTAATGACTTCTTCAAGCGGTTAGCACTGGGAGGGAGGAGAAAAAAGTTTGCCCTTCAAAGACTGCTCTTGTATAAGGTCAGTGAAATTTGTTTTACAACAATAAAACATAAATTCCCTCTTAATTAAATTTCTCCTTTCTTTGTTGCTGCTCTCAGACACACTGAAACACCTGAAACTATCTGTATCCTAAAGAAACAGACTATATTTTTATGTAAATACAGAAATAATTATAATCTCTTCAGTAGCCAAAACTCTTATTGTTCCATATTGTTTCCTACATCAACAAAGGAATTTAACACAATCCATTTGCACAAGCTGGTGCCCAGGAGTCACCTCAGCTTTTCATTTCCTCTCTACTTTGCTGGGCTATAGCTATTGTATGTTGATCTGAACATCACTGATCTTAGTGCCTTACAAAGTGTTATTGCCTCAGAATTTACGTATTTTTGTGTACAGGAATCACAAAGACAATATGGCAAGGTAAAGCAATGCTCTTTGAAGAGACATTGAAAGTATCACTATGTAAGACTCACCTCTCCCAATTCAATGAGCTAAAATTTCAAGTCTTAAGAATCTGTTTATGTCCACAAAAACATAGGTCCCGAAGTTTTCAAGATGCTATAAAGAACAGTCACTTCTTTCTTTTCAAGACTGTTAGTCTTTCTATCTTTCATGTTTATCACTGGATTTCTCTTAATTTCCTGCCAGACCAGCTACATGCATAGAATACCACAGAGACAAAAGAAAACTTGCACGGTCAAGTGCTGCTTGCTTGGGCTGCTTTGTTCCTCAGAAGTCCTTTTTCAGGCAGCACCTCATTGCTGCAACAAATTAATCACCAAAGCCCTGGGCTGGTAATGAAGTGCTATGGATTTGCAAAAGCTCGAAAGGCATTACATCTATTACCTGAAAGAAAAATTAGGTGAATGCTCAGCATGGGAAAATTAGCATAGCAGCACTGTCAGAGTCCAGTCTTCCTCTGGAGCAGTTATTAGTGAAGTTAGCTGAGTCTCAAAACCCTGTGGTTCATTCTTGGCCTACGCCAAAGTGCCATCTCTACAGTTGCACTTGAAATCTAGAACTGCATGGACTTTGGGTTGCCATTTACCACAGGTTTGGTGAAACAAACTATTCTCAAATACTGGCATCAGCCTGATCTTTGTGAGTATTCACAGAGGCTTAGATTCAAATACAGGCTACACATTATTCTATTTTCATCCTCGCCCTCTCCAAGCCTGTCATAACTTTTATCATGTTCTGAAGGGACAATTGTGATGTTTATGTTATCATTCAAGTGGCTAAATTAATTAT
This sequence comes from Oriolus oriolus, assembly GCA_013400235.1. Classification (NCBI taxonomy): domain Eukaryota; kingdom Metazoa; phylum Chordata; class Aves; order Passeriformes; family Corvidae; genus Oriolus; species Oriolus oriolus. Next base: position 2,787,599 of record VXBT01016245.1, on the reverse strand, counting down.
ATTCTATTTTATCTCAAAAGGTTTTTTGCATTTTGCCACTGTGAAATAAAACACTTTTGGGAGATAGGATGGACAGATGTCTTTGGCTTTAAGCTAAAACAAGAGGATGGGGAAAGCACATAAATGCATAAGTAAGGCATTTCCTGAGTCCCACTGAAACACCCTGCAGAAACATTCAGCATATGTCTCCTCTGACACCAGAGACTCAATCCAAGACTGCTACAGCAATCAGTCTCTTAGTGCTCCACTGAGAGACTTGCTCCACACAAGCCCCGCAGCTCTCTGGAGAGGAAGAGTCAGCAACTCCTCTGCAAAGTGGTGTTGGTCCAAGCTCTTACTCGTGAAGATGGATCAAGTGCAAGAAATCATCCAGCACCAAACAGACCAGCTCACTTCTTGCAGAATGGATGCTCTGAGGCTGAGATGGAGCTTGGCTGCTTCCAGAGTAGGCCCTGCCACAGGAGCTCAGACATGACAATTTTGCTCTGAATCCAACAAAGTCACTCTTTTTCTCTTTCAATTACAGTTACTGCAGCTGAAAGCAGAATCAATGCGTAGTAGATTGTATTGCTGACATAGCACTTGGGAGCTCAATAGAAGAAAATGCATCCCTAACCTTTTATTGGAAATTTATCTCCCAGCAATAAAGAAGTGAGAAAATTAAGAGTATATGGTGAAGTTTCATATAAAAGCATCAGCAAGCATGTCAAGTGCTGAACACATAGTGCATAAACACATCAATCTCTGCCTCTCAGCTTTTCCTAAATCAAGATATTCTCCTATCTCTCCAGGCATTACATTTTACTTGCTTCCAGGACAGTAGAATTGCCTAGATTTCATGGCCTTTTTCAGGATCATAATATGAGCCATTAAGCAAACCATATCCATTCAAGATTTTGCATTTAAAAATAATTTCCAACAATATCAGAACCACGTCTCTGAATTATCCTAGGATATCATTTAACAAATTTTAGCAGAATGAGCAAAGAATATGGTTCATTTGGTTTCCCTTACACTTCAGATACCTGTAAATACACATTCAAAGCAAGAACAGAACATAAACATTTTTGCAGTGAAGAATGGTGTGGGAATTAATCCCATCCACTTAAAAATACAGACTCTGAAATTAAGGTAGTTCAAAAGAAAGCACATGTCATCCTATCATAGGTGTCTAAGCAAGTGTAATGAAGCTGAGTTGGCTCAGTCTAGATGTCTAACATTAAGATACCAGAAATAAGAGAAGATGAAGACCCACTGCTGTGTGGCAGACCAAGACAAAGGATTTGGGCCAGTGTGGAAAGGCTAGGACCATGTCTATGAACCAACTTTTATTACAAACTTCAGTAGATATATTCTCCTGTTCTTGGAGAATTAGGTTCCCTGACCCCAGGTAACAAAATAAATTCGTATGAGAAGAATATATTGTCCTTCACTTAGTGAAGTAATTTGTTTGATAGGTCATGTACAACACTCCAGTGTGCCAATTCCTTCTCCTGTGACAAATAAGCTACTGTACGAAATTTAGAAATAAATATTTATCTACATCTAAAGCACAGTGCAAAGGAAAATTTGTAGGTGTGCAGGACAGCAGCAGACTTTCAGTAATAGACTGATCCCATACCCCAAACATGAGAACTCTTTTTAACCAAAATTACTTCTGCATATCACACCTTCATCCAAGCCTCATCACACTGACCTTATCAGTGTCTCTCATTTAGGATTTATTCTTGTGTGTTACATCAGAACTCTATAGATTTTTGATACTAAGAAGGCTGAGCTGGACTTCCTCCAAGAATTTTGGATGCTAGTATTGAGACAAATAGCCATAATAATTAAACAGGTAGGACAGCCACTTAAAACAAAACAATACAGCTGCCCATTTTTACATTGATTGTCAGAAAATTTTACATATTTTTAAAACACAAGTTTCACCAGAAGAGGAAATGGGAGGGGGGATGTGAGGACACGAAGAGCTCAGACTCTCTTCCAGAAATTAAGAATCTGGCCATGGCCAACAATCTGCTAGCTGGGGAACACTCTACACCATGAGAACTAACAAGCAGTCTAAAGAAGGAAATTAGTATAGATAGTAAGGTCTCCCCTGAATTCTAGGTAACAAAGCACCTTTATGTAGGCAACAATCCTTTTAGCCATCAGTCATCAGTTCACTCATAGCTGCCATAGCAGAAAGCAACTGAAGTATTTCAAAGTGTCGTTTCAGAATTGCTGCCAGAAATTGGAGATGAAGGCTTATCAGCATGGAAAACACAAATCTGGCACACACCTCATGTAAACTAGCAGTAGCAAGAAAAGTGAGAGGCTGAAGTTCAAATGCCCTTTTTTTCTTCCATTCCACCCTGCTTTGATATTGTAATTTCTAAGTTTGAATCACTGGAACACAGTAGCTGGTCTCTTGAATCTAGCAAAATGCAGCTTGGCCTGTGGTTATGCTTTCCAGGCATTGCAGTACAATGTGTAAGCAGTAAATACAATCATTCATTGAGGGGATATTCTTTCTATTAATCTCTCTTACTAAAAAAATTTTCTTTATCTGCTAGCTAGGGACTTCATTAGAAATACAAAATTTATGAGGAAGACTAAATAGTAATACAAATAAACAAATACTTCCATGAATATCTTACTTAGTAAAAAGAACATTCAACAACCAGCTCCAACAGGAAGCTTCAGTCAACAAAATCTGTGCTTGCAACACAAAAAAATTAGAAACGTCTTCTCCATGTTAAAAGTCAGTTAGAGGAGTCGTGGCAGTGAAATTAGGATGGTCTACAGATAGAAGCATGGAAAATTGTGTAGGGGAAAATGATGCTCTGCCATGAGACCAATTTTTATAATTAGAAAAAAACAGATGAGTTTTCCTGCACACAAACTTCTCTTCAGAATGCAGTGTTATTCTTTGTAGTTACATATTATATTGCATTATCACCTTCTCTTCTTCTTAGTTACTTCTACAGGGCATAAATATTTATTCCATTGACCATTCCAGCTCCCTAGAATGAACGCCATCTACCATGTAAAAATTTTTGTTTATAGACCAGGCTTTGCTCCTACCAGAACAGTAGCTCTATAAGTACATATAAATTATGTCTTTTTTCTGTACTGCTGTTGCCTACTGAAACCCCTCCCAAAATTGTGCCATGTACTCTAAAACCACAGTGGGAAGCATTCTTACATTAAAAACTTTGTTACCTAAATAAAGAAAACAAGAGGAGGGTGAAAAAGAGGGAATGTTACAGCTGGGGAACTCAGACACAGACTGATTTGCTCAAAAGTATTTTCCAAAGACATACAATAAATCAGTGGCAGAAGGTCTGATTCCTTATCCCCTATCCAGTCTCAAACTTTCCTTTCTTTTATTATTTCCTCTTCTACATGATATTACTTACCTGTACACATGAGCAAGACAACTATCACAACTATTGTGCTATGCTATTATATAGCACTAAGGATTAATAAAAATGCAGGCTATGGAGTATATCAGTTTTCTACTGTGCTTTCGAATGTCACAGATCTCCACCCACAACTGTTCTGCATCACTGTTTCCATAGTAACAAGATAACATGAGAGGCTTTGGTGTGTGTTACTGTCCCTGAAAGAGTCCAGCCTCAAGATGAGAATACCACATTGGACTTTGTAAATTAATTCTGATTTGTGCCTTTCATGCAAAATATATCCCTGAATGATGTATCAACTTGAACAGTGAAGTTATTTAATTTGATGCCAGTAAAAATTATAGATAAAAAAGAAAACATGTTTTAATGTGTGACAAGGAGCCGAAAATGCTTTTCCTTTTAGATAACAGGAGTTACAAGGCAACAGATTCTCATGCCAAATTAAAAATGTTTATAGTAACTTGACACAAAGGAATTACATGATTGTAGTGGCATATAAGGACCAGCAAAAGACTGTAGAGCATTTTTAATATAGACTAGTCCCCCAAAACAGAGCTCACAGCTCAGGAAAAGGTGTGATGTGAGATCACTCCACAGTACAGATATAAAGGTAGCAACCCAGGTGTGTGCACATCCCAGAAGTTGAGATCTGGGAGATGATAGACAAGAGCAGTAAAAGAGCCCAACAAGAAGACAGCAAGCTACAATGGAGCTGAGAAATAGCAGCAGGTACAATGGAAAAGGAGCTGATTTGTGTGATGTGGTCAAAAAACTGCTGGGGATATGTACATGGAGACTGTAAGACAGAAGGCAGGCAAGGGTACTGCAAAGGTAAGTAAGAAAAAAATCACACACAAGTTGTAGACAAATAATATTCATTGAGCTCCAGGAACCATTTTTACTGCTCCTAAAAATTTGACCTGAGGTGCAGCAATACCAACAAACCCCTTCCCACCGCTGAGCTCCAAAGCCCACTACATAAGCTCACTTCCTGATCTTATTTTTGGAACATTTTTCAGGATATCAGTTGTTTCACAGAATAGTTTGAAGTGCAAAGTATATATAATGGGTTGTAAAACATAGGAAATTTTCTGACTGGCTCCCTGTGTGGCAGGAATGTGATTGAAATACTGTAATATGATGCATTCTTATAATTCAGTTACTTTTTTCATATATTCTGGCTGTTTGTATTTTTTGTCTACCTTTTGATGTCAAAGTTATATTAATACAAAAAGTCTATGGAGTTGGAAGAGCCTCCCTCTGACTTGTAGAGATGTGCATGGCTGGGCTTGTATTCTCCTACAATGTGTATCTCTTTTAATGGTTCCGACTTCAAGGGGCTGACAGCATTTCTTTGTTTGATCAGTAGCCCGAGCAGTTGCTACGTGCTCTGGTGTGTACAATGGAAGGGGCCTGGCAGTGCTACCTCTCTCAAAAAAAGCACTAAGGGAAAGTCACTTCTTTTGCCATCAGTACTGCACAGCAGCTCTTCATCTGTGCTGAATGTCCCTAAATTCAGACAGCAGCTCCACATGGCCACGCTGGAGGAGTGGCAGCCCCGTGCCGGTGAGGTCAGCAGCCACAGGGGAGCACAAAGGGGGGCCTTGCATCCGTCAGCACATAGCCAGTCCAGAAGAAATTAAATTGTCTCCACTAAAACGCTGGCCAACCCTCACTGCAAGGAAAGTCTTCTGTTGAACAGTCTTTTCTTCTCTCAAAACTTTGCTTCACATCATTTGTGAGAGGAACATAGGGGAACCTTTGTAATACTTTGTAAAATCATGAGAGCTGGGGATAGACTTGTGTGAAAGTGTGAAAGTGTAGCTGTATGGTCTACTGTGCAATAGCTTTCCACATAAAATAATCTATTCTCCTATTCCTGTTCCATTCAGCCTGGTGGAGATTCAAGTGGCTCTAATGAGACAAGAATGAGCAAAAAGCAGACACCTAGACTGTGAACTGAGTTTCAGCAATAATGTTACTCAGGGGCTGGTTGTGCTCCTGAGTTTTAAACACCACTCACTTGCTGAAGGATGATAACTGAAGTGAAGGTGAGTATAAACATGTATCTGTTTCTGAACAAAAGTGAGATTTGCACCAAGGCATCTCATTCCTCTCCCAGTGAACCAGTCCTCTGACCTGCCCCACGAAAGCTTTTCTTCTTCCTCCCTCACTGACAGCTCAGAGCATCCTTTTCATCCAGAGGTCTCTGCCATTTCAGATGACCTGCTCTACAGCTGACTTTTGCTCTAGCCCTGCTCAGGTTTCTAGAGAGCTCAGAAATGACCTTATGTTTTACAGAATTCATTCAAGCTTTCAAACACAGTAAGAAATTTCAGAACCTACTGTATACAGTACCTGTCCATAATATGGCACACCACAAAACTTCCTGCCCTACCTGCAGATTATACAGCTGAAATGTATTTAACCTTCAGCACATGCAAGAGCAAGATACAACCAGAACTTTGCCTCATAGTACGGACATGAGAAATATGAAAATCTGGTAAATTATTATGGAACAAAGCTTTCAGTAGAAAAGTGACATTATAGTAATGCTGATAAATTGACTATCGTGGTGTTAGGATTTGCTATGGAACTCTTCACCCTTTGCCTTGCACTGGAACTTGCTAGAAGATACCAACAGGACTCCAGTCTCTAACCCTAAGCTTGACTTATTCCCACAACAACAAATTATAATGATATTCTTAAAATAGAGATTACTCCGATTTGCTGGCTGAGATGAGTAAAGCAAAAGCTTTGAAAAAAAAATCCAACTAAAGCCAACTACAAATTCACCACCTGGATCTTTTTCTTTAGCCTCCCTGAAACTGCACGTCATTGTGTTGGACAGGTGAGAACTTCCCATTCACTAAAGGCTCTGGAAGCAACCCTGTAACAAAATTGGAGTAATTTCTCATTAAGATTATGCCAGTCCTCAGGTTACAGAAGAAGCCACATGCTTATTTTCCTGCAAGTCTACCGGAAATTAGTGCTATCTATCTTGAGAGTGGGTTCATTGAAAAAGGAAGAGTAGGGAAACTTTTGTATGGATTTTCTTGGAAGTTTTGCCTGTTATATTTCATAAGCCGCTGTAGTTCTCCTGGTAATGTCTGAGATCTTCATAACTCATTCTATACCATACAGAAAGTTGTCATAGGCTTGAAGCTGTTAGTATCAAAATATCATATTAAACCAAAAATTGAGAAATATAAAGACATATAGATACTCACCCTATATTCCTGGTCCTCCTGTGTGTCTTGTGTGTGTGCCTGTCTGTGTGTGCAGACATATATATGCATAAAAACCTCAAAATCCACTCATATTTTTGGTCTCCATAACACTTTGTGTCAAAAAGTTCTATGTATTCTTTTGCTGGCTTCTTGCTACATGGTGATTTCAGCGCTTGTATTGTAAAAAATGGTAGAAAATTATTCCACCTCCCCTTCTCTGCAATTTTCTAGCCCTCTCTCATATTCCTACTGTCTTTATTTCAATGTCTTTTCTCTGAAATAAAAGGTCTTAATCCATTTCGTATATGTTCACATAGAGATCTCTTTCATATTTATTGCCATACTTCTTGCTCTTTTGCCTAAATATTCTCGCTGGTATATATGGTTTTTTCAGGGGGGATAACAAAACTTTTGGCAGTGTTTATTATGTGAGTTCCCCCCTGACTTACAGAAAAAAACTCCACACGTCTGTGCTCTGATCTTCTGGTCTCTGCTTCCTCCCTGACAGTAGGAAATCATCCTAAAACCAGCATGCTCAGGAGGATCTGCTCAGAGCTAGCTGGTAGGAAATGCTCAGAGCAAGGAGATGCAACCATTAAATCCCACCTGTCTCTGGGATTTCATGAGCTCCAGATCAGGAGTAAAAAACAACCTTCTCATGAGGAGCACTCCATGGCATCACATACATAATACTGCGTTGTATACAGAGCACTCACTGGATCTGGGAGAACTCCGATCCAATTCATCCCTTTCTGCTGTTGGTGATTCCAAGCCATCCTTCTCGTCCTCACAGGAGCACCCACAAAGGTGAACCCACCAGGGCATCTCCTCCCAAGTGACACCTGGACTGGTAGGGAAAGCAGCCAACCCTCCTCAATGGGTCCTGGAGGATATCTTGTCAGTTTTTTGTAAGCTTTAAAGGAAGGGCTAGAGAGTGTCTAGAGGAGTAACAGGGCACTCTTGAAAGGGAAGAAACCTGAATCCACAGAATTCAGGAAGTGAACTGAGGTTTTCTGCATGCTGGTCAAAAGCTCCAACTCGTGAGCTGCTATACAAAGGGAAAAGAGTGTTTATACTTTCCAGGTTTGTTAAAAGAATGGAGGCATCAGAAATTATTCTTTACTCTTAAAATTCTCCACACAAAAGATTAATTTTTGTAAATTTGTATGAATAAAAATGGACAATTGTACACTATGCAGTGACTCTCTTTCAAGAAGAGAAAAGCAAGACATTCTTTCCTATTTTTCCTGGCATACATAGGCTTCAGAACTGAATTTTTTTTTTCCTTTCTTTCTCCTTGCTTTGCTGGTAAATTTTTCCTCTAGATATTGGAAATGAACAGAGCAAAAGGAAAGGTGGGCTAGAATTCAGAAGAACTGAAGCTTTGATCTTAAAAAAGTTAAAAGTCAGAGCACAGAGAGTACACATATCACTAGGTCAGGGGAAGTGATGTCACACTCATAATGAGCAACAACAATGCTTCTGAAAAAAATAACTTCAAAAAATGCCTCCTAGATATTACATCAAGGAGTATGTTTGCATGTTAACTGCCTCCAAGCAATCTTTTATATTAAACTACTTTATGTGCAAGACTTCCAGATCGTTTACAGGGCAAGTGCTTAGGAAAGTAGGGGCTTTCCAAGCGCCTGAAAAGATTGTCTGACTGATTGTCTGTCTACAGGTTTTCTTTTAAAGCTATTTTAAGTATATGATCCCATCCCAGCTCTTTAACTCGGGAACCTGCCAATCACACACTGCCTAATTGAACTCTCAGATACTACAGGATTGCAAGCCACAAAGCATATGAACAAAAATGTGAAGAAAGGGTTTTCTGCTGTTATTTTATTCTTCAAACCCAATTTGATAAGGTCAAATTTCAGATTGCACAGCCCCATTGAGACTCAAGGACTAAACTGGGACAATCAAAAAAAATAAAAAGCTAATTTTTTGCTTCCGTTTTTGAAAAGCAAGAGGAGGTCTTTAATACTAGTTACTTGCTGGGGCTGATAGCAAGGTCTTAGGGTGGGGAAAGGACAATGAAAACTGAAAAGGGGAGACATGAGTCGGTTTTTGTCCTGCTGAGCTACTAAATGATGACTAACTGACTGTATGACATCCCCTTCAGAGACACCTGTAATCCTGCTTTCTCTTGTTTGTTTTTTTTTTCATCAAAGAGAAAATATGGGAAAACAAACAAAATTAGGGGCTAAATAAGGGAAATACTTCTGGAATCTACAAAAGGCTCGAAATAAACTGTATTTCACAATGGTTGGACTGTGGTTCTGAGCGAAAGCCCCCCGAGGTTAAGCAAAAACCTCCTTGATTTCAACATGTCAGAACCTAAACCTCAGTGTTTTACAGAAATGAGAGTGCCAGTAACTATCTTAGCATGTATTAAACAAATTTAAACTACTTATTTAATCCAATAATACAAATGTATTATCATTGTCTACATGTTTATTGACTGACTGCATAAACATGTGTGACCTCAACTGGCATAAAACCTTAGGACTTCACCAACTCCAGTGGAGTAGTGAGGGTTAATGTCAGCAGAGAGATCAGAACAATAAAGGAGAAGGGACTTTACACAGTCATGGCCATCCACGCTCTTAAATATGGCAGTGAGCTCATAATATTGGCTGAAGAGCTGTTACTGTGAGGAAGAAAAAGAATCTGACCACATATGCTCATGTAGGAGGCGGTTTGCAATTATGGTCATCCCCAAATGTTGTGAGCAGAATGTCTTTGATATTTAAGGGGCAAGTGAGTGTTAATTCTATTGACCTTATTTGCAGAACTTCTTCCATCCTGTGAGCATTAGTGACTGTCAGGCTGCACGCTTTACATAGCTGGATGTTTTAGTGATCTTTTTTTTTGTTTTTCACCTGAGGCACTTCAGTCATGTATCATCAGCAATCAATTTTGGCCCAAAGCAGCACCGGCCTCAGTCACAGAGGAGCAAGTGTTTGCATGCATGCTTGCTATTAAAGCACCAGGAAGAGTGAATACACAGAAGCTTAAGAAATTGGAATCTGAGTTGAATCATCACACAGTCAGCTAAATTACTGGCCCTGTAATTAGCCTTTTTGGAGGTCTCTTAATTGTTAATCCCTTTGCTGGTTATAATTGCTTTATTGAATCTAAATTAATCCAATTTTTTAAGAAATAATCATGCAATTCTAGTGGCTACATAAAATTAAAAATATGGAAACTACTTTGTTTGAGAACTAATTTAGATTAGGCTCTGTTGAAAAAATTAGTCTTGAGAATGGTATTTTTTGTGTATTTTTTTGAGGGAACATTAAGTTGCAAGGATGAGAGAGGGTAATATTTCATTTACACAGTGTATGCAAAGCAGTTGTACTTAAAAATTCACTAGATTGGGAGTATCCACTGCATATGGAGAGTGAGTCAGTGCCAAATCAGAACTGGATCCATGCCAAGGAAAGAGAGCCAGGGGTTAGACATCTGTAAAGTGTTGGATGGGATGAAGACAAAGGTAAAACACTTCAGTTCATTACACATCTAGGCTATTTCCTAGCCACTCATGTAAATCAAATTTTCCAGACCAAAACCACCATATCTAAAGATGGACATTTGCATATTTTTCAGTACACAGAAATTTTACTGGGTCCCATAAGGACTGACTTAACCTAAACATACAGCACTGGAATACCCAAGGTCTTATCTGCCCCAGTCTGGGATAGAAAAAAAATATATCATCCAGGTGTCTGGGACTTCCAGCACTACCAAGAATTACCTCATTATCCCACAGCACTAGCCTCATCAGATAAAGAGTATGGGGGGAAGGACATGGAAACACGAGAAGGAGAACAGATAAAAGGAAACTAGGGAGAAGGAAAACATGTTGAGTCTTAACTGAGGTTGGAGAGGAAGAAGGAGGAGAAAAACATAGCTGGTTTATGATTTATTCTCTTTTGAGATAGATCTATGTTTGCAGTAGATTGAAACATGCTCTTGTTCCTAATATATATTTTATTCCTTGTTTATCAAGTGTGAAGTCAAGGATGAATAAGTTAATTTACGGGCAAAGTATGACACTTCTTTAGAGCCAATCTCATGGGGAATTGCATTGTAAAGCCCAGTGAGCATGTTAACATTTTCCAAGCAGTTACACATCATTCTATCCTGAGCCTCAGCTCAAGGAATACATTGGTTAAGTGTGTTGCAACATTTAAATGTATTAAACTTTATACAATCCTTTATATGCATAATGTGCAATCTTGATGCCCAGTGCTTCACCAAGAAATCATCACTGACTGAGCACAAGAAAAGAAATTGAAGTTAAATTTGGAAAGAGAAAGAGGAAAGGAAGAGCAGAGCCAGATACACAAACTAATGGAAATACAATCCTCTGTCTCTTTCTCCATTCACCTGTAAAAGTCAGGAAAGATGGCCAGGTTTGGAGAGGTAGCAGAAGAGAAGCAACATAATAAACAGAGAGATCACTGGTAACATGTCTCCAAGATTTCATAAATAATTATAACTGTTGAAACAGGCTTTGTGCTTTGATCCCTATTTGTGGAATATTTCACTGGCTTTAAGAGAATTTCTATAGATTCTATGTTTACATGCACATTTAAAATTCCATATTCATATATACAGGTACATATCATCTTTTTTACAAACCACTTTGTGGAGAGTTGAGGCTCCAGCAGGCTCCTGCATTATATATGAGTATTTAGAATACCATCACAATTAGCCCTGCTAAAAATGAAATGAAGGTTTGAAACTAGCCCAGTATACCTAAGTGTCCAGATGCCCTTGGGAAAGCAGCAGTGTAATAAAATGTTATCTTTGAAATACAGCTCTCTGTCTCTCACACACAGCTGAAATACAGCCATTTCAGCAATGAAGCTTGACAGCTGCTCAGAAGAATTCTATGTCTCCAAATGCTGTTCTCTTCACTTGGTTATGATGTCATCAGTAACTCTGCACTTATGGAACTTTTAACTAAACATATTTTAACTTGTGCATAGAGGAAGATTTTACAACACACATCTATCAAATGATCCACCATTATAACAATTTTTTCCCCCGTGATCACGAAATTCATAATTCTATAGACAAAAATAATCTGTGTCATCTGGATGTATGTCTCAAGGTCCACATATGTATTTAATGCTATTAACATGTTGAGGACAATTTTTTTAGTCCTTCTTCATGTTTCATATAGAAGTGAAAGAAAACCAAAAACAACCTATGGAATCAATAAGTTACCTGTAAACAACTACAGGTACTTAGCAATATTTTTCTCTATTGTTTTAGTATTACTTTACAGGGAACCAAAAGTAAATACATTAAAAGAGAAACCATCAGCATGCTTCTTATTTCTCATTACACAATATCAGCCCTCATGTCTCATTTACTTTTTTAAACTGCAAGCACTTCTTGCCTTCTTACCTTTTGCTTTAGTTATGGAGATCATCATCCAATAGGTATAGCAGCTGTGCAATCCCTGTTATCTCTGTCTAAAGGAAATATACACTGTGTTCTAGGACACTGGTCTGGCCTGATCATGCATTCCTCAATGATCCAAAATCCAGGAAAGACATACAAAAAGATGGAAAATCAAATTAACTATGGAGGTAGCACAAATTACTAAAGGCCAGTACAAAAGGTTGGTGGAAACTTATAGAAGAAATATTTCTATGGGCTCAGGAGCATGCCTGTGACAGAATTTGAAAGGGAAAAAAACATAATGAGAAGAAGACACTTTTAAGTGCTTTATTAAGAAGAGAAAAAAAATAAGGTAATAGTTAACAATAAAATACAGTTAATTACTAGCAAATAGGCTAAAGTGTTGACTCAGGATTAGGGGAGCAAAGTTATTATACCTTTTATTAAATTGACAAATTTAGTAGTAAAAAACAAAAAAGTCTTCAGGAACACAAACCCCATTACAGAGGCAGATGCTTGTCTGTTTTCCAACTATATCAATTGGGAGAGATTGTTTTTTCTCCACAACCTTCCCTTACTTATACTCTCAGGCTATCATACTTACAGCGTTATTACTCTGTCTTGAAAGTGTTCAACGATCTTTTTTGCTTTAGCAGTTGCTTAAGATCAGTTTTAATGTAATATCCAACCCCATTAAAATCATAAATAGAAGAGTGAAAATCAGGCTAAAAAAAAGAAAAAATAACTGTAGAATCTACATAGATAATGTAGTTGTTTTCAGGTTGGCAGGATCCGGTGTAACGCAGTTCTGAGAACTCTGAAAACATTTTATTAGCCATTAACAATTGTCTTTAGCAACTTGAGGGACACAAATTCCAGAAGACTAGAAAGGGCAAACACTTACTTTTGAAATGTCAAAAAGGAGAAGAGACCCTAATGTCAATTACCAGAAAAATATCAGAACAAATAATGAAAAGGTCTATTTGTAAGAATCTTGAATATAAAGATGCTGTAAGAGACAAATGAATTTCTAATAAATAAATTATGTAAGAGCAAATTTATTTCTCTCTGCAGTAGATAACAAGCTTTACGGACAGAAGAGAAAAAACACTGTCATGCACCTGGATTTTGGCTTTTGACATCTCATAGGACAGTTGCACAGACAAGCAGATTTGAGGCAGGTAGTTATTTGGGAAATCCCATTCACAGAATTCGTTACCAATAGTTATTAGTGATTCATTTTTAAATGAGCAAGATGCATCAGGTCAGGTTCTGCATGAATCTGCATGACATGTTCATTGTTGAACTGGCAGATGATTAAGATGCTTTTTGCATTTGAAAATTACACTAAGCTAAAAAGGCTTCAACCCATCAGAGTGCAGAATGTACACTTTAAATTATCTTGGTGCACAGCAGAAACCTGAATCCAGCTAAGCAATTAAGTGAATTTACATGTACCTATAGAAGGAAAATTACCTGCACAAATGTAAAAGGGAGAATGACTAACCAGACAAAAACAGTGCAAAAAAACCTGGCAATTAGAATGGGTCACAAACAAACAACAAAACTGTACACTTGCCTAAGAAGCAATCATGCTGGGTTAGATAAAATTAGTACATTTTATGTTAAACACACCAAATATTCCTTCCTTTCTACTCAGAGCTGGTAATTCTTTACCTGGATCCCTGTGACCACTGCAGGTTACCACATGTCAATACAATACATCAACCAGCTGGAGAAAGTCCCAAAACCCAGAATAAGAATGAACTTAAGAAAAGGTTTTCTAGCATAAGACTTTGCAAGAACTGAGCTTGCAAAGCTTAATCCAGGAGGGGAAAGATTAGGAGAAGGTTTGATAGCAGTTTTCAAATTTTCAGAGAGATTTCTTGTGAAAGCAGGCAATGAATTGTTTTCCATAATATCTGAAAAATAGAAAAGATTGCAATAAGGGAGAATTAGGTTAGAGGTAAGAGAAATAATACAGTGTGAAAGGCCAACTAAGCAATGAGTAATAGACCTACTGAGAGTTTTCCTGATTGCTAGAAATTTTAAGGAGGAGTAAACTAAACAACAGTGAGGACTGGTTTTCAGTATCGATCCTCTTTCAGAGCCTACTTTTGATTTAGTGGATCTCATAAATATTGCACAAAAAGTATTATTATCAAACAGTATGCAACTTTCTACCCTTGCTCTATTGTATAGACTGTGCTACTAAACATATATCTCTATTAAAAGCATTATAATGTAAGATGAATACGAAAAATGAAAGTAAAATGAATGCCTTAAACAAGGAATCAAAATCTCTTTAACTAGTCAGCATGCTAATGACTACAGCAGAGGAATGGAAACTGGACATATACAGGTTTCTCACAGATTTTTCACGGTAGACCACTGCTTTCTGTCCAAATATTTAATTGATCCAAAAAGATTAGTTTAATTATTAATTACACCCACAGAAAGTGAATGCCTTTGCGAGTAGTCCATATTGCATTGGCTTCTAAGGTTACTGCATGCTCAACAGTTTTCTTTTTCTTCATAATAAAAAGTATATAAAATAAAATCAATTCTCTATCTTGTAGCTCTGACATGTCCATTATTTCAGAAGTATCAGTTCTTATCACTCTTTCCCACTCTGAACTTTTCAGTAAGTCATTAGTTATGTAATATTGTGGATGATATTTAAATCATACAAGCATGATTATCAACTAACCTATAGGTTTGATACATGTATCAGCATACCATACAGAGGCAAATCCTTTCAGCAGTCTGGATGACACTCCTCTAAATTTCTCAGGCAGATGAAATATTGAAAATTACACCTTGGGCCATTCAGAGGAAAGGAGGTCCCCATGCTCTCTGACATAACTAGATTCAAACAGTCTCTACTTTGTTGTAGCCTCCATGCCTTTGTCATTTCTTACCTTAATATTTCTGAGAGAAAAAGCATATGAATGCTTAATTAAGCCTGTGATGTCTTCCATTTCCAGCTCTTTATAGTGCTTTGATAGCACACATGCACTGTTAAGCAGACCTCTCCATCTGGGTGTTTAAGCACCACTGAGGCCAAGAGAAATCCTGAACACAAAGCTGGGGAGGACCAAGTCCAAGAACAGTGAGAAGCCAGTGTGCTGAGCTTACTACATCTGAAAGTCCTTCTCTTTCATAAAACACATTTCCTAGTCTTAAAAAATAACAGGGAATAGCAAAGAACAGCTGCTGCTAAAAACAGCTAATATTTTACCTGTCCTGGTTGCTGCACACTCATAAAACTCACAAGTCTTTAACACAACTTTACTCAAAATGGTAAATATATTCTAGAAAAAGTGCTCACAAGATCACACTTGCCAATACAGTTCCTTGTACTTAGAACAAATCTATGTATGTACATATTTTCTAATAAAAGTGATCTCTAGGGACTCTTCATAAAATATAGCACTATGAGAAAAGATTATTTCAGAAAGTTTCTTTACTTCATCAGCAGGATTTCTCAGAAATCAATGTCATCAAAAATAATATTTGAAAGAGGTTTTAAAATTATTTTTAATAACAAATACACATACTTTCTGACAGGAAAGAGAAAGCTTATGATGAGCTATACAAAACCACAACCTACTGCTGCTCTAATCATTATTCCCTGTTCCCAGTTACTGGGCTACACGCCAAAGCAGCTGAGATGACAAAGTCCAGGAATAATTGTGTTGGAGCTTTAGAGCTGCCTCTGGATCTGTCACATAGTTGGACTGCCCCTGTGTTGTTTGTCTTCCTCATCCTCCAGAAGGCCATTTCCTTTCCTTTCAAAATTTCTTTCCCATAATTTGTCTGGTTTTTATCCATTCATGAACAACATTCCACTCAAACCCTATACACATCCTGCAATACACAAGGTGTGTACCGAGGACCTTCAGGCTGTGAGTGCAGGTTTTGCTCAGGTGGGCAGATGGATTTAGGAAGGACATGCCTGCTGACATGGAAAATGCATACCTGGAGCCTTCCTGCTGAAACACAGCCTGGACACAGCCTCAAGCCTTCACAAATACATACCACACCCCCTTAGTCAAGTACCTATTTCCTGTTACAATGTTGGGGTTTTTTTCCTGACTAGATCCTGCTTCAATATGGAAAACTCAGACTTGGTCCCATATCTCATGTGTCCTGTTCAAGTCAGGAAAGTTTAGTGTGCTGTCTGGAAGCAGCTTAAGGACAGAGTTGGACTTCATTTGAATTTTGTATTCCGCCACTGAGATAAAAACAGAACTCTTACATTTTACGGGGTCCTTGTGTGTACACCACTCAGACAGAAAGCTCCTGAGAGAGTCCTGAATACCCTGTGTGCCTGCACACTAAAGGTGTTTGAGCCATTTCCAGCATCCATAGCTGTACCTGCTATGGGTAAGCACAGAGAAAATCCCGGGGCACAGGTTCTGTGGCGTGCAGTAAGTCATCCATCACTCATCTTCCCATTTTCCCACACTGTGTAGATGTTATGAGCCCACCACACAACCCTACGCAAGACACAGGGTCTCAGAAAGTGCCTGGGAGGGAGAGGAAGAAACCAGGGTCACAGCCAGGTGCAGGCCCCAAGGTGTCAGCCCTCCCTACGGTTTCCCAAGTGTTGACATCGTCTGAACTTGCAAATAGAGGCTGTGCCTGTGCATGCAGTAAGGATAAGAGGGCACAGAGATCCTTATTAGCACAAGGGCCCCTTACTAGGCAAACCACGGAGATGCCACCAGGGCCGGCTCAGCTGCCGAGGGTCTGCAAGCCTGAAGGTGGGTGCAGCCCTGTGTACGAGTCCCTGGAACAGCAGCAAAGCAGCCCTTGTTCCTGCAGGGCACACCTGAGACACAGTCAAGGGTGCAGCCTCCCCTCACTGGGGATTCTCAGTGCCTTGAGAGGCTGCTGCAAGGTGTGGGAGGGTGGGCAGACAGGGCAGTTTGTCTCGATGATGCCTACAACAGAGCCACAAGGCACTGGGCCTTGAGGTCCAGCTATCACACCATCTTAATCACCCTGTTTGTAAACCACTGTTACAACATCCTGTACAAATAAGGGCTTGTCAGCAAGAATGAGATCCTTTAGGGCAGAGCTGCAGTCAGTGCTTGCACAGTATGCTGCAAGTAACTTGCTGGGCTTCCTCTTCCTCCTCCTGTTGTCCCTGCTTAGTGCCCTGTCAAAACAGTCATTGCTGCCCACTGGGGTACAGGCAGCGAGTGCCACAGGGGAGAAAGAAACCTGGATAAGAAGGGCACAGGAAGGAGAGGGTCTAACCTGTCTTCCTACTTTCTTGGCCTCAGTTTTGATCCATGGATCACAATGTGATGTAACTGGTGACCTATGGAGATAGGGAATGAGCCTGCATTCTCATGTATTTGGACACTGGACACATGCGGCACATCGAAGGGGAGGTATTACATCTTTACCAAGCTCCATCCAAGTAGCTCCACACCTTCCATTGCCAGCTTGCAGTTCACAAGCACAGCCTTTCTCCAGTGACAAGACACATTTACACCATAAGTTCCTTAAGGCCCGGTTTTTACATTAAGAACACACCTGTGCTTTTTAGGAATAACAGAAAATGCTGTGTATGCATTGATAGATTGAAAAATAGTAACAAATATCTTCTCAAAAATATTAAGAATGCACATTAGGAAGCATTATGAAAAGACAGTGATATTGCATAGTATGGATCACATTCTTATCCCCAGAATATCCTGACCTGAATCTATCTGTATTCAGCTTTTTCAGAAAGATGGAGTAATCCCTGGGGATTTAACCAAGCTCAAAGAGGCAAAGTGATGTGTCCACAGTAAGTAAAGCAGTGATTCAGAAACATTCTTCCTCAATCCATTTTCTGTCAAGCAGTATTTCTTCACCTTATTAACAGGCTTAGAGATCATGAGAATTAATCACTGTGATTAATTGTGCTTATAGATAAAATGTATATTGCACATTATGTTTTATGTCTGGGGTTGGGGAGAAATCATACATTGCATCAAATGACTGTGTCAGTTATGCTGCAAACTCAGTTCTTGCTGCTCAGCTATAAATAGTGCTCACAACACATGTGAAAAGTATCACTCTCCATTCCAAGGTGGGAAATCGCTGAAGAAAAGTGTTCTGGTAAACAAACCCTTCCTGATGGCTCTCTGAATATCTGGCAGTGAGCACAGCTCCTGGTTCGCTCTGCTGACAAGATCTGCCTCACTCCTCCCTGCTAATAAAGCAAGGCTGCATGTCAGGGAAGGCTGAGACCACTGATACAGAAACAGAGGAGTCTTGGTGCCAGCCTTAGAAAAACCCAGCCAAAGCTGCAGTTTTTATCAAACCATCTCCCAGGTATGGCCCAGGTGTTCACTGCAGCTCAAATCTCAGCTGTTGATACCACCATCTCCCTGCCAGCTCTCACCACAGGCTCAGCAGTGCTCAGCCCCACATGGCAGACACAGCAGATGTATTTTCCCAAGTTAGACATTGTTGAGGACAATTTCACAGCCTGTATGCAGCCTCTTTCAGTGCTGCTCAGAAGAGCTTGTGTCTCACTGGAGTCTTCTCTGCTACAGCTTAAGCATGTTTTTCTTTCCTGTCCACCAAGAATATGGAGAGCAAACTATCCTCATTTGTACCCTCCTCGGTTTGCTTTTGAACATCCTAGACAAGGTCACTATGCCTGCTAACAATATTTTACACAGTTCAAAACTGTTAAGTGCTCATATACCATCCTGTTCCAGAAAGTACATGGGACGCAGCAGGGCTGCTGCATCTAATCATTTGATGGAAAATACGTTTAAGGTATCACATGCCTCTGCTCTGTTCCTCAGTGTCACACAGGATCTCCAGTACCTGGATGGCACAGAATTTAATGGTCTGTTTTCCCACTTCACCATTCATACGCACAGTGCTGACTGCAACTGTGCCAAACACCCCATGTAGTACCCCTGCCAGGAAGCCTGGGAATGTTTTCCCTTTCATTCATTAAGCCATCCTTACACAAGCATAAAATAGGCCAGCTGACTGCTGTTACTAAACACACCACAAAACTGACATACTGTTAGTCCAATGTATTTAGTCTGCAAGCAGTCACCATGGGATGTATTCACACCATCCTCCTCGACAGTTTGCACAAGTCATCTTTCACAGGTGCCCACCCCCTTTCCAGTGACTCTATGAGGAACACAGGCTCCTAAATTTTGGTGCACCAAATCATATCTTAGTCTGATATCTAAAGTGGACAGTGAGTCAATCTTGCATCAGCACCAACATGGGTGGTTATCTCAGCACAGGACTTTAGGCATATGCAATATTTGCATAAAATCATGCAACAGACCTCCCCTAGGCATTCAGGCTGGCAAAACCCAATAGCTTAAACACTCCCAAAAGAAGCAGCCCAGTCCTGACTGAAATTAATTCTTTTCCTGATATAAGTGAAAGCACAGAAAATATTTTGCAGTCTTCAGTCTAACAACGATGATGAGGCATCTAAAGCAGAAGTCTTCATCTTAAGTCACTGGTCACTGGACACACACACCCTTTAGGTGGTTAATATTGAGTGTCACAGTATAGATAACATGTTGCAAACTTCTCTGTAGCTATCCAGATCTTCAGAGAGAGAACCTATCTAGTTAGCATTGACATTTAGAATATGTTGTTTTCCCTCTCCTTTATTTTTGACAGCTACAGTTTAAGAACAAACTTTGATATAGCTCATGACATGCCTGAGGGTATTATTAAAAAGCAGTTTGGGGGAAGAGGAAGAGAATGAATACATGAAAATAAAGCCTGATCTAAATTAGTAATTTACATGTTCCCATATGTTTCCTCCTTGAGATCTTGCAGAGAGCAACTGTATTAGATCACCTGTAGTTTAAGGTTTTCAGTTTGTCACTTAATCTCTCCTTTTTCATAAACTGATCTCATGTTTTCCAGAGTAATGCTTTTTTCACTCCACATCATCTGTACAAACAAATGAAGTATTCCCTCCCCCACAAACACCAGCACATGCTCACGCATGCTTCTCTCTTTGGTCTGTATAAGGTAGTTTGGCACCAAAAAAAATATGTGATTAAGTTTTAACAAGTGTCAAAGCCAAGTGGCTCACAGACACTTACCTGGAGATCAGAATGAAGTTTAGGTGCTTTCTGAAATTCAAATTAGCAAGTGTCATTCTTCCTGCCTTCTACCACACTTCAGGGAATGTTTGATCAGCAGAGAGAGAATGAGACACAGAAAATGAGCAACTGAGAAACCTCCAGGATCCAAGGGCTCAGACTTCCCACTCCCCAGCATTAACACTGTCTCTGGGAGCACATGAATAGTCATGTTACTCTTACTTACACAGTCCTATTGCAGGGCACTAATGTTGTGTACTGTAGAACCGAATTACTCATAAATATTTAGGTCAAGGATTTCAGCACAGAACAACAGTACAATAAACAATTCCAAACGCTGCCACTGAAAGTTATTTTTGACACCATCAGCTGGAAGTGAGCAGACATGCCTTTGTTAAGTTACGTTGTAATCCATCATTTGTAATACAATATCAATGCAAAAAAAAACCTCTAAGAGCATTGATCAGAAAATTCATCATCTTTTTTTTGTTTGCTAAAGCACATATTTTATAAAGGCTCTTGTGATCTCATGTTACTACCATGTTGCTCAGAAATGAAAGACATTGCAAAGGAAAGAAGGAGATCTAATATCTCATGACCTATATGGGTTCTTTATTGTTAAAAATGCTAAATTGTATCAGGAAAAAAATTAAACAGATTATAATACAGCAAGTGTATTTTATACATCAACTTCAATACAAATTTTACACTCTACACAATGGTCTGAATTAATGTACCAACTCTAACCCATATCTACCCTTCATACCTCTCTAATATCTTATTACACAAGTGCTTGGAAAAATATGCCAACAACCATAAACAGAAAAAGAGTTGCTATAGCAAATTGCAATATATGAGCAATAGTGATCTCCTTTCATTTTTAACTGAAAACTATTAAGTCCAGTGAACTGTAAGACCTGCATCCTTTGTCCACCTGAGTATCCCATTAAGCTGCAGCTGGCACATTGCAAAGGGAAAGAAAGAAAAAATGAAAAATAAACTAAGTATCAGGAAAATAGGAACAGTCCAAGAAGCAGGTTTTTTCCTCTTGCTTGTGCTCAGTCAGTCCTGTACCCTCAGTCTTCTACCTTCACAGCTTCTATGTTTGTGTGCTCAAATCTGAACAGTCCATCATCCAATCTTACACTGAGCCAGGGGCTGGGTTTTAACCAGTTTTAACTGCATAGACTGACCTTTGGTCCATTTACACACATTTTAAATACCGACTCCCTTCTCTGGTCACAGGACAGAAAAAATGACATCTAGTTTATATAGGATCTTCCAGTTTTATATTGGCTTGCTGAATTTGGGATTAATCCTTTCTTGAATATTGATGCAATTTGGGGTATTGATACAAGCAATGTAAAAAATAAATGGGACAGGGGAAGAAAATGTATGATCAAGGCACCATGAAGTCTTTATCTCTTCCGTGTGTTTTTCCTGCAGTTCCACAGCTTTGCTTTCAATCCATCATCAAATTGCACAAGGACCTGCTACACCAGGTCCTCACAAAGGAGGCAGTGGTGTGGTCATGCAACAGGCACATGGCACCAGAAGAACAGTGACTCTTCCTGGTTGAAAGATGGACTAATGCAGCCCTGTCAAACCATGCTGCATCTAATTCCCAAGTGGCCTGTTTTGCTACTCACAGAGCCGTGCAAGGCAAGGACAAAGGGGAATGAATACATTTGAAACTATATATGCCTCTTATTGTTAATAAGAGCTCACACATACATAAAAGAGGTCCAATTTCTAAGTCTTATTAACAAAGAATCAGTCTGCTGAGACTGGCTAACCAGTTTTATATGTACCCATCCTTGGAAGTGTTCAAGGCCAGGCTGGATGGGGATCTGAGCAGCCTGGTCTAGCGGAAGGTGCCCCTGCCCACGGCAGGAGGGTTGGAACTGAATGATCTCTAAGGTCCCTTCAAACACAAGCCATTCTATGATTATGGGATTCTGTGAGTACAGGGTGTGCTGTGTACCTCAAACTCTTTGCAATGGGCCTCTAACTTGTCTTTGAGTGCTGCTAATTTTAATATGGCTATTTTTGGAGGACAGCAGTAAGATCTGAGTGCTTTTTCAAAAATACAAGAGGATTTAGAATAATGAAGGGTCCAGATAAGAAGACATTATTTTTTACTTTATTTTTGCTTTTGTTCTTTGGCATAATCAACAATCTATTCTTTTAGACTGATGCAATCAATTCAGAAAAGGTATCATAGCAGCAAGCTTGAACTGCAGTGCAAAAAAGCAACAAAGAGTCACTGTTTCTGCCTTGTCCTAAAGACTTTTTCCAAATATATATATATATACACATACATACATAAATGCCTTTATTTATAGCTCTGTTGAACTACAGAAGTGAAGAAAGAGAGAAGCTCTGAATAATTCATCAAATTTTCTTCCTTTATCATGCAGGTCCAATTTTTCCACATAAACATATAAAACCAAACTGAATTCTAACAAATTATTAATATTAAAGATGCAACTACAGGATTTCATCCCAAACAAAAACAGTCTTGCTAGTCAGCACTGGTAGTTGCTGTGACTTCAGCTAGAGACAGGCATGCAGATCTGAGGCAGCCATACCTGTCTCTGTGCCCAGTCCATATAGGTGACGAGTCCAGAGATTAAGAGGTCTCGTCCTAAGCAGAGATCTAAAACAAATCATCTGAATACACTGCAAAAGTATCTATTTCTCTCACCAAAAATAAGGAGAGCCTGAGTAACTGTCTCAGGTATGGATATGTATCCCACAGATGTTTAAAGTCATGAGAGACTAAAAATTTGCTGCGGCCAGTCTCTGATAAACCAACCTACACAAGTTGAATTATGACTACAGAAAAAGTGTCAGACAAATTACATAACAATATTCAAGACTCTTCTAAACATTCTGTTACCTTCCAGTTAAAATATGCTCTCTTGGAATACCCACCCAGACCCATTGCAAACTTTATATGCCAATAAAACACTCTTATGACAGGAGAGCTTCGAGTTGACTGTAGTGAAATTGAGCCTTATGCAGAGAACATCCTTGCTATAGTGTTTACTAATTTAGCTTGCAAGGTTGTGTTTAGAGGGATATTAAGAATTAACTAGCATGTTCTCTATTTGCGGGTTATGTGTGTAATTCCCCAACCTGAAAGAAGAGTATATATATCTAAAAATAAAACTCCATACACAGTTTCCCAGTAGACAATTGCTTACTCATTTAAAATGTATGTTTACTTAAAATTTTGTTCCCTGGGATGGCCTAATGAAATATACATTTCATTTTAGCAGGGATTCCCAAAGGAGTCAGCTGCCAGGCAGCCTTTTTCTAGCTCCTTCCGTGCAAACTATGTAAAGCAGGACACTAAATCTGCAATAGCAGGCAACACTCAGGAATTAGAGTTTCAGCTCTGCTTATGCTGGCAGTGCCTGAGGAGTACCTGGATCTGAACAATTCTGTTAGTACATGTATAATTCCTTCCTAGCAATTTGTTGCCTGACATTAATTTCCTACAAAACCATGGTATCTAAACATGCTCCACATAAAATCACTTTTAGGAAAGTCAGAGGCTAGGAAGAAATGACTGAGTGAAATTTCCCTGTTTATGAATGCCTGCAGTATTTTGGCATCCCAAACTCCTGCGAAACCCTCACAGATTAATTTTAGCTGCTTTTGTCTTAGGCAATGGAGTTATTCATCCTTCCACATAAAAATCTACCTTAAATTCTGTCCCACATTCTGAAACCATGGAGACAGATTAAGAAGACAAACTTAAGAAAGTTAAAAAGTATTGCATAAAGTTTATAACTACCAGGGACTTAATACCATATATCCATCAAACATGGTCATACAGACTATCTCCATTGTTAGACAGAGTCAAATATCTATATGCCACATGAAAGAACATGTGTATGAGGAAACATTTATGGTATAAGTTTTTCATGTTCTGAATAAGTATAATGTTTTATTTATATTATATATAGATTACGTGTTATATATCATATTAATTGTTTTATAATTATATTATATATTATTTATATTATATATTTATTTATATTTATATTATTATAAATCCTTCAAAATCAATTTCACAAAGAATCAAAACAATAAAAGTGCATTGAGAGCATTTGGTTGAAATAAAGGACAGGGAAATAGTAGTATACTTCTTGGCAGGAGTCCTGAAGACCTTTTTATCAGGAGTCATTTAAAACTAAATCAAAAGGGATCTGGGCACCATTGGCTACAAGTAATACCAGCCAGGAAAATTAATCTCTATGAAATGATAGTGAAAAAACATTTTTAAATGCACTCTTTTCCATCAAAGCTTTTCACAGAGTAAATGTCTTGAACTTGAAAGAGTTTGACTAAATTGACAGACAGATCTGAATCTCTCACTCAACAAATATAAATCAAGATGAAACTATAGCTGGTTTTATAGAAGAAAATAGATGTAAGCTCCAGAGACAACTATAGTTTCTAGAGAGGAAATAAATACACTTAGTTATGAAAATAGTTGGAAAATACCAAAGGAGTGAAACTCTCCTCAGAGTTTTTATCCAGCAACTAAGAGCAGAGGTGAGTGGCACTTGCTACAGGGAGGGGGAAAGTGGGCTACTCACAATATTGTTAAATACAGGATTGGGTTCTGCTCAGTCTTTCAGACCTGCCAGGTTTGCTGCATAGCCATTTATATCAAAATGCATTGAAACTGCGGGATGAGAAAACAGCACATTTTTTAGACTTACCTAAATTGGGCAGGGCTCATAACAAAGTAACAAAGTATGAAAAATAAAAATAAATTTAAAGGAGGTAGGTTAGAAATAGAATAGGAAAACAAATAAGAAAGAAAATGGTAAGCAATTTTTTTTATTTATTTAATTTCATACTCTGGCTCTTTGTAGCCTAAGTAAGGTATTTAGAGAAAGCCCTAGAGTTCAGTACAATTTGGCACTGAAAGAGGAAATGAGCTGTTAGTTTTGAAAGAGAACATCAAGAGGCAGGGGGGTCCATAATGAGAAAGTTATACGAGAATCATTTTGCAGATTTGCAGTGTTGAACATTAAAATACACAACAGCACCCTTCTGTTTAAAAGTGTTATAAAAAAACCTTCTGACTCTTCTCCAAAACAGATAGCTGGAGCCTCACTGGTCCCCAGCCTTGCCACGTGTCATATTCCATTCCCCCACAGAGACACAGCAATATCTGCTACACAGCTTTAGGCTAAGCAAGGAAAGAATCTCTCAAGCTTCACCAGCAGGTGATCAGATATCGTACCAGCCTCGCCCAAGGTGACAGCCATCAGCAGTCACATCTTTCCCCAGGACAGCACACAGCAAAATCCATCTGTCTCCCAATCATAGTATTTATCACCTCAGTAAAAAGATAAGGACATTTTGTCAGCAGAACTGTCACCCTTGTGACTGGAAAGGGATTTGCAAAACTGAACTGAATATAGACAATTTTTCCTTACAGCTGTAGCATCAGTGCCTAGGATACTCAAATGAAACCATTTATCTCCCCTTAAATGCAACAAGCCCATTATTTTTTTCTCTTCTAAGGCTGCAGATTGACAGTACAGAGGTGACACGGTTATATTAAAAAAATTAGACCCTGCTTCTTGTCCTGGTTCCAGCTGGGACAGAGTTAATTTTTTCCTAGTCCTGTGGGTTTGGTTTCAGTATGAGAAAAATGTTGACAACAAAGCAGTGGTTTAGTTGTTGCTCGGAGTGCTTACTCTAAATCAAGGACCTTTCCATTTCCCATGCCCTGCCAGTGAGGAGAGGAACAAAAAGCCAGGAGGAAGCATGGCCAGGACAGCTGATGTGAACTGGCCAAAGGCATCATTCTATACCACAGAACATCTTGCTCAGTATATAAATTGAGTGGAGTTGCCTGGGAGGGGCTGATTGCTGCTCAGGGACGGTCTGGGCTCTAGTCAGTGGGTGGTAAGGAATTGCACTGTGCATCACTTGTCTCTCCTGAGTTTTATTTCTTTTTCTATTTTTGTTGTCTTGCTTTTCATTATTGTTGTTGCTGTTATTACATTTTATTTCAGTTATTAAACTACTCATCACAACCCACAGGTTTTATCTTTTTTTCTGATTCTCCTCCTCATGCCAATGGGGGCACGGGGTAAAAACTGAGCATCTTCATTGTACTTTGTTGCCAGCTTGGGCTAAGCCATGACTCTTCTTTTTCCCTTCCCTGGAATTTATTTCCACCTCCACACCACCCTAGGCTGCACAAGTGCTAACACCACCTATTTCTCCAAAGGATCAACTCGTCCATCCAATTTACCAAGCAGCTGCAGCAGGTCAGAGGTGCAGAGTTAATGTGGCCAGAGGGAGGGAGAGGGAGGCAGCCAGGGCAGGGTGACTCTGGCAGCCAGGAGGGCTCAGATGCCTCACACACAACAGCCGAACCCCATAACACCTCTGTTCAGTTTGATGACACTGTCCTGTAAGAAGCCCAAGTAATTAGAAATCTGAGATTTTTTTGTTTCATATGTAATTTCTCTGTAAAAAATCAAGTAAAAAAAGCTGTTACAACAATTCATTTATAAGTTTATTGGATTTATGACTAAAAGTTCACTGAAAGAGCAGATACGAGAAAAAAGTTAAAAGAACTATACTAAATAAACACATCCATATCTACTGTAACTATGTATATACTGTTTACTAGAACTGCCATGGTACTATTATGTTGTCTCTTATATTAAGAAAATAATAATAATAATCTACCCTGATAACATTTCTACTTATCTTAATAGATGGATACACACCTTAGTTCAATTTCTGCATTAAATCACAATTTAAAAGCTTCTTCTTAAGTTTTACCTCTATTAAGTTTTGCTGAATTGCTGTACTCTTCATTACCGTTGTCTCTCAAAATATCACCTTCACTTCAACTGTAAATAGCCCAGGAAAATAGTTCAAACCTTAAAGGGAAACTTCCAAAGAAAGGATATTTTTTTCCCTCATAACTGAGACCTTTCCCAAGGGAATAGGCCACTTTTGGAGGTGTTAGTGCTTCATGTTTGTAGCAATGGGAAAAAAAGTGTATAGAAATAATGGGTTGGCTGAGTTTATTATGAAAGGATTGCTCCTATTAGGAGATTCAGGGCGAATAAGAGTCAAGATAAAACAAAGTTATGGTGGGAAGCTTGGAGAATTTGTACTAGTTTCAATATCTTTGCTTCCATCTTCTAAATTGCCAATTGTCAAATGTCATTACTGCTCAGGCTGTTAGCTGCTCATTTGATTACAGCGTAGCTCCGTCTCTGGAGCATGGCTCTGTCCGTGTGTGAAATCATAAAATGTGCTTGTGCAGGTGCAAAAGCTTGGGAGAGCATGAAGATGATAATTAAAGTATTTTGTTGCCTTTTAAATACATAGTCACATCTACAGCAAAACACAGAAATACTAAGATGTTTGCTTCTATTTGTCCTTAAAAGATTTGTGGCTGCGTATTCTTCAGTAGTTGCCAAGAGTTCTTGCACAGTTTTAATACTAATTTATGATGAAGCATACCAAATGAACCACAAGTTTTTTAAGAAAATGAAATAAGGAAACTTTTGAGGTTTTAGCAGGAAAACAGAATGGAGTGAGGGTAGTCTGATGTAAATGAATAGATGGCTTCAATGAAAATGAAAGAGAAGAAAACTCCCTCCTGGGGTTCATTATGCCTCTTGAGCTGTTGGTAGTAAAGTTAATTTTTAAATGCTTTGAGGTGATTAAGAACTCAGGCATCACTCTAAATGTAAATAAGTCCTGTTTCATTTCCTTGCAGTTAACTGATTGCAGCAGTCACCAGCTACTTAGCTTGCTGATATATTTGAGATCTGTAGTCTAGTTCATAATTAACCCTCTTCACATTAAGTGAAAATGTTAGCAAGCCTGTTGTTGAACATATATAACCAGGATGTCACATATTCACTCACTGGGGAAAGAGAACGTTTCTATTTGTAAATCATGAGGGCACCATTTGAAGCAAAAGTATCACAGAACAAAAACCAACACAGAAATTGAGTTTGTTTCTATTCACACTGGATGCAGCTTAAAAATGAAACCAAAATATATGCGGTTTAGAACCTTCAGCATAAACAGATGAATTATTTATAGTAAAATTAAGAAAACCATTAAAGCTTTACCTCTTCCTCCCCATCAGGTCTACTAAATAGAAAATTTCAAGAATCTGCATATTAATATCACAAATGAAAAACCTCAAATGATAATCCATTCTTGTAATGCATATATACAAGCAATTAAGAATTAACATGAATAATCTTGCTCAAGGCAGTGACTGGGACCCTTGAAATCTGTATTCTCATTCCTATATCTGGAACTGAGATCGTTTCATGGCTAGGCAAAAGCTTCAGAAGTGACTAATTCTGTTCACCAGTTTGTAATTACCTAACCTAGGACATGCTAAGCCATAAACAATCAAAATAGCTCTACTGGATGTTGAAATAGTGAGGCAACCAAGACTCATCCCTGGGACAAGCTCCCCAGCTTGAGGCCAAGGACCCAAGCCTGTGGGTGTTCAAGAGGTGTTTGGACAACACTCTTAGACAGTCTCACTTTCAGTTTGCCCTCTGTGGAGTCAGGACTTGCACATGATGACCCTCATGGGTCCTTTCCAAGTCAGGACAGTGTATGATTCTCTAAAGAATAAAGATACAGGCTTTATTAATACAATGCAGGGATTCAAGTAGTCCAAAGCCCAGAAACCCTGGGTTCAAATCCTAGCCCCAAAATCTTGTAGTGAAACATGTCTATCATCTGCTACCAGGTTTCTTTATGATCCACAAAGGCGTCTGATATTTCTCCAAACATCTATAAATACTTAAATATTTCAAGACAAAGGGAGACTGACAGAGATTTCCACTTTAATGTCTACCTGCAAAGTCAGTCATTTCACATGTTTAGTCAAATCAAAATTAAACCTTTTTTTAAAGTCAATTCCTTTTATTAACTTGAACACCAGAAGAACTGTCAAAGGAAAATGTACACAAAATAGATATGAAACTTTTATAGGTCCCCCCTAAACCAAAAAGCCAGAAAAATCTCACATCTGATATGTACACCTCTGCCTTGCAGAGAAAGAGATTGTGCATGTAACCATGGCAGATCAGAATGAACAGAGAAGGAAAGTGAGATTCAGCAAGTAAACTAGCGAGAAACTGGTAATTTCCAAATGAATAGCAAAATGCTAAAGTCATAAATAAGGTCCACAGCACTGGTATTTAACCCCAGGTAGCTGAAGTGGCAAAGGGAAAAAAGTCCTAAACTGATCAGGATAAAGACTTCCTAAAATTGCTGTCAGTCTGAGCTTAGCTGGAATCTGCGCCACCTAGAATCCTATTTCTGCTCCAAGACTGCCACAAACTCGTTAGTCAATTTGCTGAACCAAAATTGACTACAGCCATTTTGGAAAGATCTCTCCAGTGAATTTTACTCCCAATTTCCATTCTCCCACTGAAAAGTTTCACTCAACCTTGTTTTCAGATTCAATATTTCATTACAGTCTTACCTGACAAACATCTTGAATACAAATTAAGAGCTGGATTGCTAATTCTTTCCTTCAAGAAACGACAACACAATATAGTAATACCCAGCTAATGAGTAATCTTTCACTGCATTTAAACTATTAGCTTTTACAAAAGTGACCAGAAGAGTTTTTCTTCTCCCCTGCTCACTCCAACTTCTATATAAGATTACAACTACTTATGCCTCTACACCTTACTTACTTATGCCTCACACTTATGACTTACTTAAGTCTCACTTACACTTAAGTCTCTCATTTACTTATGTCTTACTTACTTATACCTCACACTTGTAGCTAGAAGATAGGGAGGGAAAAGGGGTTGATCTAACAATTTATTAACGTCAGGGACCTTCAGGCTAGATCTATTCAGTGGGGGAGAAACATTGTTATTGCTGTCAGTAAACTGAGGCAGGTCGCATCAATCTTGCAAACAAAAATTCTCCAGTTGTTCACATTTGCTAAATAAAGGTTCTCTGGCCAGCTGCCTGCTGACAGCCACAGAACTACAGCAGCAAGAAACATTGCATATCTCTCAGGCACCAGCAGGGAAAGCAGTGTTGCCCCATAAAAAGGTTCACAGCATTTCCAAGTAGCAAACAAAAAGGCACGAAGGAATCACTAGAAAGCACATTCGAAACAGGAGTCTGATTATATAGCTGTTATTTGTAAGGAGGAGCTGGCTGTAACATCTCCAGCAGGCAAGGTCTTTTCTTTACTTTTATTCCATATCCTAGATATGGTTGACTTAATAATTTTTTTTAAAATTATGCCAAGTTTGGAAGTTAGGCTTGAATGTACCTGTACATGGATATGTGCATTCAGTGATTGTAAAGATGCAAATTAATCTATGACATCTAGATTATAACCAGAAATTAATCTTTGAAAATAACTCTCAAAGCAGGGTAATACCTGCCAGACAGCACACTTGGAAATTCATTTTAGCAAGCACAGCAGCTACCTACTTCTATGTTTGAAATTCAGGCCCTCTGCACAGTACTTTAAAATCACTTCAGAATTTTACATCAATGCCCTTATTTGAATCACATTATTAGCAGGTGGACGTTCTCTCAAAGGCCAGAGTCATAGCCCGTATCAATAAATGTGGATTTAGAAAGGTAATTTCTGCTATATCCTGCTAACCAGGGATCTGATAAAAACTTTCAGTAACTGTAGCACCCCATGAAAAGGTATGCGGGCAAAGAGCAGGTCATTTTGCGCCTTTTGCTCTGAATTTCTTGTAGGGCTTCTCTTTTTTGTGCTAAATGAGGACAGATTCTTTGCATGGAAGTTCCCCACCCTTCAGCTCTCCTCCACACACCATGACAGACCCATTCCCACAGAGAACAGGTCACATCCTCTGTTTTCCTCCACAGAATCATAGAATGGTTTGGGTTGGAAGGGACCATAAAGATCATCTAGTTCCAAGCCCCTGCTGTGGGCAGGAACACCTTTCAGTATACCATGTTGCTTCTCTCTGGGGCTGCTCAGTCACAGGCAAAAGGGAAGCTAAAACTCTTCTCATCTCACTGACTGCCACAGTAAATGTATTGGAAATCCTGGTAGGCTTTTTCACCCATCTGGATGGTCAGCTTAAGGCAGAAGCAGTCAGGAAGCCACAGAGCAGGTGGATGGGCACAAAAAGAGCAGGGTCCTCTCTGTGCTGTGGAGCAGGAACCGCAGTCCTGGGGTGTGAACTGCCTGCCCTCACAGCTGAATCCAGGACATGGCCACTTCCCTGCTGGGAACAGGATACTCTCCCCTCACTACTCCCTAAAAACAAACAGTCATCCCAAAAAACATATATTATTTTAAGCTTTTAGATTTTTAGAGCAATCTTGTTTTTCATGGAGCTGAAAAAGATGTCTACCCAGTTTTGAAAGCTTGCAAACACCAACCAGTATGAAGTGCACAAACCCACAGTAAGTGCTGGCACCTTGGTGTAGTTGAAATGATCAAGTATTCTTTCACAATACTTTGGTATGGACCACAATTTTCTTCATTGTACCACTGCATTAATGGAACCTTTCCCATGCCTTACCTGTCTGGGATGACAATACGTGCTTGTTAAGAGGAGTACAGCTGACATTAATAATGAAATGCAGTAAGAATAACATCTCTTTAGCAGGGCAGGAGCACACAGCCTTGATGCAGTGCCCAAGTTTGGCTTCCCCAAGTGAAACTCTGGAGGATGCTCAGCTTCAGCAGCCCTCAGATGCAGAGCATTAGTGGGTGCTCAGCATCTCTCACAGTATGAGCAAGACTGAGCAGCTCCAGCCCACACTGACTGCCTGGGCGAAGATTTTCTCATCTTATCCTCAAAGCTTTTCAAGCCCTGATCCTAACAGAGGTCTTAGGAGACTTTTTAATCTTCATACTTCTCAAACTCAATTTAATTTAGCTGCTCCTCTCAAATCAAGTCAAAGACTTAGAGGGATTTGAGGAGAAATACAATCTTCTTTCATTAAAAGCAGGGTCTTATCACAGATCTTTGTGATTTGTATTGTCCTGGCAATAGGGGAGATCATGTAACTGGGATTGTTTATTTTCTATGAGGCAATTAAGTTCAAGAGATATGATTGTAATTCTATGTGCTTACTTGCAAAACTATGTACTCACTTACACCTGGGCTGGTCACTCTGGCACCAGTTGCTGAAGTTATTTGTGTGTGCACATATCAAGGGCTTTGCGAGGTCAAAGAAGACCATTCAATTGAGACTTGAAAAACCTTGTCAGTGTAAACAAAATTCTTCTCAATTTGAGAAAAATATTGGGTTTTTACATCACAATGCTCTTTCCCATCAAATCCACAGAAATGAAACATGAACAGAACAGAAACAGAGTAGAACAGAAAGTTCATGATTACATATGAAGTGCTCTCGTCTTCAATTTAGAAAGATTGAGGGTTTTTTCATGTTAAATAATTATTCATCTGAATTCACATCCCCTTTTATTCTGCACCCTGTTTTAATATCTCCTGAGGGAAAAAAAACAAAACAAAACAAAACAAAACTCAAAACAAACAAACAAAAAAACCACCACCACAACCCCCCCACAAAAAATCCCCAACAATTAACTTACATGACAGAGAGAAGGTTGCCTGGACAAGGCTATGACTTGCCAAGCAAGGACAGCCACAACTGCCGATTACAAAAATGCAGTTTTCTCTTCTGACTGAGGATGAGCTTTTCCAGTAAAATATGATGCCAATTAGCATTTACTGTACATCAAAAAGACTGGTTCTTAACCTTTTATGATACTAGAAAGAGCTGAAGACACTTCAGTTAGTCATATATTATACAGGTACTCAGTTAATCACAAAGCACAAACACCTTCCTCAGACAATCACACAAGAACTGCTAATTATGAAAAGAATATATTCTACTGGGGAAAAAAAACAAACCACTTATTCTAAAACTTTTCTCCTGGGCAAGGTGATTTCTTCTCTTTTCTTATACTGATGTTTATTACATTCAGTCTTTGCTCAAGCAATTTTCTTCCACCAGTTTACTATTCTCAGCTACATCTAATCTTTCACACCAGTTCAGGTTCTTTAACCTTTAAAGTTAAAAATCCTGCACACTGATACCTCTCTTAATTAACTTCACTGCTTGTAACTGAAATCATACAACTAGGAAGAATTTGGTATGAAAGTTGGTTCTTAATTGCTTTCATTTATACCTCCTAAAATATGATACAAATCAACCCATATTTCCCAGTCAGTGGCCAGCTCCTGCTTACCTGAGTTCTCCCACTCTTGGTAACTTCCACCCAAAGACCAGCCAGATGACACAGATCCCAGTGAAGTTTCTGGTGACAAAAAGAAACAAAACAATCAGAAGCATTTTTAGCCCTAGTGCATTCTCCTTAGGACAGAGGACCTATACTATTGAATTAGGATTGATTAGTACTGAATTATATACTAGTGTTGAATTAGTATGTCGTGAGTTCATCAGTGTCATTTAACATCATCTTCAACATAGGAAGAGTACTTAGTCCCCATCAGCTGCAATTGTCCTCAAGCTCAAATACCAGTGTTGTCCTGAAGCATCAGAAATGTTCACAGAATCTAAAAAATCTGCACTACATCTTGCAATGTTTAACAAGAAATGCTGCACTATCTCAGATTTGTTTGCCAGATTCTACAAGCATCCCACAGACTACTGAATATAGCTAAGAATGAAATGCTGTGTTTGAGGTAACGTATCTAGAAGATTGATTAAAACCCCTGGGTAAAGATTATGGCCAAAACTGCCATTCACTTGGCACATTGGGACATCCACGACAAGAGTAAATTTTGAAGGCTACACAAGACTACAAGATTAAAACCCTCACAAGCCTGACTACCTCCTGAAAATCTTGTTTTCGACACAGTTAGAAATATATATGTACATGTGTAGGGATGCTCATGTACTTCAAAACAAAAAAGAATTCAAGGCACATTATTGCTTCACCGTTTTTTGGAAGAAATTTAGTTCAGATGCAGCAGGTGTTACTTACGTTGGTTAATGTGGCTGTGGACAGCAGGATGGTGGGTGGTATAAGGAACCATAGGATGCAAAGTCTAAATGGAAATACGTTTATCAGGGTCTGTCTCTAGAGACAAAGTGATTATTCTGTCAAGATGATTATTCAAAAAGAGCAGTCTCTGACAGGGAAAATAACAGATAGAATGAGGGTCATAGGGGGATAGTGTGCATTGTTCAAATATTGATAAATAAACCTCATAGAAGCGGGTAGAATCTGAGGTACCAGTCACAGCAATGGAACTGCCTGTTTACCAGATGAGGAGAATTATGGAGGTGAAAATCCCCTGGAAATGGACAGGGCATTTCAGAAAGACAGAGAGACTCACGTGAAAATCTTAAGAATCCCATTGACAGGGATGGAGCAGTAACTGCCTTCTCCAGATTCACAGGCAGTAGGAATGGAGCCGCACCAATCAGCCAAAACCCCTTTTTACCAATCAAATTAAGGCTTAACAGACTCTGTGTGTGTGTGTGTGTGTCTGTGTCTGTGTCTGTGTGTGTGTGTGTGTGTGTAAAATGACAGATTACATACAAATTGCTCATCATTTCTTAGCATTACAAAGTTGGGGTTCTGGTCCTATGAGTGCCCTGTTTTCCAGCGCACAGTTACCTAGAACTGCTGGTGTGGAATTACATGTTTCACAGAGTGGCATATTTACAGGAAGCCATGACTAAATGTTCCTACTAAATTAGCCTCTCGTGTATTAGTCACTCTCCTCATACAAGAAAAATGGAATTTGACTCTTCCCTCACGTTAACACCTGTTTTGAACTGATCTAATCTCACTGCCTCTACACGTGATCCGCCATTGCAAGTAGAAGACTCTGATCTGCTGTTTCAATTAACTTTTCAAGATACATATTTTCCTCCAAATATTAATGGTATACAGAACCAAAAAACTGAAAAAGTGATGTTTATATATATAACGTCTTATTTCAAAAGAATGAATGATTTAACCAATGTAAGGGTAAGAATAAACTTCCACTACGCAGCAAAGGAATGCAGATTATGAGGGAACTTTCACATCTTTCACGTGTATTTTTATGTACATAGCAATACAGGTGTGCATTGACCTTGAAATTTATATAAATAATAAAACAATTCTTATGACCAGAGAGAAGAAAGAGAAGAAAAAATTTCTATAAAATATTTTTCCTCCATCACTAACCCAATCCAATTCCAGTAAAGAGACTTAGGGGGGATGGGTGGAGAACCTTATTCAAATACATTAGGATTCATACTTGTTTTTTTAATATGGTTGACTCTTACTATAGAATTGCCATGCAACTTGTCAGTTGCATATATACTATATGCTATAAAAAGTTCCCCTTTATAGTGACATCATTAATTTTATTTGGAGGAACTTTGCTGATCTCACCTTTATATGAGACTTTTCCTTGCATAGGAGTAGGTAGAAGGGAACAGTGAACACAGAAGACAGACAGATGTGTTATTTTGTGTCTGCACAGCACAGTAGAGTCATTACCACTGCAAAATGTCAGCAACCTGCAGGAGGTTTCTCTTTCCCCCTCACAGTAAAATGAAAGCAGATCTGCACCTCCAGATTGCATCTTCTCATTGGAGCAGACAGTGAAAGTACTACTTAGCAATTATCTTTCTCATATTAGAGATACAGAATAGTAAGTCTGGAAAAAAAACTTGATTCCACAGGACTGAACTGTCATTGTGACACTGCAGTATTAGGATATTTTTTACAACTGCTTAGGTTAATCAATTGTGTCAGTGAAGGAGGAAAACTGTGCAAAGAGCTATTGACTAAATCACCTGTAAAGAGTTTATATTGACAACTGATACTCTTCCCAAATGAAGCTCTGAGCTGAGCATCACCCTTTACAGCTATTCACAGCATAACTCCAGGTTCTCTCTCTTTTCACAGGGAAACAATGGGCTTCAGTGTTGCTCCTCTTCTAGCATTACAAGGATTTCACTTTATCCCATTTCAGAATAAATGGAGCTCATTAAAAATATCTTGTGCTGTGACTTCAGATTAAAGATGCACCCAGAAAACCACAATATCTTAAACAGAAAGATAAGTAGGACTAGAAAAATAATACTTCCTCCTGACTGCTCTCTCTTCCTTTCTAAGATAGCAAGTCTGAGAAAAAAAAAGTTATATATTTGAATAAATGAATATAGGAGAGGGACAGTGGGCCTTCTGTGAATATAAGTTGACTGGTTGAGCAAGAAATGTTTCAAAGACCTTGAGTGCAAGTCTTTGTTTATTGAGAATAAGCAATCAATCAGCCAGAGCACACAACAAGACCTTGTTCAAACAATGGATAATGCTGAGTGCTTCAGTCACACAGCTTAGATTGGACAAGTAAGCTTGACATTACCAGCAAAAAAGGCAAAGTCAACAGCATAAAAGTCACAGAATAAGGCAGTTCAGGGAGGTCTCAAGCACAGGAATGTTAACATACGTTCAAATGGACAGAGGGCTTTCTTGAGATTTTTCTTAAACAAAATGTTTATTATTTAAAGCTATCAAAACTTGCCTTGAAAACTAGATTAAATAAATCCCCCACATTTGAAATCTCTATGACTAAAGGCCTACTTGTGTTAACTTTCATGAGATAAATAGTATCAAGATCATTTTTTCTTCCTGAATGTATTTGTATATGTTTTCTAGATTTCATTTACAGCAGTAGTCCCCGTTTATAAGCTTCACTTGAAAGCAGGCCAAATGTGAACAACAGCACAGAAAAGAAATAGTTCACATGATTAAGAAAAAATTAATGTAAAATCTTGTAAAAAACAAGAACTAATTATTCTGTGAAATACACACATCTCTTTCTATTTCTCTGTCCAGCAGTTTCTCAAATATGTCTTTCTGTATTACAAATGAAATTATAAGTACTCTCAAATTTTGCAGCCAGTAGATCATGACAGTCTTCTGATTACCTGGTGATGGATGAACTTGCACTATTTACACAGGAATTCGGGGCAGGAGAGAGGGAGAAGGGGAAGGGGGTGTGTGGTGAGAGGTGAGACCCAAGATATAGAGAGTGATTTCATATATTTGGGTTAATGAACAGTAGAAAGATGAGAACATCATTTGCAGCCTGTGAAGTATACTTGAAAACAGAGCTTGATTCAGGATAAAATTTATGGGTCTGCTTTACTTGCTGCTGACTGAAAATCCCATCACATGTAGTCTTCTTTCTCCAGCATTTTCTGTGAAGGTAGTGAAAACCTTCAGATTAGATAAGCTGTTTAAGACCATAAGATCATGTCAGCTGTGGTAAAAAAACATTGAGTCGTAACCCAGACTGTTACTGAGAACCATTTCTGCACTGCATCCCAGCAGCCCATTCCTCAAACCTTTAGCTGCTCATGTAAGTTTGTTTTCCTTGAGCCCTTTCAGAACTTTTTTGGTCAAAATTTCTCTGTTACATGTCTGCTGAAACTCATGCATTTATCTTATTTATATATAAAAAGACTCAACCAAGAATATCCAATGGAAATTTTTTTTAAGACAATATGGTACATCTTTTGGTTTTGATAAACTCAGCATTCTTGCAGCTACACAAACAGAAGGCATTACATCGCCATAAATAAGTATCAGTCTTACCTCATTTATTTCCACATGCACAGAAGAGACAAATGCTGGAAATGGAAGTCTGAGGTATATTTCATAGTGGACAGAACCAGGATGTATTTCCTTCTCCTGCGCTGCACTGGGACAAGGGCTCTCCAGGTCCTCAGCCTCTGTTGTGGTTATGAAACATTCATTTTGCACAGGTAGAAAGGAACTAAATTACACACTGATCACTGTATTCAACTGCTCCTTCTGCCAAAAGGGAAGACATTGTGCTGAATTTTAAGTGAAATTAATTTGGTAGATTTTCAGAGTATGAACTGCTTGATGCCCAGTGGCACCCCAGAGGCTGCAGAAAGGAAACAGATTTTTTGTTGCTTGAGATTTCAGTGGGTGAATGGCAAAAGCAATAAAAGCTGAATTTGTGCTTTGCTAATTTTCCCCCATTTAGAAAAAAAATATATACAAAAAGGAAGTTACTGCTTATGATAAAATCTAGAAAATTTCTTGTTAAATATATACTGACCTCTAGTTATTTTGAAGCATTCTATCAATCGCAAGACACAAATATACAGATTGAAAAGGTTCTTATTCATTCAAGCACTAATGATATACATCTTTTTTAATGCAATTTTTAAATTCTAAGATGATGGTGATGATTGTGATGATGATGATGATTAATATTATAAGCTAATAGAAAAATTTTTGTGGGATACTGTTATTCTGATCCATAATCAACTCTCCAGGGATTTTTCTACTAACTGAAAACTTTGACTAAAGTATTTTCAGTTGCACCCCTCATTTCTTCTAGCTGGTAATGGGGCTTCCCCAAATGATTAGCATGACACACTGGCAAATGGGTGACCAACAACACAGTAGAAGAAAATCTGCCTACACTCAAAGGGGAGCAGTCAACAAGTCAGAATCTAAGGGCTAATTAGTGGTGGTGTACCCAAGGAGCCAATATGGAGGATGACATTATTAAATGTCTTCATCAGTGAGCAGGATAGAACAAATAAAAAGGCTGATGGCTGATGCCAAGCTATGGGGAAAAGTTTTTATGCCGAGGAGCTGCATTGCCAGGCAGAGGGGCTTCAAAAATCCAGAGGGCTGGACAGAGAGGAAACACATTAGGTTCAGCAAAGATAAACGCCAAATCCTGCCCTGGAGATGCAAATGTCCCTTGTGGCAGTACAAACTGGGGACGGACTGCCTGGCTCGTAGCTCTGCAAGAGGGGCCTGGGAAGGGGTGCAGAATACTGTGCTGCCTTCACAGAGAGCATAGCCAGAAAGACAAGGAGAATACTGCTCTTCCTCAGCTCTTGTGAGGCTGCATCCAGGTCCAGCCTGGGGCTCACCAATGTATGACATATATTTTCAAACTGGAAAGAGTCCAGAGAATGGTCATTTAGCTGGAGGCTGGGGTAGATTAAATCCAAGGACAAGTTAGTGGAACATGTTTGTTCAGCCTGGAGAAGAGGGGAGTATAAGGGAATTTAACTGAAACCTCCTGCTACAGAAAAAGGAGTTTGCATGAGGGTGGAGCCAAGCTCTTCTCTGGGGTGCTCAGCAAGAGGCAACAGTCACAACAAGTTGCAGCAAGATCTAATTGGCCATAATAGGATAGAAATGTAGACTGAGAGTGATTAAGCACTGAAAGAGGTTGTCCAGGGACATGGTGGAATCTTGTCTTGGGAGATTTTGGAAACATGACTGGACAAGATTCTGATTAACTTGGTTTAAATCTGGAGTTATTCTAACTTTGGGTTGCACCGTGTAACCTCTGGAGGCTTATTCCAACCTATCTCTTCGACTCCAACTCCTCTTATGGGTACCACCATCTCCAAAGGTTGGAGATGGTCTGTAGTCCCCCTGACATGCCAAATGAAAGCACAAGAGAGAGCTGCCTTCCAGAGACTGAGTGCAGCAGCAGCAGCAGAATGCAGCAACACTTTGAGAGGATGAGCTAGGCCAGAGCCCTTCTATACATCCACTCTGCTGCACTACCTGAAGAGCATCAAACATTTTTGGAGTTTCTGTAGAGCACAGAAGAGTCTGCTATGCACAGGGGGGAACAGAGCCAGCACAGCAGTCTGCCCAGGAGACCTGAATTCTTTTATCCTGACCTGTTGTCACAAGCTTTGTTCAATAAACTCACTGGATCTCTCTAGGAAGCCCCAATGACACAGTTTTCACATTTACTCAGAGATCAGTCCAGTGAGGTCCAAGTCCTTTGGACAGCTTAATAAGATAAATATTTATTAATTTGAGTTACTATAATGGCAGAAGTGTTTACTGTCTGTGAGAATTGCTTCCTTTTGGTCTCCTCCCTGCAATTTTCTACAGCTGGAAGTTATTCTTTCCTTCACATTGCCTGACTGCCCTCTGAACTCTCCCTCACCTCTCCCCATCCTTCCTGTGCAACTGGCATCATACTCTAATTTCAGTTGGTTTTCCACTCTGCAACTACTTCACCCACTCTTCTCAGCACAGCCAGCCTGGGCGAACACCCACCTGCAGTTTTTACAGGTTTCACGTGTATCTCTCATGCCCATAATCCCTGCTACCACTTTCTGCATTATTTTGCTTTGTCTGTTTGGATGGTGTGTCAGACCAGGTGCTTGGATGCTCATGGGAATGGGTGCGGCAAATAAAATTTATAGCTTATGGTAACGGAAACTTCTTAACAGCACTGAATATCCAGGGTTAGGTAAGTGCAAACTGCAGGAATTCACAGGACCAGGCAAGAATCCATGAGGGAGTAAAAGTAATGAGATATATTTGTATTTCCAAGCCAACCTTCCTTTGAGCCTGACCCCTGGCAGCCCCTGCTCTGGTGCACAGCAGCACCAAATAGCCGTGGTGCACACTGTCCTGCAGCAGAATGAAGAAATCTCTCCCTCTGCAAGCTGCAGCAGGACTCACACAGGCACAGGAGGGCTTTCTCACATCCCCATGTTGTATGCTCCCCAATCAACACACAATCAAACATTACTGGCTTTTGCAATTATGTTTTTTTAAAGAAAAATGAATAAACTATAGCTGATTACTCAACACCGAATTTGTGGAATTGTCTTTTTATTATGCAAAATTACTAAAATCTCTGTGAGAGCCCAGATTAATGCAGCCTGGTGTTTTAGAGCACCACAGCTGTGACTGCTATTGAGTGTTAGGGTAGGCATGATTTGCAGATGAAGCTTTCTGCATGATGGAGACATTCAGAAATTTTTTCTTCTGGTTTTTCTCACTCCATGAGTGAGGTCATCTTGTGATCACACACACACACAGAGGATGAAGACCTAAGCCTCATCTTAGGAAATCTGGCTAAACAAATGAAAGATGGAGAGAGGGAGCAGAGAGGTATGTTTAGTAGTCAAACTGATTTTTTTGCTTGGCCTTTTTTTTTTCCTTTTTAATGAACACATAAATTTAGGACACTTCATCCTACTTGTTTCTGGGTAGCTAGACATTTTCAAAACCTTTACTCATTTTTGTCTACCTCTCTACAGCATTTGTAGGTAGCTACCAGAGCTCAGGCATTTCCTCTTGCAACCCCAGGTTTCCAGTGAAGATAGCAATATATAAATGCAATCATTTGAACTGCGTTATAAAGCCCATTAAAGTTACCAGTTCTACTTTGCACCTATCAGTCTGTCTGTTGTTATAATTAGAGCAATTCTTGAACAATAAACCTCTAAAAACATCCATCTTGTAGGTTTTGAAATAAAGACAATAGTATGTTAATAAACTCTAGGAAAAAAAATCCTGCTCCTAGCTCCTACACATGTTCACAGTTGTATTTTTAGGTTATATATAATAGACAGCTATCTTTGTTTGGAAGTCAACACACACTTCCCCAGTGAACTGCAGGATACACATAAATAATCAGGGCTGGAGAAAGGTCATCACACGGCTAGAACTGGGGATAGCAACAGCACCGAGCAAACCAATTGTTCAGAAAGCCTTAAGCAAAGCAAATCAAGCTAAGTGCAACATAACTGACTGTGCTGAAAGCTGAAAAGACTTAATCATAGGGATGAGCCAACCTTGAACCTTAAGGCTCAACAAATTTTATTAAGAATCGACAAGTTGTGAGAGAAGTTACACAGTTAAGCTGTAGCTCAAGGGAATAAGTGTGCAAAAAACAAGATGAGGAGATTTAATAAGGCCCAAGGACCACCAGCTGAGCTCGCGAGAATCAATCAGTAAGAGCTTGGTCCCAAGGTCTCCTTGTTACTGCAGTAGGGAACATATTAATGGTATATATCGACTTGCAATAAGAGATTCCTGGAAATGTTTCCCTTTTAACTTTTGCAACATAAAATTTAGTTAACAGCAAACTGCATCTGTTTCCCATCAGGAAAATAAAATAGATTTCATCAAGATCTACTTGCCCAAAAGCTTGATTTCTGTAACTGAAAATTGAGTTCTTTCATTTCAATGCATCTAGGCACTGTCTCGTGGTCATGTCACGATCTCTTTTTTGGGCCAGAATCCCTGGACAAATTTACCTGCACTCATACCTAGGGACTCCCCTGCTACAAGCAAGAGCCTCTTCCAAAAATGGGGAAATGTCTTATGGAAGGCACAGGTATTTTCATAAATAATAAGCTCCTCACAGCAGCCCACAAATTGTGCCCAGAGCATATAGCACACTGAGAGTCACTGCTCAGCAGGAGGAAAGGTGGGAGAGGAGAAAGGAGGATTTTCAGAGGAGTTATACACTTTGCAACTGAATTGCTCTATGTTTTAAACACAGCTTTACAACACTAATTAGCAAGCTAAGCCTTGTGATTTCTTGATAGATTCCTAAATATCTTAGAAAATCCCTTAGGGAGAACTGTAAAAGTCAGAAATGCCACAAATAGACTGTAACTAAACAGAATGAGTTTTGAATATCACTCCAATCTGTCCACAAAGTCTGCTTTCTGTCTAAAAATTTATTTTGTATGTTCTATGTGAAGGAAACATATTTGCTTGTTCTTTTGCTTTTCTTTTCTCTTAAAAGTTTCCTGCAAACTAGATAACACATCTTGCCCTGAATTCTGAAGGCATTTTAAATTAATACTGCATACTTAATCTTGTCTTAACATGCCTTTTGGTTGGTTTGTTTGGGTTTGGTTTTTCTTTTTCTTTTGGCCTGGGAGCTACTTTTGATGGGATGCAGCAGTTGTACAACCCTACTGATTAACTGGTGTTACAGGAGTGTTATGAAACTTAGGTAA
Organism: Oriolus oriolus; assembly: GCA_013400235.1. NCBI lineage: Eukaryota > Metazoa > Chordata > Aves > Passeriformes > Corvidae > Oriolus > Oriolus oriolus. The sequence continues at coordinate 2,744,582 of VXBT01016245.1, read as the reverse complement.
CTGAAGTTTGTAAAAAGCTTTACAGAATCTTAAACGAAAACTGCTTCAGTTTAAGTAAGAAATAGTTATTAGGAGGAGAAAATGGAAGGACATCTGATGAAACAATGTATAGCAAAACTAAAAAACAGAAGATTTATGCAAATCATAACTAGATGAACACCCATTTGTAGTTCCTTCAACAGAGTAAGTGATTGAACACCAAGTGTTGGAGCCTGATCTCCTTTACCTGAACAGCGCTGACAGGAGCAGAGTTACTCCTGATTTACACCAACATAAACAAGACCAGAATCAAGCCAGGCAAGAGCCCTAGGGGTACCCTTAGAATGAGAAGAAAAGGAAAGAGCTCCACACTAGACAAACTCACCAGCCCAGGGGATTCCTAGTTTAAACTACTTTTTATATGACAATTGCCAGTCCTCTGGCAAAACTGCCACTTGGTATGTACAAAACCTTCCAATCAGGAAGAGGAACACTTTTCTTCCACAGAGGAAAAAGACAGTGTTTGGGAAGGGACAATGTCTAGTCGCAGTCAGAAAAATGGTCTGGTAATAACAGCTCCTCCTTCCTCATCAATTGGACTCATTTCCAGTATACCTGAAGAAAATTGTTTATTTTACTGGCACAGGCTCTTTTTCTTAGTCACGTGCAAGCTGGATGTTCTTTTGAGACAAATCTGAAGCAGAATGTAAACATTCTTTTACATCCCCAGCAACAATCCTGGTGAAGCTTCACTTGCAGCCCAAAGAGCAGTTGCAGGAGTGGTGATGGAATTACAGCACAGCTGGATGCGAAGAACAGGATTGCATTTAAAGGGGCACTCGCAGCTCTTGAATAAAAATTCGATCTGCACATGTCTGAGGGAAAGGTCACTCAGAAACAGCCATTTATACTGGCAAAATACTTTCTAGGGTAACTTCAATGCATATTCAACACCATGCAAGACAGTAACTATTGAAGATCTGTGAGAAACAGCGAGTCCAAAAGGGAAATATTTGGACTTACAGCCCACACAGGTATAGCTGGTTCCTGAACTGTTGTTTGACACTGATTTCATCTTAGCATTTAATCTGTAGTTTTCAAGTGAGTACTCATTTAGTTCTTATCACCTGTAGCAACTACCTGCTTCTTATTACAACATTGCATGGAAGAAAGTGTCCCCGTACAGTTATCCTTGCCTTACACTCCAGAACTCCTTTTTCAGCCTCAGACTACATTGCATACTACAAACATATCCACAACGGCTTGACCAAACAGTGCCAATCTTGAAACCAGAAATCTGGGAAAAAGACAAGTATTAAAGACAGATCTGCAAACATGTATTCAAATATCCATTTTTAGGGGCCATTATTCTTCTTCAAAGACTGACAAAAAAATTGAGACTATTTCAGATGCCTGACAACAGTTGTATAAGACAATCTACTACTGCCCTCTGCAATACATTTGTTCCCTTCATAGCTGTATGTGGCAGACAAAAGTATTTACTAATTCTGCCTATTGCACCTACAACTGATTTGAGTTACTCTGCCAGAAAAGTAACCATCTGGGGATGAATTCTTGAACAGCAAGAGAGTACCAAGAGCAGGGACCAAACAATCAGACTAAAACCAAAGTAGGATTCACTTTTCTATTATGGTATTTTTAACACATTTCTCACACTTAAGTCCAAGATAACACAATTTAGTTTTCTTTATTAAAAATAGTCTTTAGAGACTATACTCTAGGGGTTTTGTGGCTACCACAGTACACGAGCACTAAATTCTATGTCATGTTTTTCACTTTTACCCTGATCAGCAAACATTTAAGATCACTTGCTTCAAACAGTCTGTCATTTGAAGACTTCTTTTCCTTTGACATACAACACTATTCCTCGGAGTATTTTGCTCCACTAGTCCTTTTTTGGTTTTAATAATAAATTTTAACCTTCTTCATCATGCTTACTTCAATCTCAATAATGAGATTGAAACATCTGAAGTCTGTTGCTTCACCACAGAAGGTGAGACAACATTGCCCAAACACCCCTCCTGCTTGCTCAGTGCATTTCTGCTCATCACCTTGTGTCTCCTGCTGTGTGTTATGGTACCCCCTTCTCCTGCCTGGGGTGATTAGTACATGACTACTTTCTTCTTGGATTCCACTTTCTTTCGTTCCTCAGCCGTCAAATCCCTTCTTCATAGACCTGGAGAGCTGCTGCCAATCACAGCTCTTCAAGAAATGCTCACCTTCACTTACATGCCACATTACTTTACTTAGCCTTTGATTTGATTTTCCTGGTCTTTATTTGCTAGACCCATACTGCTGCATTTGAGAACTAAGGTGACAGCAAAAAAACGGACTGATTCATATCTTGCTCCCTTCTAGTATGCCAGAGTCCTCATACTTTCCACCTTTTGCTCTTTATTTGGGGAGTTCTCTTTTCATGAAGACAGTTCTTATCAGCCAAATTCAAATAAGGCCAGACATCTTCCTTATATGTCTGGCTTACTATTCACAACAATCCTTCCTTGTATCCGAGATGTCATATAGTATGGCTCTGATTACACTTGCACAGCTGTAAATATATTTTCTTAAATAGAGTTTTTCCTGACATGAACAGAAAGCCCTATAATTTCATAGCATAGCTATTCACTTTAGCTAAAATAGGGACTTATTTTGTAAAAAGAAGATGCTTTCATTCTGACCTAGATAAGAATCTCTTTCTCTTCCCGTCTTAAGACAACTATGAAAATGAGATTGTAAATCTCCTATGGAGAAGAGACTTGGACAAATCAATAATTTATGTTATGATTTTGAGAGACTTTCACCTTGAGGAAGTGCCAGCCCTATCGTAATTCTATAGATCTTGTTTGAAAATGTTTTCCATTACTAATCGGGAGAACCTTCTTTTTTTCTTATTATTTATACAAGGCTCCTTTGATTTTCAGTGTGTGACACTTCAGAATGAAAATGGTGTCTGCATTAATTAAAAAACGAAGAAGAGAACTCTTACTTTCCTTCCCCCTCACTTAAAATCCAAGTAAAACGCTGGCAGGCAACACTCAGCATGTAGTGCTCTACTTCCAACCATGAAGCTCTTTTATAGATTTCTGTCATTTTAGCTGCTTCTGGCTAAAATCTCTGGTTATAACAGTGACTTGGAAAGAAAAATGAGCAGAGAGTTAAGAGCAAAATGGGGGGTAGGTACACACAGCAATTAAATAAGCCTTCTACAAATCTCAGGCAGAGAACATGCCAGTCGTATCGTTCCTAAACAAGACCCTGGCAGTGCCAGGTTTATGCCAAGGCCTTTGGGGGAAAAAACATACGAGTTTATGCCCATGCACCTTTCTTTTGACCTCCACAGCTTACTGAAGAGCAGACTGCCACATCGACAGCTCACTTCCCCAAATCTCCCACTCTTCGAAGAAATGTTCATCATGACTTGCCACTGGCTTGCCACTTGACACGTTTAGCCACTGGCTTGCTTTGTGCTAGAGATTGGATGATTAATGGTCACCCATTCTTACCCATTGCACCATGAGTCCAAACCACTCACTGACAGCGAGGCAGTGTGCCGAGGGCTGCCCACACAAAGTGCACGCACAAGAGCTGCTGGAATGGCGTGACCAGCAGCAGGGCCAGGACTGGCCTCTTGGGATAAGTTCCACATTTCTGCCTCGGCCCCTGCAGGCAGCTGCGACATTTCTGAACCACACCTGGAGACAGCAGATGACCGTCAGGCCTCGTGGAAGTTGTAGAACTTGTGCCTTACTGCTCTATGCCAAGTAAATTGACTCCCTTACCACTTTATATCAAACCAAATCTAAGACATGACAAAGGGCTAAGAAATCTGGAATAGGAATTAGGGAGGAGAAAAGAAACGAAGAGGGAGTTCTTTGGGCCAGGATTTTGAGTGTTAGCACCAACTTCCAGCTCCAGTGGATTTAGACTTTGTTTAAAATGAAGCACCACTCTGCAAAATTTTTACAGCTTTCTGGGATGAAATTACTTCCTTTGTGCAGATATTTGACTATCGCTCCAAACTCTTTCTCACAATTCACTGCTATCACTGTGGAAACAACAATTGTGAGCTACATGATGTTGGAAATATTCATCTATTTTGGTTCACAATCTGAAAAAATATAAGTCCATATAGTATTGAAAGCAAAGAAAAAAACCAGAAAAACAACAAACCCATTTGTTTTTCCTAAACCTTCCAAGTCTTGATAAAGTCTTTATGTTGTGGTCTTACGCAACAGGACATCACATCAAGCAGGGCACAAATCTAAAACAAATTCCAGAAATACAACTTTTCTTCAAAACAGAAAGCATGGTTTTATTCAAATATTCTCTTTTTCAAACACTATTAAAACCACTGTAGGTAATGCATGAACTAATAGGATGACAAAGAAGTTTCTGGTCCCTGGACAATTCGAGATTATTCAACCCTTATCTCAACATGAAAAATAATAACTGGTGGGTTTTAAATAACATCAAAATTTGATCAAAACTCCCAGTGCACATCAAGTTACACTGGGAAAGGAAGCCCTACAATCTTTAAAGATTCAGATGTATAGAATGGAAGCTATATAGCTCAGAGACTCTCCTAACTTCTAATCTCACTTATTCCCCCCTGACTTTCAAATTAAATTTTTCCTTCTTTCCTTACCTCCCCGCTCCTACATAGCATCTCAGATATCCACATATGTACAGAGCATTCATGGCAACAACTCTGTGACCAAGACAAACTGATTAATATGTAACATGATCTTAAAAAATGCATGTGAAATATGCAAAGGCATCAACTTAATGAGTCCTTTCATTTTGTCTCTTTTTTGCATTGAAGGGTCAGTTTATCTAACAAAGAGCTTCAGAATAAATCACTTGTATTCTGAAACCTAGAAAATTCATCTTGCTAAACAAGAAGAATTATATGAAATTAAGCAAAGGACTGGAATTCTCCTACCACAGGATGGCACAGTATGTGCTGTTTAAATATCAAGGCATCCAGGACATTTTGGTATGTCATCTGGGTCTTAAAAATGTGACATAAGAAGTGAGCTTCCATCTTAGCAGTCACCAACCAGAACTTTTTTAAGAATCTTCACTCCCTTTAGAAGATTGGTGTAGCAATTATTCATTTTGATATCTGGAACTGAAATGTGACTATTTTGCAAAATGTAAAACCAAAAAAAAATGTGCCATCATTTGTCATGCCTATGTTATTTCACCTACCTGCTCATTATCAGAAAAGGAATTTTTAAAATCCTAAAGAATCCTTAAAAGGCTTAAAGCATCCTTTAAGAGTAACAGAGATGGGCTTTTATTTGTGCAGTGGTGCATGATGAGTGTTCATATAGGCAACCATGGGTGTACTAGAACTACTCATTCAGAAACCTCACAGATTGGTGTCTTTGGATATTGTCTATGAAGTGCAGCTTTAAAAAGAAAAACATGAAGGAACTATTTACAATTCCAGTCAGCCGGGTAAGATGAACAACAGCATGTAAGCTGGGTAGTTATCTCAAAACTTCAGCATTAGCAAACACTAGGTTTCAGAAACCACACTCAAGATTAAAATCTGACATAAATTGCATCTGCATGAAATTGTTAAGGAATTTTGAATTGACACATTCCTACTAATTCCCAGCCATGTTTTTTTGGAAACAATTAAACAAAACTTGTTTAAAAAATAATCTGTTGATGCATTTTCTCCATCTCATCCAACAAATAATTCAGTTCCAGAAGTTTCACCATGGTTTTTATAATGTATGCTTTTTTTTTCACCTGGGTCATTTCTTACCCATGTGAAAGTTCTACTGTCTCACTTTCTGCCTTCAACAGTTCGAAAACTTTAGAGAAATCATTAATATTAAGAAGAATGCCAAAGACGATAGTTTTCTCATCTTGTCTTTGTTTCTCTTTTCCTCTGGGCCACATAAGGATATTCAAGTCAGCAGAGACAGTGTTGCTCTTTAAAAAACCTGCTGATTTAATATTTAGTAGGTGATGGATTCCACCTCAACAATCAGACTCAGGAATAAAAATAGTCTGAATCCCACTCAGTGCCATCCACAAATCCATAGATAGAAACCCAAAGTATTGTACAGCACAACATTTCCTGCTCAGTAAGCTTGAGACAAGCCGCCGTGATTCCCTATATATACACATATATTCCGAGCTGATGCCTGTCAAACCAGCCTCTGGTTAAGTGGCAAGCATAATATAGCTTCCTTTCCCTAGAGGTAACTGTCCTCATTACTGAAGCGAATGAACCCCTAGGTGTATAATAGAATCTTCTTTAAAATATTCATCATATGACAGCTGATATTTCAGCCATGTTTGGCTGGAATGCTACATTTTGGGGAACTTAGGACTCCATAGTCAATTAACCTAGTATTTTGCTCACCATCTAATTTATTTTTTTTTATCAGAAATCATTAAACATTTTTGTTAGTATGTAACTTGTTATTCTTCTGTTCAGGACTGAGCAAGACATGCAGACCAGGGCTTCTCTTACTGCAGCAATATCCACTAAAACATCTGGACCAGCAAAGCTGAAACTTTACACTTTCCCTCAGCCGGAAAACACCAACTTCTCCAAGGTGAGTCACATCATCCAGCACGGTTCTGTTTCCTTCACACTTCTCAGAATCAACACTTCAGGCTGTGAAAACCTCCCTCTGCCAGCAGGTCTCAGGAAGACCATGGGCAGGCAAGGGGAAATAACACAGGGGCCAGAATACTCCACCAGAAATCAGAACAGAGAAGCTATGCAGGGAGAGAAAGAGACAAATAGAGCAGCAGGTTATGCACCCCAAACATTTCCACGTTCAAACACCAAAAAATACCTCTCCATTCTTACTTCTTTCTTAAAACAAATACTGTGTTATCCCCTGCCTACTCTTCCCAGTTTTTTCCCTACCTGTTCTTAATTACAGCCACAAACTTCAGTAGGTCCCACTCCACATGCCCTCCCCACCGTATCTCGGGGCAGCACTAGTGCCTGCTGCCTCATCACTTTACCCTTCCCCATCCTGATCCATGCAAGGCACGTAAGGCAGGCACACAGATGAGCCCCGCCGGCGCGGGGGGAGAGTGTCACCAACATGCAAGGCTGCGCAGGAAGTTTACACAGCACTTGCTCAAACTCTGCAAGCCTTCCTGACACCAGCTCGGCATTCCAGCACACAAGCATCATTTTTAAGTGATTTCTCATGTGATTAGTGCTGTCTCTCCATTCCCACATGCTACTCAGACACTGGTGGCAAAAAATAAGTCATTCTTACTCTCATGCGGACTTGTTTGTCATCAGAATCCCTCTTAGGTTTTAGTAATTTGCTTGGTTTTAGCCTACTTATCTCATTATGCTGGTCTAATTAAAATCATTTGCTGACAAATATTGTCAGTAATGTAACAGTTGGCTAAATTAACACTGGCTTAGCCTTAGCTTTGTTATCAGCTTAACTACGCAGCACTGATTGATGAGCATTTTAAAGCAGGAATTCCTTTCTTCAGGTCAAATGCAGAGAAGGCAAAGCTGGAGATTTGAATGTGATACATCAACAAGTCTTACCAGAAGAAAGTCAAATATAATTGTGCAGAAGTCAAACCAAACTCACGTCTCCACAACTTCCCTGCAAGCTTGGTCATAAAAACAAAGATGCATTTGGCCCAGCCTGTTAAAAGAGCAGGAGCAGAGCTTAATATCTTATTCTAAAATTACTATTATAAGAGTATGTCTTGTAGTCTGATTCTTATTTACTTTTTTGGCATAAATTGAGTACTTCTAGACAACAATTATTCCTACAGACAAAACTTAATTGCAATATTCATCACCATATATGTCTAAATGATAGGAATGCTGAAGTGTTTTACGGTGAAAACACATCCAATTTTAATGAAGTTCAAAAGAAGAAATGTTTATTTATGGATTAAAGTACACAAAGATCTGCTGCTCACACTTTCTGAAATACTGACAGCTTTTTTTTTTTTTTAAGAGAGAAAGAGAATGCAAGGGAAGGAAAGATCTTGTGCATAGCTGTGGTGAGTGAATCAATGTTACCAGCAGACAGGCAGAGCTCCTGGGCCTTTTGACACTAGTTGAGATCAGATGATATGCAACTGAAGTCTGAAGACAAAGTTGCCTCTAAGAGGTTGCATCTGGTGAAAGGGTGGAGATGTTGTGCTGATAACCCATTACAGCTGCAGGGGGATGTCTCAACATGTCTCGAGAAAGACTGCATATTTCTCTGTTTGGGGCTGAGGTTTGCTACTGTTCAAATTAAGTGACATGGTTTTAACACTCCTAAAGAAGAAAAAAAGGTAGAATCCAAACCAGAACAATATCCTGTAGAAAAGTGCTTTCTATTTAGTAGGTTCTTATGAGAAAAAAAAGGATAACTACATATCTAAAATTAGCCCCTCTACTGAAGACCTAAATTGCAAACAACTTTAAGAGAAGATGTGAAGGTTTCAGAGCAACATATAAATATAACAGAATTATGAAAAAAAAAATAAAATACAGAGAAAAATCCAGGTTTTTGATAAAATTTTCAGAACGCTCTTCCTCACTTCAGGAATTTGCAACCACCACCTATTGAATGAGAGCTGTTGCTGACGGTCTTCAGAATGATCCATTAGATGAGGGTATGCAGAAATATTACCAGGATAATACCAACCTCCTGAAGATACAGATTCAGCCTGCTTGGAATCAGATATTTGGAAAGAAACTAGAAAATTGTGGCTGTGCATAGACTTGACAGTGCTCCACTGGAACAACCAGAACCCAGGTGTGCACAGGCTCTCGCAAGTTAACTTGCGCAAGAAATCCCAACTGTTTAAAAAAACATAAATCAGCTTGGGGAGCGGAGTAGGTGGGAAAAGGGAAATATAACAGACAGGTAATCCTTATTGCTCTGAAAACCACTGCTATCACTGACCTGCTGTCAAACCATCCAAAGACAAGACAATATACAATCTGCTGCCATCATTACAGTCCACTTCTCTAGGGGTTCAACCACAGGAAAACAGTAAGTCCAGAGTTCGGCCTCAGCTTACACTACATGGACTGAGAAGGAAAAAAAAGACAATTTTTGCTAAGCCAGCTAGCAACACACTGCTGCTCTAACACTCTGCCTCAGGCCATGCAGTCTCAGCTTCACCATCTGCCCTGGAAAGACTCCAGGGAGGAAAGAGCAGCTGAGAGTGCAACAAGTTGAGGATCCAGTATAACCATGACTGTTCTGTGCTAGGAGTTCACCTGAAACCTCACCTCCCCAGTTCCTGTTGCTTGTTCTCAGACACCTGCTTTGTTAAATTGTTATTTTTGATGTGTCGTCCTCTATCCAGATGTCTTAATAACTTGTTTCTCTCTAAGTGATGGTTTCATATGCCTTTCCAGTGTGTAACCTTCTCCCTGAATTCAGAAGGGACAGCATCCTGGGTAACAGCACAGTGAAATGCCACTTACAATGGAGGCATTAGGCACCAGAAATAAAACACAAGTTGAGATTGTTTTTAAGAGTAAACCCCCCCCAAGATCTTGTGACATCAGTTATCAGAAGCAGAGATAAAATGCTTTTCCTATTTTCAGCAGCAACATTCCCATTGACTTTAACACTGCAGGATATGTCCCTGTGCACTGAAACAAATCACCTGTATATGAATGCAGACAGGAAGAAGTGGCCTCCAGCAGAACAATTTCTTCTCTTTTGGTTCTGAGGAGTAATAATAAAAATATCTGTCCCTTCAATTTGTATCTCAGTCAAGTCACCCACAAAGAGATGTAATGTTCTGGATCACACTCTTTTGTTTCCCTTTCCTTGACACCTTACCATGCTTCCCATTTTGTTTATACATTTCCTTTTCGTTCCTGACATGCAAAAGTTACCAGCTTTATATGAGGCTATAATGCAAAATAGTGTGTGTTTTCTGAAGGTAGACAGTGTTAGCTAAGAAATTAAATCCAGTGGTCTCCTAGGGGGAAGAAGGCAGTATGAATCAGCTGCAGACTTAATGTGAAAACTCCATTTTAGATAATGGATCAGGGAGCAGATTGGGGATGTTTAAGTGCAAGTCTACAAATTCAGGTGGAGAACGTGACCATTGTGATGGCAGTGCAACAAGACACACTCCCCTTGCAATGCTCATTCACAAGAGAGAAAGAATAAGAGTGACTCGTGAGCTGCCCTGCCTCAACCTGCACAGCAGAGGAGCTGTGGCTGTCCCCTTGTTACACACTGTACACCCTAACACCCCTTCTACCGACTTCAGAGGCATCAATTCCCATGGGGCATCTCCACACCAGGCCAGAAGATGCTCCTGGCAGTGCAGAGACTGTAGCAGGCTTGGGGGAATTCAGAGTTGCAGCCACAAGCAAGTCCAGAGAGAGAATGAATCTTTATTATTGTTACAACACCATAACATAAGTGAAAAACACTAGATACGAGATTGTTTACAAAAAACCTATCTTACTGTTTACCTAGCTTGCATAGCAAAGTAAAAGTTTCCCACAGAAATGAAGAAGAAGGAAAAATCCTCTGCCCAGGAGCTTTTTAGTATCCACAAGAGACTGTTGTCCTAAAACCCCTCCATCCTCCCCAGCTGTACCCAGCTCCATGTGGCAAGGATGGATCCTGAGGTCTGAGTGTACACCTGAAATGTTTTGCTACTGTCTTCATGACATCAGTGTCAAATCTTAAATTGCCTTGAGCAGGAACAGGACAGGAACCTTGCACAGCGTCACATGAGCTGCTGAATGGAAAATTTCCATTACCTGGATACTGCCTTCAAAACTCATTTTAAAAAGAGACTTTGGAAAAATCTGACATTATTTTCATCCTTACAGATGGATTTAAAAAGACACCCAAAAATAATTTAGAAAGCTGCCTATTTTTTTTACATAAATATACATTATTTTCTGCTTTTCAATGCACAAATCCTGATTATTTCCACTGGTGTTACTGCTCTGCAGGCAAGCACTGCTTCTCTGGTGCTAGCTCATCACATCCCCAAGGTAAAGGCAGGACTGTTTTTACATGTTGAAAACTAGCACAGAGCAGAATTTAATGATCAGAAAAGTACGTATTACATAGGCAATTGCAAATATTTCAGTGCTCAGGATTTTGAAGGAAGCTATTTCTATAGTACAGTTATGTGGAAAGTTTTCTGAAATATTCACATGTATATTTGAATCCATCCTTGGGACCTGGATGTCCAGCAGATGGATTACAAAATCTGACTCACAACTGTTTTATTATCAGTGCTTACCACTGCCAAATCCACATCCTCTGACATCTCTGCTAGAATCACATCATCAGTTCAGGGAATACGAAGTGATACCCAGCAGACTAGAAAGGACACAGGTGTTCAAACACTGCAAGAGACAAAGTCAAATTTCCTAGGCCAGGGAGGAATGTAAGGAGAAATGAAGGAGAAGGAATGAGCAAAATGTCCTCTTGCAGAAGGTCCGTGTGGGCATGGCCACATCCCTCCATTCCACCCACAGTTTGCAGACTGAAGCCGCTGTTACCTGGTTTCTGCTCCTGGAGAGGGACATGCAGCTTCACATGACCTCTGTCAGTGAACATCAAACATGCTGCAAGGTTCAGAAAGGTAACTGTAGGGGAAAAAGAAAAGAGGAGAAAGCAGCATAAAAATACTCTCTCAGAACACAACAGGTCAGAAGATGCAGATCCAGCCATTCATTGGCGGCTCTTACCCAGTGCTATTTATCCCCTGAGGGCCCTTTGGCAGCCTTTGCCGAAGGGACCCATTTGCTGCAGCCCATATCCAGGGAGCATGACCTGGTGCCACCACACCAGCACCAGTGGCACTGTTTCAGAGATATCATAGAGCAGAAGGGTGAACCAAGCAGGGAGACTTAATTCTTATTCCTTAAAGGAAGAAGACATTAGGAAAAGCTACCTGTAATGACTCTGTCCTCAGCATAAAGGGAGGGGGTTACAAGGGCTTTGCTCTCCATAAACATAGTTAGAGGGAGAAAGTTACCAGTTTGGCGCTTTTTGCCAACTGCATGACCTATTTATATTCCACTGTATTTTTCACAAGTGCAGTGTGCAAAAGGCAGACATCTGCCCATCTGAACAAAGACAGTAAGACAGAGTTGTCCTGTGACACCACGGGGTACTCCTCAGGAAAACCTATTAGGATGTTCAGAGGCTGTAAGGAGGAAGAGACCCCCTGCTCACAGCATGCTTGCTTTCCTCTCCTGTGATCATACCAGAACAGTGCAGACTGTGTCTGTGGCTTTCCACGCATGGAAAAAACAATGCCAAGGACTCTTTTAAGATAACAGTCTCACCAAGTGCAGTCAAGAGCTTAATGAAGGCAGCTTTCACAAATCAAGTGAAGAGCTCTGGACACAATCCAGAAGAGGATGTTGGGAAGCAAATTACCGCACTGACAATAAATTGGGTTCCTATGTCCAAATTTTAAAGTATTTAATTGTGTTTTGTGGCTATTTCCCTCTGTAACAGCCGAGAAATATGAAGGGACTCAGCACAGAAAATTACAATAGTTGCTTTACAAAGTGTATCTGAAACTCCCATTTCCCACATTTCCATCCTTATGATTTCAATTCGCAGTCCCAAATCCTTCCATTAAATTACTAACCGAAATAATGCTATTGCAATTAGTACAAGCAGTACAACAAAGTCCGTGCAAGTTTAGATGCAATTTAAAAAATGCATTTATTAGTACGTACCAGATGCTTTTTAGCTTATCTAATCATCTTAAATATACAGCATTGGTCAACTACCTATATTTAAAAAAACAGTACTACCCATGACACAAATGGTAGTATACAAATTATGACAGGCACTGAAATTTGTGGTCCAGGTTAACAGATTCGTACAGCTGGAGGTCAACATGGACAGCCAGACACATTAAAAATCTGCACAGAGCACAACCACAGCATCAGGCCAGGTTGGATGGGGTTTAGAGCAACATGGCATGGTGGAATATGTCCCTCCCCATGGTAGGGAAGGTGGAACTGGATATTCTTTAAGGTTCCTTCCCCTCGCAACTGTTCTATGATTCCATGATTCTATCACCAGCCTTTCCTTTTCTTAGATGACTTTTTACATCTATCTATTCCTTTAGGATCTACTGCTTTTAAGGATGAATTTTATTCTACTTTAGGGAAAAACTATTCTTTTCCCTAATGGGAATAATCTGTAGCAACCACTAGTCACTTTTTTAAGAGATGCCCATTCAAAGACATGCTCCAGAGACTCACTTTAATCATATGAAAAACTAGTAAGCTCTGGCATACTGCAAGTGCACTGGATGCTTGACATTTTTATGATTATGCTAATGTTGTGACATTTGATGCGCTTGTTTTTGAAAAAACATCATGCAATTAAGTTCACTGAAAGAAAACCAGAAAGAAAGAAACAGATCAATCACTGAGAAGCCAGAAAGAATGAAAACTGCTTCTACCAGCTTTAGAAACAAATGCCTGCTAGTCAGTGGCAAACATTTGAACTAGATATTTCAGATTTGTCATTTTTACTCTGAAAGTAAAGAGCACTGATAGGGTTACTTTCAATTTTTAGCACAAGCAGTGGCTTCACTTTCTTCCCTCTTACTTTGAAGTATAATAGCATTTGTCATAAAATTGCTCTTTCTATCACTGAAAGAATTACAACTCTTAGAAAACTATTACTTCCCCTTAGTCAATTCCAAAATATGCATTACCTAGTTGGGTCATGGAACCTTCCTTTTAACTTCATCCCCTTTTAAAACAAGTTGTCTGCTTCGGTTGTATCCCAAATTAAAGTAGGAGAGAGATAAGATTTATAAATGCCAATATAAATAATTTAATAATTCCTCTCCCCCACCTACAAACCTGAGGATTAACAGGAAGAACCAGAGAACTAAAAGATGCTCTCTACTGGAACAGCATAGTGTTTGATGGCAGGAAGGCTACATGGATCCAAGCTGTGGAGTCAAGAAGAAACACAGAAAAGCAGCAGACATTGGAGAAGAACTAAAGGGGGATCCAACTACTTTTTTTTGGTACAAAGCTACAGAAGACATAAGAAATGGCTACAGGGTAATTACAGCAATGCTAAGAAGCAAAATCCATCTCCTCCACCAGATCCTTGGAAGCAGTAGCTCAATGAAAAACCTGAAGTAACTTAGTAGCAACTTTGGAAGCAAATTAAAAGCACATTCATAACCTCAGGGACTGTATACATTTAATTTCTCATCAAAGACAAGTACCAGTCAGATTGAGTTTAAAAATAAATCTAACTTGATGGAGATTTACTATTGATGAAACCAAGAATCAGCTTAATTCCAAGAAATTAAATTCTTTACATAATGCATAATCAAGGCAACAATAGCAAGCTTAGGAAACTGCAAAAAGAGACTACAGAAAGCGGTTTGATCAAAAAAATTGAACTCATGGTCAATTATTGGCAAATCCTGAGTTAAACTCTGAAAAGGAAGTTATAAAGAGGACTAAGCTAGGAAACTGTAGGAGTAATTTCAGCTCTTTTCCCTGAGACAGTGCAAGATAACAAATTTAAGTTAAAGAATTGGTCTGAAATTCAAGGGAAGAAATAAAAAGGATATTCAAAATCAAAAGGAATGAAGCAGCAAAACATAAAGCCTAAGACAATAATCTCTTCAGCACACTCAGAGACTTACACACGTTTTCTGTCCCTAATAAAACGTGTACGCCTGAACTTTACTAATGTTCTCAGTATTTGGCTTTTTTCAGATACATGCACTCTGGGATTAATAATGTAAAGCCACTTGACCAACAGAAAGATCTCCTCATATGACTGGCATGGCAACAGATGCAGCAGTCTTGGAACAGATGAGACAGTTGGTGGGTCCCCCTTTTGCCAGCCCCTCCAGTATGACGTTAACCTCTCCTGAGTTACTTTCCTACTGCATAAAAGTAAACCTAAAGCTCCCCAGATCAAACATCCTTCTCTTGGGATGTTTTATCTTGGAGACACCTCAATTTCCATATATTTCTTTCCTTGGTTATAGTCTCCAACAGACACTTTCTGCTTTTGCTGGCTACAAACAAAATCTTTGAGAAAGTTGACCCACTGGCTAGTGGTGGCCAGAAGGGAAACAAAATCTGGAGGGAGAGAGTGTTTCTTCCTACTGAACTAAGTGCTTTAGGTAGGTCTATGCCAACATGTGAGCCCAACTACAAACACACTGCTCACCTGTAGGTATGCGCTCAGCAGAAATACACCCCCAAAATTTTAAGCTTTTAAGGATGGCAGTTGGCTTTTCAGTACAGACCAACATCTCAGCTACATGACCTATAATGACCAAGACGGAACCAGACCAAACATACTACAGCCTACTTTATCCAGCTGGGACCAAACTGGGAATATTTTGGGCAGATTTCATTTTATCTTATTTTAATCCCCTAGAGTGTAGATGTCTATATCTGAGCTAGTTAATTTAGTTTGATTTTGAGTTAAGCTAAAGAAGAAAAACAAGCATTTAAAGATGTTTCATCTGATCTATTTTTGCTGATCTACATTACAATGAGATTGATCACATCTTTAATTTTGTTAAGTCGAATGGCTCAATCTCTGTCTGACTTGATAAATAGAACATAATTATTGGGTCAGAAATTTTGAACACAATGCAATCTTCTGCTGACAATGGAGACGAGACACTGCAGGCTACTGGACTCAGTACACCTAAATTATTCTTCTCCTAGCACTCCACATATACCCTACAATGAAGCTACTTTGTTTTCCACCACTAAAGAGGACCTTTGGCTTTTTCCATCTTAGCCTCCTTATCTGATTTTTGTAATGCAGAGAAGTAAAATTATATTTTGCTTAAGTATTTTCTTCAACCTTCGTGAATCCAAATCAGGAATGGAAGCATGCCTAAGGCATTCACTCTTCAATATCTGGATGTCATAGGTTCAGTTAGATACAGAAAAATGCCAAATCTGAATCTTCGTTTGAATTAATTTTCCTAGCCAAGATCTACTAGTAGAAACAAACAGGATCTAACACAGTAGAATATCAGACTTTAGACCCACCATAAGCGGATGTGGTTTTTTTAAACCCAAACCTGACTACTTAAGGTTTTTTAAACCCATGCTCATTATACTTAGATGTAATTACAATATCCAGAGCTTTAAATTAAGGTTCAATCAGAATTAAAACAGCTTCTACTAAATTAAATTATTTTTAGTATCAGTTGAACTAAATAAGGAAAGCATGTAAAAATATGTCAGTGACATGGACCCAGTCCAGCAGGAAAACCGAATCGTTTATTCAAAGAAACAAGCTGGTTTTACACACTTCTTCAAGGCACAGTATTTCCTTACATGGTGGCTCTCACTAAGCGACCAAGTCAGCAAGGCACTTTCTAAATGTCTTTCCATGGGGTGACCATGCGCAGTCCACCAGTCTGTCAGCTCCTGGCAGGCCCGTCTCCATAGGGCTCTGCCGCGTGGCACCTCCTCCCCCCAGGGTCCAGCGGAGACAAACCTCCCTGTGCCACCATGTGCTCCTTTGTGCTGCCCTGTGCTTCTGCAGGCACATCCCACAGCCCGCAGCTCAACTCCATCCCGTCTCTTCCCACAAAAATACAAAAAAACCCCCAAGCTCATAGATATATATGTTTTCTTTATCAAATGGTATTGTGAAAATTAATTAATGAAGTAGCCAGAATTGTAACAGTAAAGTCAAAGAAGTAAAATTTAAAATAAGACAAATATTTTCCAATCTCTCCAAGATTTTGGTTACTTTTGCATTGCCAGTTCCCTCATTTCAAAGTGCTGAATACATAACCATGAAAACTAACAACAACTGGGGTTACCCAGCATCTCTGAATACCAGATCCAGAGCACCACACCTTCTTCCAAATTTGGAAACTCCTTTTGACAATATTTGCCAACACAGTTTCCTGTTATACTATACAGCTCCTTAAACTACTCACAAATCATTCCTTAGACAAAAGAGATCAAACCTCAGTTCCACCAAACACTGAGGGAGTCCTGACACTGATTGCAATGAGGTAAAAATTACCCTCTGCAGAAAGAAGCAGATGGGGTGTATATGAAGTTATTTGTTGGATTTCTTATGAGGACTCTTCCTTACCTTTGAGTCATTCTATAATAAATACCATATCATTGCTCATTGTATGGAAATGGTGATTAGTGGTTCTGCAAATGTTTTGTTTGGGATTTGCATTTTCTCATCAAAGGATAACTCTCTGCCTTCATATGCTGTCAGCCTCTTTCAGATGAGACAGCTCAGTGCAGAGATGCCTCAAATATATCAGGAAGAGAAGAAAATGTATTAAACCACAAAAAAATGTACAAGCTAAACACCAAGACTCTGAGTTCAACCACAACGGCTTGGAAATGAAGGGAGTTGTGGCAAAATATTTTGAGTTGACTAAATACCATGCCCCAAAATTTAAGCTGCTTGCTTTAAAAAGAAATTTCAGAGACTAAGGCAGAATGAAAAGCAGCAGAGAATTTTAGCTTCTGCTCCCAATTTCTGGCTTCAAAATCTTTTTACTTTATTTTACAAGTGAAACTTTGGGGGTTCTGTATAGTTTAAACAGCTGTCCAATACATGTGCTGCAGACTCTCAGCCATGAGGAAGTGGTTGATAATGGGGAAGGGGTGTCGAGCCACCATCCATGTCAGAGCTCCTAAGATATCCCTGGATTTTGATAAGTCTCTCCCACCACACCAATGTGGTCCAGGAACTCCAAACTCATTTGCATTGTGATGATAATGCTGAACAGAATTTTCTGTACGCAAAAGACAGTTTTTCGGGTTGCATTGATTTTGTTAAGAACGATTTCACATGCATTTACTGCTGGCTATCACCATAATGCTATGATAAGAAATATCCATTTATAATGCTTTTTGCCCTTATTGCAACACAACAAAATGCTGCTTTTCCTTCAGCATGTCCAAAACAGTAAACCTGCAATAACTCGTCACATCCTTTGTATACACATTTAATCAATCTACTTCAAATGTGTTTCGTGTAGCCAGTATGATCATAACAATGGTTTGAAATTAATGGACCTTAACTGCCTTTAATTCTAAATGGATACCACTGCAAGTGTGAAATAGCCCTACAACTGAAGAAGCAGGTGTCCACACAGAATAGAAAGAGGGCTGAGCCACAGACTCTGGATATGGGACACTCCTGATGTGAAAAAAATCATTTAGAGCCCATTTCTTCCTTAGGTATGTAGTACAGTAACATAACCAGTATCCATTTGACAAATGTTGGTTTGTCTTTGTGGAAGTCAAGGCTTCAGTTTTGTGATTTACAATGTATAAAAAACTTTGATGAATCCAACAGTTAAACTAGATTATTGATTGGTTTTTTCTGTAAAAGGATTTCTCTTGATGCTGTCTCTAGAGGTTGGCATCCTATATGCAAAATATAATATAAGCAATCATTTCGTTTCTTACAATGCTCTTTAAAGATGAAGGACAAGTTAACAGAATGCTGAATTTTCTAGTACCTGATCTAAGTCTGAGAACACCAGAAAGAGCACCATTTAGAACTAAATGAGATGTAAATTTACAATTTTGGGAAACATGTCCATTAAGTGTGAGGTGAACTCATTCCACGACACAATCTGAAGTAATAACATCCCTAGCCAGACTAAAACTAGCAGCCCCACAACCACATATTGCATATTCTTCTGCTTAAGGTTTCCATTTCCACTCAAGACTTGGGCAACCATTTTATTTCACATGATCAATAATGGCTGCTTAAACAACATACTCTATTAAATACAGCCTTCCTTCGATCTGTCACTGGATTCACTGCCCATGAGAGTCTGGAAAACAAATACAGCACTCATTCAGAACCACAGAATGGTTGAGGTTGGAAGGAACCTCTTGAAGTCATCCAGTCTAACCCCACTGCTCAAGCAGGGTCACCTACAGACAGTTGCCCAGATCCATGACTAGATAGTTTTTTAATCTCTTCAAAAAGGGAGACTCCACATGTTCTCTGAGCACCCTGTGCCAGTGCTCAGCCACCCACAAAGTGAAAAAGTGTTTCCTCACGTTCAGAAGGAAACTCCTGCTTCAGGTGGAGCCCATTGCTTCTTGTCTTGTTATTGGGCACCACTGAAAAGAGGCTGGCACCCTCTTTGCACCTTTCCTTTATATATTTACTAATGTGGATAAGAGCTTCTCTGAACCTTCTATTTCCTGGGCTAAACAGTTCTAGCTCCATCAGCCTTTCCTCACAGGAGAGACGCTCAAGTGCCTTAATCATCATGGTCCTTCAGTGGACTCTCTCTAGTATGTCCATGTCTCCCTTGTGCTTGGGAGGCCAGAACTGGACACAGGACTCTAGAGCGGTCTCATCAGTACTTCAGAAATCAGAAGGCTCTCCTCCCTTGACCAGCTGGAAACATTTCTCCTGATACAGCCCAGGATACATTTAGCCTTTGCTGCAAGGGCGCATTGGTAGCTCATGATAACTTGGCATCCACCAGGTTGTTTTCTGCAAAGCTTCTTTCCAGCCAGTTAGCCCCCAGCCTATGCTGGTGTGTGGGGCTGTTCAGGGCCTGTCACTTCTCCTTGTCCAACACTGTAGGGTTCTTGTCAGCCCATTTCTCCAGCCTATCCAGATCCCTGTGGATGGCAGCACCACCCTTTGATGTATCACAAGATAATCTTGTGCCTGAAGTGTAGAACTTGGGACTGCTTCCCCATCATTTTTTCCAGCAGCTACAACTACAAAGCCTTTTCAGGTGAGTTACCAGACCTTTCCTTCTTGGGGCAAGTAAGGGATTCCCAGGTTCACCAGGTACACCTGCTAAGTTTTGTATTGACTCCAACAGCACGAGGGACAGATGGAGTTTGCGGATATCCTTTTAATTAGGCAAATCACCTTTCTCGTTAGAATGCCATGGTTAAGGCACTGAAGTAAAAAAGGAACACTGACGTGTTGACAACGATTTCTCTTCTATCTAAACAAGCATAATAAAGACAGATTCTTTCTCATAAGTACCAGCAGTTTTTTAAGAGAAAACAGAAAGCAATATTTGAGTAAAGGGATAAAAAGGTAGATTTATAAGAAAAACAAGGAGTTCTTTTCCTATGGAAAAAGACTAGTGTCACAAGGTTCAAATATTTTAAAATATTAAATTTATTGCCTGATTGAAATTCACTATAAAAATGTTATTCCAGGGAACTGATTAAACCCCTTGCCAAATGGTAACATATATATGTAAAAAAGGGAAATCTTTGATTTTTGCTAGCAAACAAACAAAACGAAAGTTGTTTAATACTACTCTGAGTCTTACTCTACCTCTTTATAACTTTTCATTAAATTCCATTAACTCATGATCAAATCTTGAGTTATATTTAAATTTATTGAATTCAGGAATGATTCCAACAGCATCAGACTAATGAGAGAATCAGGCCCTAAGTATTGCTTGTATAAATATTGTCATGCCTCTACATAGCAACTTTTTCTTCAGTTTTTAACATTATTATATTTAAGTGGGAGGGCTTTTGCAGGCTGCATATTCCTCACTCATCACTCCCACTTTGCAAAACATGTGTTTAATGAAGCTGTGATCAAAATCAATTTTACAAGTTTGCCTGGGTATGGTAAGCAAAGAGCTTTTGGACTACAGTGGAGCGAATGACTACAATACATCAGTCTGCAAACGGGGCTCCAAAAATGGAAAGACAACCAAATACTCAAAGGACCATCAATCTTTGCAGTGCCCCAAAGAGAAGCTTTTATGATCTCTAGAGGAGACACTGTCTTAAGGAAAATTGAATTAATCCCGAATTTATTTAACAAGGCTGGAGTGATATTATTCTTTTACAGTTTATTTCACAGCTGTTAATCATTAAACACATTTTAGACAATCATTGGGTATTCATTTTACATGCAATAACATTTTTATTGAAGTTAACATAACAGTACATCTTAAGAACTCTTTTGAAAATGTTCCCTTAGGAAAAAAATTATCTGCAAAGTAAAGCCATGAATTGTGTGCCTCATGGGTTAGCCAATTTTGTAAATAAGTGAACACATATCATTATGACACCATTCTAATGCCATACATATCCCCTGCTTTAATATGCATCGTAAATTATTTGCCCAGGTTTATTTTATGAATATCACTGATTTACTCATCCTGAACAGGCCAAAAGAGGAACTACAGAGGTTGTAAGCTACTGTTTTACAGTTATTTTTTTCTTTCCTGTTTTGAGAAATAATTTTGTCAGACTAGACTTTTCTGCTCCCATAAGATCCTCCTTTGACTTCAAGGAAACTCCTCCCAGAAAAATGACTTTGGCCCTAATCCTGAAAGCTGATCTGTGTCAATGGACATCCACAATATCCTACTGAACTCAGTGGAGCTCAATATGAAAATGAAGGTTTTGTTGATTTAGTGTGAAAAGGATAAGTCACAGGTTTCCAAGGTAAGGCCTGTACTTTTACATACAGTGATTAACTGGCTCATGTTTAGCTGCAAGTCACACCAGCCTACTTTCCTAATGAAATGTAGCAGGAATTCAATGAGAACAATAAAATTATTTCAAATTCTCAAAGCTTCTTTTCTGTCCTGAAAATATGTTCATTTCAGTGACTTTCTGACAATTTTGTTTATTAAAAATTTCAAAATGACCTTATGGAAATAGATTTTTTTGTATGCCCTTTTTCTCTTAATCACCCAGTTCTGTTACACAAAAAGAAATAGCCCCACTTTGTAGTTTGCATTAAAATTTGTGTTTTTCTGGTAATAAACCTCATTGATCAGAACTGCAGTGAAGATGAATTGCATGGAACTATCCTGAGATGATTCTTCACAAAATTCTACCCAAGTTTGAAAGTCTCCTTTAGCAGAAATTTAATAAACCTATAGCCACAAAAAACTCCCAAGTTTTCTCAAAGACTTTAACAAGCTGCTTGTAATTTTTTCTGTTTTATTGAAGGAAAGGGAGTCAAGAGGAAAATTCCAATAAAACTGTATGTAAGCCAAAGGTTTGTTTATGTTTGTGTGGATTAGCATTCACACGTTTCCTGTTACTAGACTTCCTATTAGTGATGTTTAACTTTAACCACATATCCTGGGTTAAGGAATAGCTCCTGAAATCAATTTCCTGATTAGGCTAAGAAAGGTCAAAGGTTAATTTTGCAGCCACATGATCAAGCTACCAACAGCTACTGCATAGCCTTGTTTTAACATATAAAGTTACTGCAAATATTAGCTAAAGGAGGTAGCACACTCTGGTGAGTACACAAAACTGTTGGGGAAAAATAATCCCAGAGTCTTATTCACTCTAAGTGAAATTTACTCTCTCCACATGCACACATAGAATACACATCAGTGGAGACATTTCTCAGTTATGGTGAGGCCAACCTGGCAACCTCTAACGTGTTCATCATTTTAAACATGGCTGTGTGACCACTGCCAGAGCTCAACTGCCAGCCAAGGAACTTCCTGCCATACATCCCATCACAGGCTTCCTTCATATGCTTGCTACAGACCTTGAAGAAGAAACAAGGTTTATGGTAATATAAGAATGCACAAACTTGTATTTATCATATTCTGGAACAAAAAGAACAGTGATTTTTGCTTCCTTAGGAAAAAAAAATCAACAGATGGATGATGAATTTTCAAACAAATCTGCAGCAGACACTGCTTTTGTACCAAATCAGCAGAAATTAATGCATCACTATTTTTTCCATTTAAATACAAATGTGAAAAATCCTCTGCCCAAACACCTCAGATAATACAAGAAATATCTGAAAAAGTTTATGAAGCTTCTGCCTGGAGAGATTCTTGTTTCCAGCAGTAAAATTGATTCTTTTTTAATAGTGCCATGAGTAATGACAGCCTATTGACACATATCAATAGCAATGAGGAATTCTAGAGTTAAAGTTGATTATCCAGATTCATTCTCACTGCAGAGCATTGCCCTTTCCTACTGAGTTCTCATCTACAAATTATTTCATTCTTATTCAGCTTTGGTAACTTGCTAGCATGACAGTCAAATAAATAAAATCCCATGTACTGGCATTATAATTTTCTTTTAGATCTGTGAGACAGGCAATGGGAAAATTCAACATTGGATTTAGTGAAGATAGTCTTGGTATTTAGTTACCTCTAACTAAATAGTTATGTCTAACTAAGTAGTACTATTACAACTATTGGAGGTTCAATAGAGGGCTCACATGTAATTAAACAACTTGGATTGCAAGTCATAGTTTTAAAAATGAAACTTGGTTTGACCCACTGCTAATACAACCACCACTCTTTCGGGCGTTCCTCTCTTATCATTTATGTTTGTATCAGTAGGGCAGCATTTTACACTTGTTTTGCACAGGGAAGGCCTCTAAGATGCAAGATAGTGGAGACAATCAGTCATCAGTCTTTAGTCAGGATTTCCTGACTACATGTGAACAATAACAAAATCAACTTTTTTTTTTTTTTTGTAAAAACTAATGCATTTCAATATATATATATAAATAGAGAACATCTGTTTCTTACACTCAAATCTAGTTAAATTCCAGTCACAAGGAACTGGCTCAATTTTCACATTTAGGCTGTTTGCATGTAAGACATAATTTTTATGAATCCTTCATAGCAATTCAGTCTTCATTGCTTATAAAAAAAATAGTGGCTGCACATGAGCTGTTCTTCATTCATTTGTGGACTTAACATTTGGAAATTAACTTTTACAGCCATGTGACTGGTTCTACGAGTCAGACAATAAAACTTTTGTTCTCTAACTAGATTTCTTAAACTTTGTAAACAGGATAGCACTTGAAAAACATGTTCCACCATCCAATAAAAACAATGAAGATTACCTGAGAAATAACAACTTTGAACAGAAAGAACAATCTAATGACTTTTGTTATATTTAAAGAAACCTTTTTTTTTTCTTTTTTTTTTCTGAGGGATATTTCTGCCTGGCTAAAGGTATCCTTTTCAGATTTTAGAATACTCTCTTTCGTTCCTAACATTCAGTGAGTAGGGGAGAAGGATTTCTCTTGTCACATTCAAACCAACTCATCACTACAAAAGCAGCTTTCCTGTCTGCCCAGGAGCTGCCACTTTGCTGACCTCTGCCTCCTTTTTCTCCACATGTCCCCTGATTTACTTTGGGCTTTTTCTGGTCAGCAGCTCTGACACTTTACCAGCTGATTTCAGTTATCTGAAAACACAAAATTCTAGGACTGTTTACATTTTAAATTGTAAACTCTTTTGTAGAACATGTGATGACATTTCAGCAGCTCAAGCTCCTCTGATGTGAATCCTCCTGTCCCAATAATTGACTACATTGCAGGTACAAATTCCCTGTATTCTCCAGCTGGAATCCAGCAAAGTCTATTGTGATACATGAAGGGACAAGACCCACCAGCAAAGATGCGAGTGAATCTAAGGTTTTATTCAGAAGCATCAGTATATATATATTTCTACTCCTAAGAGCTGTTTTTTTGGTTACAACTCACAGGCTTAATCATAGTTCCAGAACAAATCAGTCCTCTTGACACCTTCTATTGTTCTCTTCAAAGCCATGGCTAGCAGAGCACCAAGTGTGTACTTTTCCAAGTTTCTTCGTGGAATAATGGAGATGCTGTGCTCTTCTATGTTGACGTAGAAACTCATTCATTCAGTTCTGTCTCAGGTACACACTGTCCAGGGATGCTGCTGCTGGCGCTGCTGCTGTTGCTTTCCGCTTAACTCGTTCCTTACACCAACACCTGTTACCCCAACAGTCTATGGCCAAGGAATCTCACTTTCTACAGTGCCTTTTCCCTCTTCTTTTTCTTATTATTGGGAGTGTCTGTTCTATGGCACCTGGAAAAATCGCAGCATTTTTCAGTCTTTTGTTTCCTTACTGCTTATGCATACACACACCTGCATACACACACCCAGCAGAGTTACTGGGTAAATCACCTTGATAAAAAAACAGTTTTTGGCAGCCAAACTCATTGATGTTCTGTGCCATGTGTAAGTGTATTCTAATAGTTCTGAACCTGCAACCCAATCAATGGACATAACTATTTTGATCATAACGTTTCTGTTTTAGGGGTTTTTTTCTGCTGTTTTGGTGACAGAGAGTTGAATAACACAAGTTGAGTAATGTAGAAATATTTCACACCTCTCAACTCTATTTCTTTGTAATCTCAGACAAATGGCCACTGCTCATGAATGGTGGGGCTCTCTACCACATGGGCAGTGAGGTAGATTATCTGTTTCTCTCCCATGAGAAGAAATACTGCACACTTTCAGCACTGATGGAAAAACTGTCAGTGCCCTTGCTTTAAATGACAGTAGAGCAACTAAAGTATATAATCAGATCCTGGGAGACTTGGGTAATATGTTCTCCTGAGATAAAAGATGTTCATCCCCTATTTTCAAAGATAGTGCCCTAACCACTAAATTAAAGCTTGATCAAAGTGCCCTAGTATGGCTCTGCACTGCATCACAGAGCAATACATGAACAGCCACTGAATACATCTAGAACCCGAGTCTGACTTTATTTTCCTATTAGAAATGAAGGGAGAAATCTGGCCTGTGGTTAGATATCACTGTTCAAGATTTCCTAGAATATTCAGCAACTACATTCCTCATTAATTGCTGTCTACTTCTGTCAAGGTGATACCACAGTAACTCCAATGAAGTTACAGCACTTACAGTAGTACAGCTGATAGCAAAACTTGGCTTGATATCCTCAAACATAAATGGATATTTTATCTGTTTAGTGCATGCTGTCTCTTTTATTGAAACTGAAACAGTGAGACAAAAGTCACCCTGAAGAGACCAAAAGAAACTTAAATATGTATTTTTTTTCTAAGCATATGAATATTTTATGATTTATGGTTTCTATAGTGCTCATTTAGTTTGTTTGTTCAACATTTTGAGTTGTCAGAATAGGCATTAGACAGAGCAACAACAGAAAAATGGAAAATAAGTCAGTAACGAACAGAGTTCTTACATTTTTCCTTGGGACACAGACATGAGGGTGTATACACTATCAACGCTTTGCAAATAACATACTAATGGTTCACATGTCCCTAACTTAAACCAGGGCTTCAACACTTCCAGAAAGTATTCAACACACAATTTAAAAATTATTCTGGTCACATTAAAATGTAGAAAAGCCTCAGTAAAAATAATCATAGAAGGAGAAGACAAACCACGTATATTTTGAAAGGAAACCGTGTGTATTCCGCACAATCAGTTTATCAGATTAGCAAGTTTCTTACTAATATCTACAGTGAGATATTTTTAATTCACTTATTTGTGCAGTTTCAGACAAGGTTAAATGTTATGAGGGATTTCTTTAAAATCTGTATTAATAGTATTTCCTCCATTTATCATTCTTTATTCATCAGAATTAAAACCCTATTTGTACTTAGCATTTTGGTATTGGTTTTAAATGTATCACAAATTGCTTCTTCCTTTTAGGTAATGGCAAGGTAGGAAATAGCAAAGACAGGCTTGTTTGGGAAATGCACAATATTTTTGACTGTGTGTTTTACAAATTCTGTGTTGTCTTCCAGTGAAAAGGAAACAGAAATATTTAAATTACTTAATTGCCTCTCTAGGCTCTACCTAAACTCTTCCTTAAGTCACACTCTTTCCTTTCAGTGAACCTCAACAAGGCAAACTAAAAGCTTTCTTTGTTATCCTGGTCTACGGCACCTGAATGGTGCCAAACAAAAATAATTCAGAGCTCTTAGCAAAAGGGTTTCTTTCTCTGACTCTTCCTCAATATCAAATAGAGAAAAAAATTAGTCTTTTTCTTTTCTCTCAGTATTAACTAACAGCAGAGAAAACAAAAACATCATCTCCCTCACATACTCTCATCTTTCTCCTTTCTTATTTGTTTTGACCCTCTTTGATTTCTCATGGTTATTATTCACCTACATAAAGATGTTACCCTTGATGGTATGAAGTGGTTTTATGGGGAATCCTTGTAATGCAGTAACTCATAATCTTAATGTAGGCTAAAATGTGTTACCTAAATTGCTGTGGTTTCAAAATTTACAAAAAAAAATGCATTTCCTAGAGCAATCTAATTTCTCCTTTTACTACAACAACAAAGTAAACTCATTAGGAAGACTATGAGTTTGAGCAATTAATTACATACTTAATAATATTTTATAGTTTTCTAAGTACTTTAAAGTCCTTTCCAAACATTATGATTCAGTTCCTGCTACGACTCCTCATGCAGACTAGGAAAATTAATGGAATTACTCCAAAAGCAAATTACATTTAGGTTCTGGGAAAATTTGAGGTTTGATTTAGGTTTTTTTATAAGAATTCAATGAACTCTGACTGTATACATTTTGCAGAATGGGAAACGGAAACCCAGACATTAGGCAACTTCATGTAACAAAACAGTGGAAAGACAAGATTTCTCTCTTTAAAAATAAAGTTTTTGCTCTTAAGTACCTCACACAGGTGTAGTGTTCCAAAGACACAAAAGGTGGTCAGCCACAAAATCATTATGGAAAGCCTCGGAGCTGTATCTTACCTCACATTTTAATTCTTTTTTTCTTCTTGTTATGTTACTGCACCACAAGAACATAAAGAATGAATAACTATTGCTTAGAGTTCCACGTTTATTACATAACTAAAGCCATAATCACATCAAAAAGTTACAGAAATTAGAAGAGTGTAATCATAATATCCAAAAATCTTAAACATGTCAAGCATACCACTGATGTGACAAAGACTTTAGCAGCTACTCAAATCCCATGGTTTGCAAAGGCATCTTTTCTCAAACAAAATAATTACAACTTAGGTTCAAAGTTTAAAACAAAAGACAATGAAAAATACCAGTTCTATCTGAGTTAGAATTTTTAAATTATGAGGCAAATATTCGTGATTTAAAGATGTTGAGTCTGAGAGTATGAGCTACTAAGTGAATGTTTAATAAAGCCAGGTACAAATTAAAAAGCTCAATATGTATTTCTCAATTCTGCACAGAAATCCTCAGTCTGGTGTTGGAACCACATCAAATCAAATTTTCACTAAGTTTCAAAAAACCTTGCATATATTCATGGTTTCCAGAGGCTATTCAAGAGCTTGAAATATTGGTCTTGACTACCAAGTCAAGACCAATTCTTTCCACAGGAAAGTAATTCTCAGAGGAAATTATTTGTCACGCTACTTCCAATCTAAAGATCTAAACACAGTCTTTCCTCTAGCCTTTGGCACAACCCATAATAATTGGACCATGGGAGAGAGTGACAAAAAAGTGGATCCACAAGATGCATGCCAAACATCGCTACCAGCTCAATCATTTGCTTTCTCACCTTTCCTCCCCATCAGGAATAATCAGTAGCTGAAGTATTAAATGACATGTCATAGCCATTCACTGATGGAGGAGCAAGACAGAATGACATATTCTGCTGATCATTTATAGCTATTGGTTGTTATAGGATACTAACTTGCAATACACAGCCTTGTTTGAATTTCAGATGAGCAGATGGCCAGATGGATTAGCCTGTAAAATTAATATTCCAAACCCATACACAGCAGGACTTTGTATGGGAACTAACTGCTTCAAAATCCATTAAGTCAGTTTAGTGGATTTTATTTTTCAGGCCTCATTTATTATTTCCTACACAAATACTGAAACCTGCAACAGCAAAAAACAATTCTGGAACACTTTGGTATTTTGGTGCCATGGCTTCGTTGAATATTTCCTTCACCATTCCAGGAGCACCATTTCCAGTGCACACTTGGTGAAAAGACCAAAATTCATTTATCTAGCTTACACTGAAATATTTGCATAAGCTTACAATGAGATGCACAGTACATGGGATCTGGAGATATTTAGGTACCTACTTTTGGCAGCAGGCTGTAGCAACAGTATTGAAGTTACTGCCAAAACCAGTTCTCTGTGCTTTTCAGGCCTCTGCCTGTGTAGGACTGTACGTGTCCAGGTACCCAGCAGATGTCATCTGCAGTTCCCAAAATGACCAGAGCCCAGACCTGCTGAAACAGGAAGGAGTGACCCACTTGCTGGTGGTCATAGTGACAGAGGGTGCAGTTAGCAACCACACCCTTGAAGAAGGGGACAAGATCCAGCTATTAAAGCCTGAATTTTTCATGTCCCCTGGATCTTTCTGAAAATTAGTCTGTCTTGGCCTCTGACCCACTGCAGATGAACATAATACAAGTCTTGAGGGAGACTTCTGTATTTTAGAGCCACCAACTTGATTACTATTGATTACCTACTTGCCTCAATGGTAATTTCCCTTCATCAGTAACATTTCTGCCTGACTGCTCCTTCTGGGAATTGGGTTTTCTGTCATATTCCTCTTTTTTCCCCAGACTGATTCCAAAAAATATATTTTGGTTATTGTTTTGGGTCAAGCAAGGGAGGTAATAGAAGGGAAGGGCTCAGGTCTAATCATGGCAGGAACTTATTAAAGAAATCCTTCATTGTTCCAAGATAACCAAAGAGGTAACTCTACTTTTGAAAATTAGACTGTCTCATGAGGTATGTTTTGCTTTCCCACTTTGATGGGGGAAAAACATAATAATTTAAAATAAATAATATATGAGCCATTAGAATATTTCCATATAGTTACAATCTCGCTTTCACAATTAATGTGAAAACTGAAAGGATTCCTACAGTTAAATTACTATGTGGTCAAAATCTAAGTTTAGGGCTGACTCTCAAATATGATGACCCAGCTGAGTGGCTCAGTAACAATGACGTCGGGCCTCCAAGTGGCAGATGAGGCTTTTGTTTTATTTGTTTGACAGTAAATATCTGGGCTGTTGCTTAGCAGCCACAGACAGAGACAGAGGCGTTTCCAGACAAAATAAACTACACTACAGCAGGTAAACCTTTCACAGCAATTACCAAATGGAAATGAGATCTGAACTGATCACTGCAAAACAACTCAACTGCTTTGTTTCCTGCAGATGTTTTAAGCACACAAACAGCAGTTTGGGATTTCTCAATGCCAGTGTGAGAAGGCTTCATATAATAAAAAAAAAAAAAAACACTGATTTTGAAAAATGGTGTGCTGAGAGTCCTAGAAGCAGCGACCAAAGTTTTCAAACTTTTGTCAGCTGTTAAATCATTATTTAAATAACACATTAAGTAACCAGATTTTCTCTCACAGACAATGAACACTTACAACTGTTGGTTCCAGGGAATTTTCATGTGTCCTAGGAGCGTTGCAGCCATCCAAAACTGAAATACAAATAACAGACTGAAGAGATTTTGTGGATGTTTTAACTTTATATTAATTCTGATAAGCCTTATTTCTACCTTCGCTGTCACAAAAGCATCCCCACATCCTGAGTTCTCCGGCCAAAACTTATGTATGTCACCTACCCCTGAGTGCTTCATTTCCACACAAATCTTCAGCTTTCACAGGACTCACCTACTATACTAAAAAAAAAAGGAAATGCCAAAGCTACTCTTGCATATCACAGCTGTACAGCTCTAAGGCAGGTATTTCACTGAGAAAGCAGCACTTGGCCTCAGTGAGCAAACAGAAAGGGCCAAATTCTGCTCTCGTTACCCTGGGGCATTCCGCCACAAGGAGGAATCTGCATGTGAATAAACCTAGAGAAGAAATGTGTTTCCAGACACTTGAGCTTAAAGACTAAAAAAATGCTGTTGTGAATTCTGTCATCTTATATTTTCATTGATGGGTATTTGGGGGTGGGTTGTGTTGTGGGATGGCTTTTTTTGCTCTCAGAGTTGATCCACGGGGCATTGTCATTATGTTGCTGTCTCACCTTTCAGCTGACAGACAGACTTCCTGCTGGAGAGACATTATTATTTAACCGGATCCACTCATCCTGCCACTGATTTGTTTTACTTTTGTTCCTGGCAAAGAACAAATCTAGGTAATGTTTCTTTTCTCATTTGGGCAAGTCCTTCAGGACACTTTAGTAAATTAACCCTATGTAGTTCACTTAGTAAACACAGGATCTCCTGAAAGGATTTATAAAACTAAATTACTTTGGAATTTCCAGACAATCTTTGTTTTTCTTTCGTTTTGTCTGACACAAGCTTAAGAAAAGACTCAGGAAGCAAATGTGAATGTTTAATTCCTCAGCAAATAGAAGTTCCAAGCACAGCATGAGAGAATCAAAGCAAAAAGGAGAGGTTTTAATAAACAATATAGATGAAGACATGCTAACTCCGTTTCTGAAGTAGAAGTATTATCAATGAATCTGAAAGAGTCTCTTTTAATTACACTAATATTTTCTAGCTAAGGTTACCCTTTAGACACTGTAATCCCTCTGGAAATCCACATCTTCAATTTGACCGCAATCAAATTTTCATTTATTAAGTTTAGGATGCATGTACTTATATTTGTGCATAAATATTTATGATACATCCTGCACTATACACCACTGTTCAAAGCAAAGTAAGGCTTCCTAAAACCATTACTGGGTAAAATTTGTTCATCTCAGTAACATCAGGCCAGACAATTCTAAGTCTTTTATATTCATCTACAAATCTATTAAGAAAACATATTCAGCATAGCTGTGTTCAGTGGAATATTCTCCCTCTCACATTGTCAGAATTTAGAAACTTCTATCAGGTGTTAAAAGATTCTAAAATACTACGTTATAGATGCCATTCATAAAAATTTCCTCAAGGATCCCATTCCAACTTATGTAGTAGATAAGGAAAATTTATACAGTTAACATAAACAAGCCTTGATTTGAACTGTAGAGTAACAGGTACTTACCACTAATTTCATACATATTTTCTTCTTTCTAACTATAAAATTAGGAATATAGTTTGCTCAGGGGTGCCTGCAGACTAAATGAAGGATTTCTCTTACTACTCACCTTCTTGTTTCTTCACTCCCCAAATGCTCCAAGAATCACCAAGACACCTTCCAAAATCTTCATTAATGCAGATTAAAAAAAAAAAAAAAAGAAAAAATATTTGTGCCTAAATGCAGAACATTGCAATGAGTAACTATTAGACACATGAGCACAAGGGAAGAATCTAGATATTCAAAGCCTCAGGGACCTGCTTTATGTGGGAAAAATTAGATGCCTCTGGTGGTTAGAAGTTAGGCAAGGTTATTTCCAGGCTCCCCAGGTAGGATTTATAAACATAAAGGAGGAACAGAGGAGGATCACAAATGTATGTGTAACCTACTTGCAGTGTGAAAATAAACACAGCAGCTTTCAAAACCTAGTGCCAGTACCAAGAACAGTTCAGCTCCAGAGCACAAAACTCTGCAAGCAAATTTGGAAAGGGACAACATTAACCTGCGCAGAGCTGTAAACTGGATTAAACCTTGTGCAGAAATTAACTCAGTTAAAACCAGTTTAAATACCTGAACACTCACTCTCCTATAGTCCCCCCACCCTGGAGAATCCCCTCGGAGCTGTAGCCAGCAGAGGCAGCAGCAAGCACTCCGAACGGGATAGCTGCAAAATGGAGAGAGGATTTCTCGAGCAGGGTTAGTATGTTCATGTCAAAGCAGCACTAACAAAAACCATCAAGAGCACAGAAAGCAAAGTGAAGTGCAAGCAGATGGGAGCTAGTACTGCAGACGTCCTGTACGACCGTGCTGCCCTGGAGCAGCCATACAGGGCAGACGGCTGGGTCCGACAAGGAAAAAAGGTTTTGTAGTGACTTTTGAGGCCAGCTAGGCAGCGCTACCTCTGCATCAGCTTCGTGCAAGTGAAGATCTTTAATATACTGACCAAATGTGAAAACAAAAACATTATAAATAGTCCCCCTGAAGTCCCTTGTCATTGGCTTCCTGGGCTCCCTGTATATACCCTCCTAGATCTCTGGGGTTCAGCAAACTCCTTCCCCTTCCATACTGCTGCAAATCCTCTTTCAGCTGAGCTGGCCTTTTTTGCAGTGACCAATCCAGAGCTGAAAAAAAGCACTTTGGCAAATCCAAGCTAACAATGCACAGTACTAAAACCAGGATGAGTTCCCAGCCAAAACCGGTGTGTGGCTGAAGGTGCTTAGGAACCTGTGCAGCAGGAGCAGACACCCCTTCAACCTCACCATTAAATTCTAGGTATGTCCAAAGAAATCCAAGCTAAGTGGCCTAGCTCTCATAACTGCTCCCATAACTTCTCTCTGCACACAGCAGTGCATCCATATAGGTTCTTTTTCCCTTGTAAATACTCTGCCTTGGTGCATTTAAAGCTGTGAATACTTGAAGTTAATAGCTTTTGACTTCAATCCATAGGCACTACAGGATCAATTACCTAATTACATATAGAAAAACCTGTTTCCCCTCATCACAAAAAAAAAAAAAACCCAAAAAAACCAAAAAACCCCACAGCACACAAACCCATCCACATCTGAATAAAGCACATTCATCTATTTATAACTAAGTCAGGACACCTTAAAAAGAGAGATTTGCAGCAAGGTTTTTTTGTTAAGTATAAACTTCTGTTCCCTTCATTTTCAGTCTTCCTGCTACAGTTAACAATCATTACACTTAAAGACAAAGCTGCTCTGAATGAGAACAAGAGCTGGAACTGCCAGAAGTGAGGCTGAGATATTCAGTTAATAATTTAGCAGCAGCTACTTATCAGGATATACAAGTTCACATTCCTCCTTTTCCCCACAGAAATGTCTTCTTCGTGAAGGAATTTCTTTGGGAGGTCACTATTAGAGAATAGAGTGAATAGCACTATCTGCAAGAAAATGCCTATTTCAGGCTCCAAGAATTATTCTGGATAACTTGCACAGACTTCTTTAAATGAATGGTAATAACATTTTTTTAAGAATATTAAATCCTCTATGCTGAACTCTTCTGCCATGCTGTTGCATTTCATCTGATTTGAAAATAATCTAGATTTTGCCCTGGCACAGTTCTAGCAAGAGATCCATATAAAACATGCAAATTAAAAGAAAAAATAAAATTAAGCTCTAAACTATTTAAATTTTAAGTTTAGATAGAAGAAGAATGAGAGTGATTAAAGTATGTCCACAACATAATGTCAAGTTTTGGACTACTGAAAAGAGCCCATGAGTTCATATCTTGTTATAAAAGAATGTTTATTCACATGCATTATTGCCTACTGAGTATTACTTATTTTTTTCAGAACTTTACAGTTGCCATTGCAGGTAAATGGTGCCATTACTTCTATTTCTCTGTAAGAGAGTCATCTGAATTAAACAATATTTCTGCAGTGCATCATCAAATATGATATACTCATCAACTATGATACACACATGGAAATTTTGAACTTCAGACTGTAAAAATATGCTCAAAATAATGAAGATAGTGCAAATGAAAATCATCTGGGGAAAAAAAAAATATGTTTTGACTCATGTCCTTAGCCAAGCAAGGCAAAGAGCTTAACCAAAGTAAGTTTTAGTGATCAACTCTCCGGATTAAAAATACACTTTTCTGCAAAACTTAAATGCTTGTATGTTCTTTTGTATCATTTTTTGCTATGTACAGGAGATAAATTTGAGGAAGTTTTATTTCACTGAGATCCAAATTCATCTCACTAACTGCAGGAATTTCTCTGGGGTGCCTAATTAGGAGGCACATCAACAAAGGTTGCCTAAATAAGTCAATGCTGAGAGACATCTTTAAAGGGTAATTCAGTGTTGCTACTCTAAAATTGCTTCTTCTCATGCTCTATAGAACAGGGCTCCTAATCTCAGCTGGGTATTACAATTAGTTGAAATTAATTCTGGCCCCATCCCTAGGGTTCCTACAGTTAAAAAAACCCCTTTTTTTCTTTCATTCTGAAAGAAAAAGAAACATTTTTTTTTTTTACACACAAGCCCAGGAAATACATAGGACAGATGATGCTGTCTTTCACTTGGCCCTGCAGGCTTCTGAAAACCTATGGAAAATACCATTCTCACTGGTGTTATGGCTTCACAAAGTCATAACCACTGCCACTGCCTTAGACTGTATTCAGTATTCCCAGCAGACATTTCTAGCTATCTCACTTGAACTTCAAATTCACCCCATTTCTAAGCCATTCCAGTCCCCAGGAAGGATCTTCAACAGTCTAAGGCTGAATAAAAAGAGCAATGATGTGGCTCCCCACTGCAAACCTGCACTGTTTTTGAACACAGATGGAAAATGTAAAACAGAGCCCAGAGTCACTCTCTGCATGCACGACCCAGGAGTCGGTGCCCCCTGGAATCCTGAGGATACACAGCTCTCACAAAGGTACTCTGCTCTCTGAGTAACCTGCTTGTGAATTTGACACAGGAAGAACATAGAGTCATGACATTAAAAAAAAAAAAAATTAAAAATTTAAAAATCATATCTGTGTATTTATATAACTTCAGCTCAGGGTACATTTTACCTCAGTCAAGGGACACAAGCAAGCTCCATTAACCCAGACAAGCTCAGTACTTTTTCTATAAACCACTTTTTAAAAAATCCAGGCTAGTGACATGCCAACAAAGTAAGAGTCATTTAGGAATGCTAAGTGAGAATATTCAGCTTTCTAGGGTTTGGATAGGGATGGGAAAGAGACAAAATTATATTTCCCAATGCTTCTTTCCTTTAGAGACTGATTTTTTTTCCCAAAACAATGCCTTGTTAAGGAAAAAACAGTGCTTTTTCATCCTTTCATACAGTTCTACATGATATATGAAAAACTAAAGCGAAGAATCAGGGAGGTGTTTTAGCTTGGTTTTACAGTCAAAAATCATGTCTGTGTACTCTGGAAAGGCTGCATTGACTGAAGAATTCATGAAATTGTGATGTGAGAAAAAGAAACAGGAAAAAGTAAAGCCTACAGAAATAGAGGTTTCATTGTCTAGTGTCCGTCAACCAAGATTTTCAAGAATGACTAATGATTTTGGCTTTTACAGTGCCTGAATTGCCTATGTGGGTATTAATTTCCAGAAAGTGCTGAGTATCTTTCCTCTGAAAATCAAGCCTCTTGAAACTATATGGAGTTGGGAGACAAAAAACTAAGGAGGCATGGGAAACTTTCTTTAAATTGAGAATATTTTTTTAAACACCCACTTAGCTACAATGCCCAAAAACACACTTGGAAAAAATAATGTCATTGTAAAGTGATCAGATTATCCGCTATATAATTACAGTGTTGCAATACATACCCTTGAGATATTCAGGCAGCTTGTGAGGAAACCTAGAGATGATAATGTATTATCTGAGACATGCAGAGTTTAAAAATAGGCAGAAATAATGCCTCCAGACATTTTTTATTTGCTACACCAAGATGATACTCTTAAAGTATTTTACACATTTGCTAGAGATTGAATTTACCGTGTTAGTGATTAGCCATAATTTGAACTGTTTCAAAAAGTGTTTTTGTAGAAATTTTTCCAAGTGCAGACACTCTCCTGCAGTTATAGATACAATCATATGTGAACTCTGCAGAAACTGATAGGTTTGATTTGCATTTAAGTGTTCATAGAACTCATATAACTATCAGGCCAAATGGGACTACACAGATTATTTCAAGGAAGCGTGTGCTTGGCTGTCTATAGGATTAGGACCTTACCCATGACCTCCACAAACATGCAGCTATCCTAATATCTGAACATTCACTGCAATCCACTTGAAAATACACCGCAGCACACTGAATTATTATATGCCATTACTCGGTTTTCAAGTTCCACAGGAATTTATTCCCAGCAAAATACAAGATGCAAGCAGCTGCACACAAGATTAAATCCCCTACCTCCAGCAGTTTTACAAAAGTTTTGCATGATGTATGTTCATTACACAAAGCTAAGTGCCCACCAGTCAAACTGCTATGAATGCCCTCAAACTGGTTATCTCTTTAGAAGATAAAGTGTGCTGTTTATATAACTTATTAAAAATTGCACCCTTGCATTCCTTTTTCAGATAAAAAGTGTGAGGGCACTGCTTTATCACTTAAACTATGTGTTTCTTTGAACATATTTGTGCTTTAAAGTAAACACCAATGCTATTTTTTTACGACTACTAAAATCAAAACACATCTTTTCAAACTAATCTGTACAATGGTTGGGAAGAGCCTTTGATTCAGTACCGTAATTATAAACAGGCACTTAAGTCAGATGTACTAAAAGAGCATCAGTCATTTAAAATCAAATTAACAGTTTGATTAATCAAACACCAGACTGTCAAGTCAGATAACATACCTGATGGCTTTGTTCAGTTACCAAAGAGGGTTTCCACTTAAAGC
Source organism: Oriolus oriolus (assembly GCA_013400235.1). NCBI lineage: Eukaryota > Metazoa > Chordata > Aves > Passeriformes > Corvidae > Oriolus > Oriolus oriolus. Next base: position 2,707,457 of record VXBT01016245.1, on the reverse strand, counting down.
ACCATGGAATTCATCAGCAAAACAAATTTTACTCAAGCAGAAAACTTTAGTTTTCTTCAAATGTGCTCTATAGTATTACTAATAAAATTCTCAGGACAAGCCAAATTCTGATTCACTTCATGCAGTCACATGGCAGGAATGGGCAGGCAGAATTCCTGTCTCATTGAAGTCCACTGTCCAGGCAGAAAAGTGCAGTGGGATTCAGGAGGATGTGCATTAATAGTATCAGATCATGCATATGGGGTGTACCAAGGTGGGAGAAAACCATTTAATTGACTTATTTCCAAAAGTTGGTGATTATTTACTAATATATGCATGATAGGCCAGTGCATAGCATAGGAGACATTGCATGCATTTTCATACCTGAAACCTCCTCCCCTCTATTAGAGTATCTTCTTTTCCTACCATAGCACTGAAGATCGGTCTCCACAAATATTTGGAAAGACCCTTCACATTAGAAACAATATAATTGATGCCATTATGTCAAAACCCAAAATGGAAAAGGTCGTGCTATATCGTTACAGCCCCAGAGTAACAAAATTCACAGACAGGAGTATATCATTCTAAACAGATGCACATCTATAGAACCATTATGGGAAACACCACCCCTGTGTTCCAAAAAGCAAGGTATTCCTCTGTGCAACTGGGACCCAGCAAACTCGAGAAATTGTGACTGAAGAATAGTCCTCTGAAGTGAAGCAACTCATCACTGATCCTCTGTAAGTACAACATTCGGCAGCATAGCTGGCAGGAGGGGTCTCCAGATGTGTTGTATTTGATTTATGAAGAAAAACCATGTTAGTCAATACAGAAAGAAGGCAACATTTCAACTGACCAGAGAGGTCTCAAACGAAGAGAAAGAAAAAGCCATCTTTCTTCCGCAGTATCCGAATTCTCCTGGTGTTGGATAATGTTCCAGAATTCGTTTTCAATCCCTTGGGTGTCACGAACAACCACGAAAGAAAAGAGAGAGAGAGAGAGTTTCTCACTGCATCGGTTCACCCACTATTGTTAGACACTGAAGACTGCACCTATGACAAGCACTCTGAGCTGTGAAGCAGCATCAACAAGCAGATATGTGCTTCTGGGGACAGGCCTGCTTTCAAAAGCATCATTGCAAATGCATGTCCTTGGCAATGTCTGATCCAGAGCCCATTTCCAGCATGGCAAGGCAGGATAAAATGGAAGCATGCCAAGTATTCCAACATAAAACCTCTAAATTCATAGCATACTATTGAAATTAACGGGAATAGGGACCAATTCCAGATTAAACAGCAGCAAAGGAAAAACTTGAAGAAACAAACCCCATCACCTCATACACCAAAGATCTTTCTGTCATGATTCAGTATGCTGCCTGTATATATCTATGGATTTGCAACCAAAGAAAAATCAAAAATGCCTCTTGTAAATGGTGTTTTGAAAAACTGATAATTTCTTGGCTTCATTCCACAACTGCTTTTGATACTCGTCCATTTACAATTATGATTCAAACATTAAATGTCTCTACGCTTCCAGCCTAAAATACATATTATTTGCTAGTTGTATTCTAAATGACAGTTCTTTCAAGGTGTCTGCCCATGGGGCCAGTTGGGGACCGAACAGTGTAATTCAACTTCCTGCATTTTAATGTTCGATGCTGCCCACTGATGGGCTCTATTGAATGTGAGAGACCTAAAAATGTGCAGAAAGTAATTATCCAGTGGGATATTTCCCCCCCTTACCCTAATTACAAGAAAAACTCTACTTAAACTTGTTCTGGAAAAAAAAAAAAAGCAAGGAAAAAACTTTAACCTACTGCTTAAATGTGTTAAGAATGAAAAAAACGATCATGGGTTATGAGAAATCTAAAGGCTTATGGTAAAAGCATTTCTCTTGCTTATACTGGCATAAAGACAAAAGGTTTCAAAGAAAACGTATGTGGGGTTTGCCAATTCATTACAGTATTTCTGCTAAAAAGAATTTCCCGCACAGGTCAAAATCCAATGATATATGAACCGCAATGTCTTCTGAGGTTTGGATCATGTATGCCATGAAAATTACGGCTGCTTATCTAATCTCTGAAGTTTCCTTTCTTCCTTTTCCCTTCACAGTCTTGATATCTCCCTCCACAGCCTCATCTAAATTTATTACTACTCATACCAATCCTTCTCACCATTTTTCAAAATATCACAAGTAGATCCCACCAAAGTCTTTTTTTTTTTCTTCTAACCACAAATATCAGTCTGATAGCTGTTTCAGATACCAAGCCTTGGGAAAAGAGAAGTGGTAACATATTGGAACACCAAGATTCAAAAGCCTGTATCTGGTGGGGTGAGTTCTTTCATGTCCACAGATGTTTCCTCAGGACAGAATGAACAAGAATTCACCACCTCCATCCCACAGTCCCACTGCAAAGACTTGCCCTAGAGATCGTAGGTACTGCATACAAAAATTCACCTACGTATTTGCACAACTATATAGGCAATTTGGACTTTAAACTTTTTATTCAAACCCATTTCACCCGGAATTGATACAGTTTGTTGTTGTTCCTTTTTAAAGCAAATACCTGATCTTCAGGCCAGATGGACCATCAGATACTGATGACTAATGAATGGCTATGTATTCTTTCACCTCTAATCCTCATTGATATTAATGGCGGCAGTTTTCAGACTGGGGCACCTAATAGCAAGCAACCTCTTCCCTTCGTGTTTGAAATATCTCCCATACTGATGCAGGAAGATTTTAGATGAGAGAAAATTTGATCAATACTATTCTCTTGAAAAAGCAATTTTAGCAAACTCAAAGTTTTCATCAATTTTGATCAAAACTTAGACGTGATAGTTTCTAATAAAAAATTGCTGCTGTATTCTTTTTTATTTCCATAATATCTCTACTTCACCACTTCACTTGTTCCATACCTTTACCATAAAATACTGATAGGCAGCATGCATCAATACTAACAAAGCACAATCACCTAAATATCAGGTTACAGTAATTCAGAATTTTAGAAATTAAATTTCTCAGAGTTTCCATGCCATGGAAAACTTCAATCTTCTCTCCAAGTTAGAACAAAAAGGGAAGCCTTCACGTTTTACCCTGAACAACAGAAAAAATGCCATTTTCAACCAGCAATATAATCCATAATTAAGGAACAGAATTTTCATGGCCTTGGATGAATATGAAAGCATTCAAGATGGATATGGGTCTCATTTTTAGAAAATCTCAGAAACATAAAATAATGATCAAAGCTCAGGACTGAATTTCTAAACATTTGGATTCCTTATTTTTCTATATATTTTTATTGAAAAGACAAACAAACATGCACAAACAAACAAACAAAACTTTTCCCAACAGTATAATCCCATCTACTGGCACTGAGGAGCGATTCTCTTCCACATCCTAATCGACATTTGGCTCTGTCACTGACACCCCATTGTCTTGGCACACATATAGGAAATTTCAATATACAGGCAAAACAGGAATGAACTAACCTCTTTAACCTTAGCATCTTGGCTGCATGAAGATTCAGACCAATAGATTTTGTATTCTCCTTCCACAATTCTTTTCCATGCAGATACATTCTGCTGGAATAACACAAGAACACTGCATTGTAAATTAATAATTTTGCTAATAAACTAACAACTTTTACTCTGTAAGAGAATCCCTACATAGGAAAACATTCTGGAATAAGTATCATAAAATAGCCTATTTTCCTATGCACTGGACAGTCAGTTTACCCAAACTCCATAGAAAAGGCCACTTTTAACTGGCCTCCAAGCAAATCATTACCACACCAACCCCTTCATGATCACCAGAAATGACAATACCTGACTCTGTTTTTAGCCTCATATTTTCTCCAAAGTCTAAAGTCATGCTGAAAAAAAAGTTTTTAAATTGTAAATATTTACTATATTTCGTAATTTTCTAAATCACATTGGCTTAAAGTATAAGCATATGAAATGAACACCAGAAGGGAAAAGTTCAGACAACTGAGTAAATTCATGTCTCTCATTTGCTGTAAGCAAAGAGTACGCTCTTAGAACATTCAGATAAAACTAATTCATGTTGAATTAGTCCAACCTCTCACTCTCAAGAATCTGATCAATAAAACAGAGCTTTAAAATTGTCAGAAAGACAGTGAACTTTTCCAGAAGGCCATCTCAGCTGAAATCTACACTCAAACTCCATTTTCTTTAATCTGGCATATACAGCATCGATATGTCATCCGGCACACTAATGTATATATTCCTCACTATTCACAAGAATTTGTAGAAGTCTGGACCATTTCCTACATAAATCTTAGGGGTGCAATAAAGAGAAGCCTTTCACAATATGTCACTCTGACTCTAATTCCATTAAAAACTTTATTTCACCAGAAACTGTGGCCCTCTATATATGTGCTTCCAAGACTGCAGGAATTTCTTTTACCCTTTGCATCAGTTTTAAACACAGGCTCATGCAACTGCACAGAATAATAGCACTCAAAGGAAAAAAAACCAAACAAAAAAAAACAACCACACCAAGTGTTATAGAAGGAGTTGTAACCAGCAAAATTCCAGGAAAGGGGGAGATATGGGATTAATCTAATAGCTTTTTCATATTGGTACTTGCTGTATCTTTAGAACAAACATCTATGGAAATTAAATCAAGATTTTCTCAAACTTCCTGCTTCCTTTGTAACATTCTCTCCCTTTCTGGTCCACATACTGCAGAATAGATTTAGCTCCCTTTTCACTTGCCACCTTCAGATCACGCTTTCCATTTGAAGGAGAACTGCACCTAATTCAGTCAGTCCAGCAGACCTAAGGATCTGCAGAGGACAAGAAGCTCTTCCCACAGCAGACAAACCATTCCAAACTGTTCTTTATATTTTTAATTCTAGCAGGTATTTCTCAGCACTAAACAGAAGGACAGCTCAGTCATCTCCACACTGTTGCAACATTGTTTTAAACATCTGAAAGGTCAATGCCAATAAAAACACGCGCTCACAGTGAAGAGTTCCTTTATTTGACATCAGCTGCCCAACATATCTCACTTCTGTCCAAACACTGTGCAGTCTAAAACCAGAGACTGGAAACAGCTCAGCTATGGGCTCAACAAGTACAATAGAATTCACCCCTTTTTCCCACTTTTTGCTTGCTGCAGTGTGAATAGCCACAGTTCAAGTAGCAATTGAGGTCACATCTGAATTCACTTGTCCCCTTCCAGGGCAGTTTTCCCCAACCGTGGACCTGAGGAAGGCAGCTTGACAGACAATGTGAAATTCAGGCCTTTTTCCTTGTACACTCACCAAGAGACAATAACACGAGGCCAGGCCTGCTTTCCTGACAGCAGAGATTCAGGAAAGAGAGTGTATCACTTAAACAAAAGAATTAATTATTTATTCCATTGCTAGCAGAACTCTAACTTACACTTTACAGCCTTGCATAAACATCTATGGTCTGGAAAGAGAAGGTGCATCCAAAGCAGACTGTATATCCTCTCAGAAAAACTGGCTTCTACCACTTCAGCTGAAAGCATGGGCATGTGTGCAATACAGCAGCACCTAAACACCCCAAGTAAACCTGGGACTGCTTGTGTCTGGTGCTCCAACCACAAATGCCAGGGGTTATTGCTACAAAAAATGTGCAATTAAAAACAAACAAACAAATGATCGACCAAATAAAAAGAAAACCAGAAAAACAAAAAGCAAAAACCGGCAAGTAGAATGAGAAAATATGCTTATTTCCAGATTATTCCTGTAAGAGTGAGGCACACACAATATCAGGCTACACCAGAAGGGTGTAGAGAGTTAAGTACAACATTCATCGAAGTATCTTATGTTGCCTAATCAGAAGGTTACAGTTTCCTTTTTACTTCAAATCATTTTAGAGTATGTCAACATATACCATTTACTACTTCTGAGTAGGACTGTATATCCAGTGGATTTTCATATTTTTGGACAGCACAACATTCCTTGAAATTACTCCAAACCTGAATAACAGTGTTTTAAAATGAACTCCAGTCACAGTTTCATTCATACTCAGTGGTGATCCAGCCCTGGAAGGGGCTGGAGATCAAAAACACCCAGATCACATGTAATCTTACATAAGGGTGGCCATGCCGGGTCAGACCAAAGGTCCATCTGGTTGGATATGCTGGCTCTGACAGCAGCCAGTAGCAGAGGAAATGCCTGAGGAAAAGTATAGAAGCAAGGCAAGCACATTGTGATCCTTCCCCTAGTTACACTTCCAGCAACCTGTGGTTTCGGGGCTTCCTAAGCCAGAGGTTCTGACAGCAGTTTTATATGCTGAATTACAGGACTCAAATCCCCAGCCCTTTATTTTATGTAACAACAGGAGAAAGAAGTGTTTTGCATTTAATTAATTTATGTCTTAAGCAAGATCTGGTTTTTTAGCCTCGACACAATTTAGGTGCTCCTGCTGCAAAATTACATTTGTTTAGGCACATTTCCATGTCACACATCTAGACACGAATTCCATCGATCTTCTCATTTCACTTGCTGTTTGAAGCTGCAAAGAATCCACAGTTTGTCCATAACATATGCCAAAAGCCTAGAAACTTATTACACACTGCTCACAGTGTGGGTTCAGATACATTATCAGCATAAAAAGAAAAAGGCAAATTAGGCCACAGTAGGAGAACACATTTTTAATATTACAGTCTGCAGTTTGCATCTCTAATTTAATGCTGCTGTTTCCCAAATTTATGCTGCATCATTCTAGGTTGCTGAAGTGAAGAGATGACTGTGAGCTAAAATTTTATAAGTGACAGGACAATGCAGATAGTCAGTGCTCTTCATGAATTCCAGATAAACCTTCAGGGCTAAGGTGAACGAGACATTTTTAAAGAATTCTTTGGGCATTCAAATTGATAGGAATTAGGCATGATCATGTTTGATGCACCGATTTTAGGAAAAAGGGAGGGTTTATTGCATTCTTCCAAAAGAACAGAAAGGAAAAACACTCGGCACCTGTAAGCAAATTGCATACACCCTCTTAAATGCTCAGTTCTGTTGGTTAAATACACACACCACACACACACACGTCACATAAATTATCATCTCAATAAACCATTGCTTGCCAAGGGGATTATCTGTGCCATTATGGCCTCTCTCTGGAGCTGATAGCTATCTTTTACATCCTATCTACTGTTTACTCCAGCTACAGCAGAAATCTTGAAAGTAGATATCAAAGAATAGCAAAGAAATACAGTCAGCAAGGAAAAGTAAGTTGCAAAACTTCTAGTTTCATGATGCATCTTCCCAAGATTCCAGTCAGCTGGAGCAACTATGTTTTGCTTAATTTAAAGTTTAATTTAAAGATGGTGAATCTCCCAGCTAAGGATTAGATAACTGATACTGAAGAACCTTGGGGACAGTGAAACTTAAAGTTATGCTGGTTTTATGATTTTACAGATTTTTCGGTTTAGGAAGAAAAAAATGAGACAGCTCATACGCATGAAAAGTTTTGACCTAGTCAGATGGAAGCAGAAAGGAGAGCTAGCACCTGTTTACTTTACACTAAACAGAAGTCTTTAATATTAAACAAGTTCAATTTCAACTGTTCCGGTACCCTGAGATTTTATAATACGATTCATATGAGGTGGACTTATCAGAGTTTACCCACTAAAATTACTTCCAAAAGATGATGAACTCCCACCTTGAAAGTTTACTTTGATAATAACCAGAGGATGCACATGTGTGCATCACAAAACCAGTCACCAATGAACACTATGTCTGCCGTGGCTGCTAGCTACCAAGTGGCAGGCACAGTAGAAAATTATTCAGAATTGTAATTAATCTCATGATTATTCAGCCAGCATTTCATTTAAGATGCTTATAGAAGGTCATTTTACATTGACCAAAATAAGCGGCCTGCTACCATTAGATATTTCCTTCATGCAAACTAAAGAATTCACAGTACAGGAGCATTTCAAAAGAACTACATAATAGTCAATTTTCATGTCAGCAAACTCTTATCCAAAATTGCAAAAAACTAGCTGTTCTTTATGATGGATATTCAACATGTTTGGGCCTCTTCTGCATTTCTTGGCTTGCTCAGGGGAATGAACGGTTTGAGACCTTTTGGTCTCTATTATAATGCAAAGTATTGTGTTACTTGAGCAAACAAATTGAACATAGCAATTAACTGGGAAGAAGGTGTCTGTGATTCTTGATATCCTGAAGTGGAATTAAGTTAACACTGGCACTCATATAGCAAACATATTATTACTGTTGGATGTTTATTCAGCAATACTGCAGGGCTTCAGACCCTTTAAATTAAATTTACATGCCCAGTATTTAAATAGAGAATCAATGCTGCATGTCTGTAGTATTTGAGATATGTACGGTTTGCTAGACTGAATCACCAGGTAAGCTTTTAATTACCTTTTTTTTCTTTTTTTTTTCCAGGAAAATATATAAGAAAATAAGAAGTGTTTAAAGATATCAGACTCATTTGTCAGCCTCAGGCTGATTAGAACATAAATTCCACACCGCAGCTAGTAATTTTAAAATTCCATGTTCAAGTTCTTCTAGAACTCTGGCAATAGCACCATGAATCCTGAGACACAAATGTCTCATATTGCTACTGTCATTTGCACTTCTGAGTAGTATCTTGCTGTACTGCTGGCCAAGCTGGGTTTAGGAAAAGGTTCTTTCTTAAATTTTTAATTTGATAGGTGGTACACTGTTACTCTGAGCCTCTAATGTAGGGTCTTTAATCATTTTACCCTGTTGGCTGCTCTTTTTCAAGAAGCTTTCTCTTTTTTACATGTTTTCCTTTTCTGAATCTGAATGTTACTACAGTATAAGGGTTTTTTCCTTCCACAGGACACAAACAAAATTTGTCCTGATCTCTTCAGCCTGACAAGTAATAACATCTTGAAATACATTCTGTGCCATGTTGAGGATTTATCCAGACATCATTTCTCCTTTTTTTGACTTTTGATTATCACTAATAGAGGAAAACTTTCTAGAAAATACCAAAGACAGTACTTCTTAGTGGCAAAAATGCAAGCCCAAACTGCTTCTGGTGCATTAGAGAAATTCCTATGCCACTGAGTCAACCCCTGAGAGTGTCACAAACCACAAATCATAGGCTTCTGATTAATAAGGCTCATAAATATCTTTCATACTATGATGTAATACTTTTTAAATAGGAAAAAACAAGAACTGCATAAACTGTTTGCTTATAATCATGATTTTACTGCATAATATTAGGATTTCCTTATTTTTTTATATAAAAGAGCCATAAAGTTATTCCATCTTGCTTATATTTTAGGTATATAGAAAGGATAGTCAAGTAAAATGCAGTTTCATATTCTGTTTCCAAGAAAGTCCCCAGTGGGTGGCAATTTTACAAGGTAGCAGCTAGACTCTCAAAAAAACTAAACAAATTAGAAGACTTGCCTAAAACTGAAACTTTTGCTGCCACAGCTGTGTTAAAAGTAGGAAAGAATTATGCTAGACCAATAGAAATCCTGACATAACTGAAGTGGTATCACCCCCACCACCACCAAAAAAAATCCCCTTTTTGTAATCAACAGTCAAACGAAGCTCTGGCAAAAATTGTTCTCACTTGAAGCTGTAATTATGAAATTCGCAGTCTTAATTATGGAAATTTGTAAGTATAACACAATCAATAAACCTTGCATAGATGAAAACAGCCTTAGCCACATCCATAAAATAGCAGTTAGCAGAACAGTGTTTCCTAAACACAAGTAGAGCAAAGACTAATGCTGGTTTAGCACCAGATCCAAGGTCTATGTGCAGGGACACAAGCATGACATAATCTGTATCACATTGACTGCAAATTGATTTTTAGACATACTAGAAAAATTAATTTTAAAAATCAAGGCAGGCAACTGCATTTTCAGAAATGTGTGGTGTTTAAATTTAATTAAACATGAGATTTACATTGTTTGGAACAGACCTATATTTGGGTATCTAAACTACAAAATAAATAACCAACTACAGCAGCCTATATATTATTTAGTTCATATTAAGTCCTTCACCTTTGGAAGTGTAATGGCATGTAGGATTGGATTAAAAATACTGGCCCCATGTTATAGTTAAACTGGTTATCACTAAAAATTACCACTATTGATATTTAAAGGCTAGATTTTCAGGAAAATTCAGCATTTAACATTTAGACACCTAACTCAGCAGACAGACTTTCAAAGGAAATTTGTCCCCATTTTGGCACTGAAATGTATTGATTAGATTTCCAAGGACTCGATCCTACACAATATCAGGCATTCTGGCTCTGCAGCAGTGAAGCACTTCAGCACATTTAATTTAAATGTGCAAACTGTCCCACGGAAGCCATGGGGTCATTTGCACGCTTAAAAGCACTCACAAAGTCTGTTGTGCTGCTGGCTCAGGGCCAGAGTTTTCAGCAGCTCACAGGAGTGATCCCAAAAGTAGTGATGAGGCCTGGGCACATTTGAAAACCTTCCACAGATACTGAGCCTTGATTAAATTAAAGAAAGTTTGAGAGTTTGGCAAACTCTCCTATTTGAGAGTTTGCCAGTAGTTGTGGCCTTGCTCTCTTGCTTCTATTTAGAAGGAAAGAATGTATAAGAAGTCCTGTTTTATTGAACAGAAAGGGGGAAAAAATCAATACTAAAGGTGAATATAATTATCTTGTAATTTACATCTGCCCTCCCATTAAGTACTGTAGACCTAAGCTCTGTGAACACCTTCACAATCCCTGTTGCCATGTTTACTTCTCTTTATCTATTTACCTTTTTGTTCACTGATGTCCCTCCTACATGGACACCTGCAAAGCAGCTGAACTGGCAAGCATTCCCTCTGAATTGCTTTTCCCGTTGGTTTTAGTTCCATTTTGGCTTTTTCACAGTCTTGGACATTGGCTTCTTACTGTTTCTACCATCACTGCATAAAGACAGAGGTCACCATTCTTTCCATTTAGAATGAATGAGAAGTGATTATTGCTGGTGAAGAGCAGCTGGGAAGATGCCACATTTAATAAACACAAAATAAAATGCTGCACAGAAATTGCCCTAAGGGCTGTCATAGCATCAGTGTGAACTATCAGTCATAACTGGATCGGTGATCACTCTGCAGATTGGAGAAGGCAGCTGTTCCTGCCAACAGGAGCTGCCCACTCCTATGCTCCAGGACCATTCTGCTCCCCTCAGGCCCCCATGGTCACAGGAGTTCTGCAGCAATGGGAGTACTCCTGCCCTGCATGAGCTGCATGAGCCACCCCATCTGGCTTTACAGCCTACATTAGCAGCGCTGTAACGCATTTGCAGCTGCTTCTGTGGGACATCTCCTTTTGTTTCTAGGAAGCTGACAGCCTCCCAACTGCAGCTCCTCTCTAGTTAACAGTGAGCACTGGTCAGTGCCAAGATGATACTGTCAGTTCCAGCATTACATCTGATGGCATCTCTCTGCTACCATGTGCAAAACTTCACACAGCCTTTTATCCCGAGTCTCTGCTTTTACACACACATTTGCAGCTGTTAAAATTGCCAGCATTCTTCACCGAAAGGACATTAACTCCTATGAATTTATCACTTTTACAGAAAGCTTTCTGGATAAAGGGAATTAAAACTGTTCTTCAAAATGATGCTCATTCCTATAATGTGTAATAAACATCACACTAAAAGGGGTAAAAAATAAAGAGCATTCCATGCAGCCAACAGCTGTCAAGCATCAAAGATTTCATTTCAACATTATGTCAAAATCCATGACGCTTTAAGGTTCATCAAAACATGAGTACATCTCCAAGGCAGATGTCTTGACTCCTGAGGCTGTTGAATGGCTGGATTACAGAAAAGTTACAGAAAGGAAAAAAAAAAAAAAAAGTACCCATGCATCCAAAATTTTTGAGAAAGAAAAAGCATCCATACAAACACAGCAATAAGTTACCCTTACTTTTGGCTACAATTCTATTTTAACATCTGCATTTACTGTATCTAGCACTCCTTTTCTCAGCTGCTAAGGCCTCTGTGATTTCACTTGCTCTACAGCTCTAAGCAATTATTGCTGCTTTCTACTGGCATTTTGCCATACTTTTCTTTATGTAGGTCTTACAGATTTTTATAGATGTTATAATACACATTAATAAACTCTGCAAGAACATATCAAGCTAAGGATAAAAAAAACCTTATGGCTAAAAAAAAGATTTAAACAGAAAACCAAATTGTGTTTAATCTAACTTTGGTCCAAGATAACATGTTACCAAGCATACTGGTTCACAGAATCTGTTATATACCTGTGCTCTCAAGCTAAACAGTGGCAAAAACAATGTTCTCCAGAAAACACAGAGATTTGGTCTTGTGTGGGGCCAGGAGTTGGACTTCAAAGATCCTCCTGCATTCTCTCCAACTCAGGATATTCTATGACCTATGATCTCAAATAGGTGAACCCTTCAATTCAGTGCTATTAACTTGGCCTCAAGACCACTCAAAATGGCTAAAACAGCCAGTAGCAGAAGTGTTAAAGATGTAAAAGATGTATTAATTGCATAAAGATATATAAAATCAGATCAGACTGGATTTACGAACCAAATTACATCTAAACTTCTTATTAACCTCAAGGTTCTAGGGGAAATAGCCATTGACATGAAGAACTATAGCAGCAGCAGCAGCAATCTGGACTCTCAGAAAGTCTTTTGACAATTTTTCACGTGATGGATTAGTGCATACAGTATCTACTAGTAGCTGCCCTCAGGAAAATTTTGAGACTGGATAAAGAAAATCATAAGACTAAGTAATAGGTTTATAGACAGAAAGAAGAAAATGAGAATTTAAAGTATCCATTCATCATAACATGGCAAGAATTGTTTTGCATGGGATTTATATCAGATAGCTGTTCTTCATATTTTGATTAACATTTTACAGAAAGAATTAAAATATTAAACTTGTCTATTGTCATTAGCATCAGAGATTAGGAAATGGTTAAAATTAGAAGAAATATTTACATTTTGATAAAAATATAAACTCAGGGTGATACGGGAATTTTAAGTTCCCCATGTAGAATGATGTAAGCAGAAATGATAACTCCTTAATTAAATACAGGTCAAATAAGAGGAAAACATGGTAAAGGAGAATGTGATCTAAATAGGTATGATCACAGGTTTTTACTTCATCTAACACAAAGCAGAAATTTAAATGTATTTTGCTTTTCTCTGAACGGCTCTTTTGTAAGAGAGAAATCCTCATGGAAATCTAGAGGAGTTTCTCCACTGATTTCAACAGTCAGGATTTTAGCAGAAGTGTGTGACATTGTTGGTTCTGTATAAATAAAGGAAATGCCACATGGGAAAGTGATGAAGTTTGATGCAACAGGAAAGTTTTCCACCTGAGAGAAAACTGGAACAAGTTGGGGTGGGTAAATTTCCCCTCATGAATTTACTTGACTAATTTAATAATTTACTTTCTGTAAATTAACCACAGTCAGATGCATCAGCTGCAAATGGGCCTGTCTGAAATCACGTAAAAAATGGTTCCTATAAATACATATTACACTCTAGGAAAGTTCACTTTCCCAACATGCTTCTGGTTCACACCCACCTCCTCCCCTTGTGTGCAGAAATGAATGGCTGTCACCTTCTGGATTGGTTGTAGAAGGTCAACGGATAATTTAGATGAGTTTCATAGTTTTTGTAATGAAGATGCTCACTCCTAGACTCTCAAAGATGAAAATACACAGCAGGTCATTGAATTATAACTAGGGCTTTTAATTGTATTGGTTCTGCTGCTGAAAGCAACGTCCCTATTTACTGGGGAGATGGGGAGCTTGGAGAAGGATTGTCTTTGAAAGCTATCACTTTGAAGTATATCCTCACACAGAAAAAAAAAAAGAATTTTATACAAAAAGACAACAGATTTCCCCAGAAGATGCAGTTCACTGCTACCTTACACCATGCTGTCCCCAGGGGACAGTCCCTCATTCTTCACACCAAGTTAGACCACTGAGTTTGAATTACATTTTCAGCTTGTAAATTCTATCAGATTTAGGTATGGAATCAAGACATCATTGCCTCAACTTCCATCACACCTACAAGTAGCATATCTGTGTCAAACTGCAACTTCAGGGCACTGCCTTTGTCTTTTGCTTCTTTATTCTCATGAATCAGCTCTTTTGGTTTCCTCTTGTCTGTCTGTCTTAGGTTCTGCATTTCTTTATCCCTAACAACTTTCCTTCACATGTACCTTCATTCTCCTTACACACACTCATTTGTCCCATTTGAGATACTAGCATAAAAGTTTAGGTGGAGCTGAAAATTCATGGAATTTTGGAGTTCCACACTACAATGAAATTGAAAGCAGGGCAGAAATCACTGCTTTGGTGATATTCAAACTACACAGTAATGTTTCTCCAGGAGACCTGGGAAGTTTCTTGGTGTCCGAGAGGCTACAAAAATATATCAATTAGAACATAAGTCTGAATACCACCTACTGTGCAGGTAGAGGTCTTTGTTACCCTGGTCCTGATTTATTCCCCAGTAGCCTCTCATCTCAGGAGCCTTCTGCTATCACAGAGAGACACAGACATACATTAGACTTGCTGGCTGGTTTTCCACATAATCCTGATCCACAGGTGTCTAATTGCAGAGGGAGGAGTAAAGATAATATTCTTATCAGTGACACCTCAGTCTAGTGGTAGAATTAGCTGTGACAAACCCAAGTTACAGCATTTTTCCTAAAACACCTACTAGCAAGCAATGTAACTTCAGGAAAAGCTTAATGTTAACTTCCTTAGAGCCTGTTTATGCTTCAGCTGGGATGAGAAGAGCACATGAAATTTCAGTGCCTATTACAAACAACTAGGAATAACAAAGAGTATAGGGAGATGTAACTGGAATAAATATACAGGCACACACAATTATTCAGAAAGAATTCTGGAATGGCTGTTCTTGACTAGCTCAAGACTTGTCAAGCCCTCAGTCAGGATGGTTTGCTAGGTCAGGGTGACTCAGAGATGGTTTGTAACAGAGAAATCCTGTATCACAGACTGTCGGCCTTGGTCTGCTGACTCGCCCTCTGCAGGTGCTTGTCTATCATTAGGAGCTACCTACACTCTCATCTGGTATGCCTTGGCAAAATTTAAAAAGTTATATGAAATAAATTGTGGTCATATCAATCTCATAAAAGTCTAGATTAATTTGGAACAGAAAAAAAGTGTAAATTAATAACTCTGATTACTTGAGACAATCTCAAAGTTAATCTATCCTTCATGAGATATTCTCCCTTCAACAGAAAGAGCAGCTGCTCCACATATAACTCAACCTCTATTTGACAACCCACTCCAAAACTCATATGGACAATCTCATTCAAAAATGAGAAAGAACATGGGGTCATGGGAGGAGGTTCCTTGACACTTCTGAAACCTACACAGGATCTCTGAAAAAAAGACAAAGCTAGAAGTATTGTGTTACAGACGATCTAGCAATAGATTATGAACAAAGAAAGTCAGCAAAAAAACCTGATTTTAAAAAAACTTGAAAAGGAAAAGATAGCATTGTGAACATAGGAATGAATTTCCAGGAAGGAGTGGAAAAATTAAGCATTATTAGTAAACATGAGCACAATAAAAATGGATAACATGAGCAGTGTTCACTACATTTGAGGAGTATCCCTCACTTCAACACACACAAAAACCATTTTGCCTTTTTAGGAATCACTGGGGATTTTGGATTGGTCATAATTTTGCTCTGCAGTACCAGCTATGAACTACTCAGGTGTTCTTTCATTCTTCACTACAAGGTCTAACTGTGACATTCCCTCTGCTTTCAGCAGGGGTTTGTACTAGGTGAATGCCAAAGGTCCCTTCTAACCTAAATTATTCCAATATTCTAGAATGTTTTTAAGACTCACAAATTCACCAATTTATTAGGTTCCAAATTTATTAGGGAAGTTTATCTTGCTGCCCCAGAAACTAAATGCTCGTTGGACCAGGTTCTCTGCTGGGTTAATGTCATGCACTGCCCCAAGGAAGCCAGTGTTCTCAACACGGGACACTCACACATCCATTGCCCAAAAGCAACAACCAGACCCATAAGAATGCTAACCATGGCTGTGACAGGAAAAATCCTTGGGACACATGGAGTCCTATATGGGATGGAACTTCCTACCTAAAGGATCTGTTTCAAGGACAGAAGTTTTTCTGAAAATTTTGTTTCTCAGTAAATGCTAAGCCAACCTTCATGCGAGGGTGCACTATTCTGTTTTGGTGCAAAAAGGTTTCCAGATCATCTACTCTTCTCAAGGAAAAATGGTTATGAAGAGTTGCTGCTACATGAAAACAGTCTATGCTCACTATGAAAGGTTAACCACGATTAAACACTGTACACATGCATAATTACTCTGCTCTTTTTTACTTTTAGTATCAGACACTCTGCAAGATATATTCATGCTAGCAGAAATGAACCTCTCTTGCGAGAGAATAAAAGATAAAAATATTAAGGATATTTTGAAAAATACATACATTTTCTTTTTAATGCTAATCCTACTACATAGCAGCTCTTACAATGTGTTCCTAGAATCATTTGGGTTAGGAAAGGTTTCTGTCCATAGGATTTCAAGGACTACCTAAATCCAAGCCTCCTGCAGCATAATTTCACTAATCCTACAGCATCCCTGACAGGTAAGTATCTTGTTGGGTCTTGCATATTCCAGTGATACTGGTTACAGAACAGTCTTGGCAGCCTTTCTATTGCATAATTACTCCTATGATGACTGAGTTTACTTTATTATAAAGTTTGAAACTTGGCAAATATCCTCTATTTTGAGGAGTCAAAAAAATTAAATCTAAGTTTGGGATCCATTTTTGCTATAACTTGAACTGTTTCTAAAAAGCCATGGAAAACCTAGGCTACCTTAGTTGGTTGCTTAATATTTCGAACACATGGAAGATTTTTGCAGTGAAGTTGCTATGTTTTTCCACTTTATTTCTGAAAGCAGGCCAGTCTTTGCTCTTTTCTGCTCAAGTCCTCCCTTCATTGATCATCCATATAAAAATCAGAGTCAGTGGCTGAACCCTCAACTTGACAATGAATTTAAAATTAGACAGGACAAATTTGATTATTCTTAAAATAAGGGTTTTCTCTCCCCTGATGAAGTTTAAGGTTTGTCGTTATTGTTGTTTTCTTAGTAGGAATAATTGATGAGAGTAATCCACAGGCATCCCCTTGAATGTTCACGGACATTATCATGTCTGTTTTGACATCTGTTTGTGGTGGGTTGGCCCTTGCTGGGTTGCCCACCAAAGCTGCTCTATCATTGCTCTCATCAGCTGGAGAGGGGAAAGAAAATATAACAAAAGGCTGGTGGGTCGAGATAAAGACAGGGAGAGACCACTCACCAACTCCTGTCATGGGCAAAACAGCTCAACTTGAGGAAAAAAATTAAGTTGTTGTTAATCAAATCAGAGTAGGATAATGAGAAATAAAACTAAATCTTAAAACAACTTCCCCCCACTGCTCCCTTTCTCCCAAGCTCATCTTTACAGGTCTGTGGTCAGTCCATC
The DNA here is from genome assembly GCA_013400235.1 of Oriolus oriolus. NCBI lineage: Eukaryota > Metazoa > Chordata > Aves > Passeriformes > Corvidae > Oriolus > Oriolus oriolus. Next base: position 2,689,972 of record VXBT01016245.1, on the reverse strand, counting down.
ACATGCTGCCTCTGCTGCCTCTTCCTGCTCAGAGGGGGACCACTCTGCATCTTCTCCTGTTCTCATGTGGAGACACTCCCACAGGAGACAGTCCTCCACAAAAAAGTCCTGCCAGAAAACCTCCTCCAGTGTGGGCTCCTCTCTCTCCATGGGTCCACAGGTTCTGCCAAGAGTCTGCTCCCGTGTGGGGTCCCATGGGCTGCAGGTGGGTCTCTGCTCCTCCACGGGCCTCCATGGGCTGCAGGGACACAGCTGCCTCACCATGGTCCTTGCCACAGCCTGCAGGGGAACATCTGCGCCTGCAGCACCACCTCCCCCTCCTTCTCCACTGGCCTTGGTGTCTGCAGAGAGCTTTCACTCTCATATTCTCACTGTCTCCAGCTGAAGCTCTCTTGCACAGTGAATTTTCTCCCTTCTTAGGTATGTCAGCTCAGAGGGGCCACCACAGTTGCTGATGGGCTCAGCCATGGCCAGCTGGCATTGGTTCTGCTTTGGCTCTGTCAGACACAGAGGAAACTTGCCGCAGCTTCTCACAGAAGCCGCCCCTAAACCCTGCCACCTTGCCACCAAATGCATTTTCATACCTTTAGATTCCAGCATGAAGTGACATCTACAACACTTCATTAGCCCACTGCACATTATTTCATTTTCTACTATCAAAGCCATAAACACTCCTCAGACAAGAAAGGGACAGTGCTATTCACAGCAACTTTCATATTATGAGCACTCATTCAGATTAAATGACAAGGCACAACTAATGAGTGATTTGAATTAGTAACACTCTCAGGGGGCAGAAGAAGCTACTGCCTCAAGAACCTCTCTTCCTATGATGAAATCCATTCCAGTACTACCCATAATTTTAATAAGAGTTGTTTACTAGACTGCTGAAAACATTGGATTAGTATTAGGAATGTGTTAATTCCAATGCTCATAGAAACTATTTTTACCCTTCTGGAGTAGTGAAAATGCCCAATAAAGGCTCAGCTGCTATTTGAAGTTTGCAGACTGTGAGTGAATAAATGTTGCAAGGTGTTTTGTTGGTGAACATCAGTGAGCATCGTTAAGACAGAGCAATGAGTAAAGATCCAAACAAAAAAAGGCTGTTGCTCTGAGCAAACGTATTTTTTTGCCTTTCAATACAGGAGAAAAGCCAACACATGGGAAAGAAAAAAATAAAATTAAAGGCTTTACCTTCATGGTACACAACAGTCTTTACTAATTCTTAGATCTTTCTTCTGTGCTTCCTAATAACACAAGGAGTCAATGTTTGCTCTAACACTAGATCAGCTCTGCAAATATATGTTGAATTAGCAAGAAGAATTCAAAGACATTTATCACAATAAATATCATATATAACTCTCAAACCCCTAAATTTGTTTCAATGTCATGACATTTGGAAATATAATTACTCGATGAAAAAAGGTTACAATTATGCCCTGTTCCATTCTAAAGAAAATCAAACAAACTAAAGTTTAAGGTATTCTGTTGGTGATTTGGGTTTTTTCCTCCCTCATTTGACCAAATCCTTGGACAAGGAGCTTATTTGCTAAGCTAAAAAGCAGCAGAGAGTTTGCAAGCAGGAAACTCTATTAATATTTAACTTGGACTAGAATCCCCCATGTATTGGTGGAATCAATGCACAGTGACTACAAGAGTTGGTACTGACAATATATCTACCTGGAATAGTATCTCTGAAATAGTCTTGTAGTGACCATGTGGCATAACACAATTAAAATATCTGCTTTTCCGAGTTTAAGATGATACTTCTGGCATCTAACAAAAATGAAGCATTTCCGGTAAATGCTTTTTACATGCTTTTTATTACTCACAAACATTTATGAGGGTAATTTTCCTCTGACAAAGCTGAATTTTGCTTTGCTTCTTGACTACTTAATGTGCAGTAACACTGCTGTTCTAACAGTGCAAAATCTGTAAAGTAAAATATCCAAATCAGTGTCATTTTTTTATGGGGGAAACTAAAGCAGAAGCAAAAACAAAATGTTGGGATATTTTTTGAAGACTCTACCAGGTATTTCTCAAATTCCACAAAGGTAGTGGTACCAGTATATTTTTGGAAAATGCATTTTCTAGAAACTTTCTCAGTCCTTTAGTCAGTAACAAAATGAAAATGTGTGAGATAAGCATTACCTGGAACCTTACCAGGGTGACCAGTTCTCTGTTTTATCATCAGTCACCATGACCAAATCCCAGGACATGATACAAAGCTAAATTTCATCCTGCTTTTTCATGAGAGTCAAATATGTCTCTGCTTTTAATGAAATCAATAAAACCTTTATATTCATAGCAAGAAAGAGAACTCTGTCCTACATCACCATGCTTCAACATACCTATCCATAAATAAACAGCTACAGAACTAAAGAATTCAATTAAGTTTTCATTTCTCTCAGTCAACTCCAGATCACAGAGGAAGCGCCAATGACAGCAAAGACAGATGATGAAAACCTGATCAATTGCTATCACTTCAATTTAGATAAAAAGTCACTCACTTTTCAGCTCTGCTTGATGCCCAGAAGAGATTAGATTAAAACTAAATCAAGAGAAAAATAAAAAATCTAAACAACAGCCAAAGAAAACCTTTTCCAGCTCTTGTAAATGTCCTCAGCTAATCCTACTATGTAAAGTCAGGCTACCAGCAAAGGCTACAAACAAATTCCAGAAAGTTATTCCTTTGAAAGTTATCAGTACTGTTGAGCCTTCAGAGAAAAGGAGCATGGAAAGTTAAACTATCTATTTGCTTAAGTTGTCTCCTTCTATACTGGATTTTGGACTATATTAGAAAACTTTCTAGAACACGATTGGGGCAAACATTACAAATTCTTGTGTCTGCATCACCCACAATCATGTACCACCACGTTATGTGTGATTCCCAGAAGTTCTGGTGTTATTCAATTGTTATAAAGTCACTGCAGAAACTTGCTAAGATCTATCACACCCTGATTTATCTCAGTTTTGGGAAAATATAGATAAAGCACTGAGATGCAGGATCAGCAACTGACACTTTAATTTGTATTGGATAACAGTTTTGCATGTGGTTTCATAAAGTGAAATATAAAGAACATGAATTTAGCTCATTGTTACAACAGAACACAAGTAAAGGGAGAAGACATTTATTTCACCACCACAAGGCTGTCATCACATATAAGAATCTATAAAACAACAGAAGTAAAAAATCTTGACTTTATTTAAAAAGAAAACACATGCTTTATTTAAAAGCTGAGGAATTACACTTGGTTCATCCGACCAAATTCTGTGTACAGCAGCAGCTCAAATATGAATAGCATATCTCAGCAGGCAGAATTAGCACCAAAGGAAACATTTTAATGAGAACAATATTAATCCTAGATTTTATCTTTCTTCTGTCAACATTTGTCACTAGTACAAATTACACAGTCACTTAACACATTGTCTTGTGATGCCCAGCCCTGTGGCTGAACACACACCAAGGCCTTGAGCTGTCTGGAACCAAGTGTGCTGCCAGCATATGACCTTGCACCCCACAGGGAGACCCCCATCGACAGGGATCCATCTCAGCTCATCCCTGAGTTACACAGCTGGGCTTTCCCACCCCACCTTGGGGTTTGTCGTGCACCCCACACACGGACAGAGCTGCCCCAGGAGTGCAGCAAGGAGCAGCTGCAGGTGCTTGGGACAGGTTATGCATCAGCATCCAGTACAGCTGAGGGGCCCTTGGAGAGCACGGGGAGCACAGAGTGGACCACAGACTGTGTCAACTATTCTGCCAGGCTGTACCGGGGCTTCTATTGCCACCTCCATGTGATATGAATAATCCTTTGGTTTAAATTCCCTTTTCTGGCTGTTGACAATCAGAAGAGTACAAGAAAAATAGGATTTTGCAGTAACAAAAAAGGACCAAAATTTTAAAGTATCATAAAATACTGCTCTTCTTTGAGAAGAATGTGTTACAACTTGGCCAAATTACCTCATAAGGCCCCATGCTGGCTCAATGATGAGGACACTGATGGAACACCAAATCAGAAAAATTTGGACATTTTTCTGCCTCTGCTGCTAACATAAAATGGATTTTCCTTCAAGCTTTCTATTACTTAATACATACAGGGCCACCATCTTAGTCAGCTGGGGGGTTTTGAGAGTAGGTAAAGAGAGGCAGAGAGCAGTGAGCACCAAGAACCACACAACAAGTGAAAGTGCTGGCTCTGTACTTGGATATGTACAGGGAAGAAAAAGGGGTAGAGAATTCACTCTAGATAAAGCAACAAAACAGTGGCATCCTAAAAGTCCACCAGACAGAAAGAGGTTACAAGGCTGAATGGTAGACTCCTTCTCATGGAAGCCACATTTTCCAAACAATTCAGAAGCCCTACCCTGAATATTGAATCAGCCCATTCAGAATCCCTCTTCCCCATTCTATGCTGGCTAAGCCAGCTTTCATCAACCATTTGTCTCTCTGGTCCATACAAACAGTCAATTCATACTAACATTGTTAATAAGTCTTCTCCTATGTGGACAATAAAGTCCAAATCTCATCTTAGGACTGAGAAAATTCATGCAAAAAGTAAAAGGCTTGATTGCACAGTATCCAAGGCTCACATCCCTCTCCACAGGATCATTTCTACATAGAAGCTACCTCGGCATGATGACCAGTGGTGGTCACAAAAGCAAACAGTAGAGGAAGTCTAACAAATTTTTGCAGGATATCCCTGGGAAGACCTGATAGATGCAAGCTTTTACGTGTTTTTAGTAGGCATTATCTTTATACTGACACAGTTTCACTTAGCAGAGCCAACATCCCAGCACTTGACATGATGCACAACAGAAGTTGTCTGGCTGACATGCAACACACTGGTAAAAAGGGACTGAAGCCAACCAGCCACATGTTTGGACGAGTCTTAAATTTCCCAAGAGTACAGACACTTGCAAAAGCACTGTTTGGCTGTGAGGTTTTTGTTGATGTCGGTTTCCATATTCTTGTACCCATTATTAGTCAACTATAACAAGATCATGGAATAGCTACAATGAGTAGCATTTCTCTAATAAGGCAGGAAAAGGGGAAGTGTAGATCCAACAGTTAAATTTCCACTGACCTATAATGCCATTGCTATTAAACAACACTTCTCACTGAAAAATGCAGGACTGGTTTCTGCTGCAGTTTGATCCATTAATTCCAATAACTGCTGTCATTATGTTCCAAGAGTTAACTGCACAGTGCTGTACAATGCCACGGCTACTAGAGAAAAGCGAGGGAAAAATGAAAACATAAAAATCAAAAGACACATCAATATAAATACTCCTTTGGAAGTGAAATAATGAATTGTTATTTTGGCAAAGCACAGTAACCCTACTCTCAAAGAAAAAGAGACACCTATCAGTTATATTTTCATTGTTTCCATTCCAGAGGAAGACTGGAGAATTACTACTCTAGAAGCACCAATACCACACCTAAACAAAATTTATTATTTTAGTCAACCCTATACATACATCTTCAAACTAAATTTTCTCCCTTTCCTCTCCTATCCCCTCCACAGGCACACAGGAGGGATGAAATCTATCAGCAGACTTCACCATAACCAACAGTTTCCATATTTATGAAGACCCAGAAGCTAACATAAGCTTATTGCTGAGATGACAGTTGTGCCTAAGCAGAGGAAACATGGGGGAAAAAAAAGAAAGAAAAAGGATGGAACAAAACACCTGAAGTAGAAAGCCTGGCTCAACAGTAGCTTTTCAGATCTTCTGAAAAGAGCAAATGAAGATAGAATATAGGCAGAGTAAGCCTTGTCTAAACTGAGGGTGCTGAGAGGATGTTTTAGCAGACCTGCGACACCTTCGCTTTCTACAGCAGTGAAGCAAAGGGTGCACACATCACAGTGTGATTTTGCATCCACATAAAACCAGTTCTGCTTGGTTGTGTGATTTTGTGTGAAATTCTGGGATTTGTTCATCTTCGCTTGTGAATTTACTGCTATATTATTTTTCAGAAACATTTCTTTTCCTGGATACCCAGAGCAGCATTTGATTAGTGTGGGTTTTCTGGCTTACCCACTAAGTTGATTTGAACAACCATTTGTTAATACAGCGAAACACACGTTCATGATTACAAATTGTTTAACAAGTCTCAACAAACAAGTCTCTTGGTGGTCCCGAAGTTTTTTAAAAGCGGATGGACTAGGTACAATTTTATAGATTCTCTTTCCTATTTGTGGAAAGCTGCTAAGGTAGGAAATAGGCTTTAGTGCAAACAAGGGGCATTGTCAGACAATAAAGAGACAATTGCCTGTGTTAGCACAACAATTAATTTATTTGCAGAGAACCACTCAGTCTATTTGTTACCAGAAATGTGCTAATTATTCCTGCTAATTACATGCAAAACCTTCATTATCACCTATATGAGGAAGAGGACCCCTCAGGTTTCAGTGACAAATTAATTACTGTGTTTTCCTTCTGAATGTACTTCTTGACAGTCCCTGTTATCTGAAAAATAAATTGGCTAGCAGGAAGCTTGTCTCTCAGAGACATTCTGCAAACTAAAAGCAAACATACAAATATCATACCAAGTCACTACTGCTATGTTTTCAGGCAGGTATATTCTGAAGCTCTCAGAACTTCTATATTAATTTACAAGCTCTTAATCCTAATAAAATGTATCATGCACTGCTAAATACCAACATGTAGCTGCTTTCAGAGCCTTTTACACATCTATAAACAATGGATAAGATAGCAGGCATTAGGTTTTAAAAATACAACAAATAAACCCAGTGGTAAACTACGTGTCAGCAAAACATTCATATCATTTCAGGGAATAAATATTATTTAAAATTCACAACTGAAGTGAAAAGGACGGAAAATGGGTTGAATTACTCGGTCTTGCATTGTCACCATTCTAATTCAACATATAGGACACTTGCCACCAAGACTTTGCAATGCACGTCAGGGGCAGGGGAAGTTTCATGCAGAAGAGTGAGGAAGAGGAGGCAAGCAGGATGAAAGTCTTGATTTGAAAGGTAGGAAACATGGTGAGTGAAAGAGTTGCAGCACAATAAATCTGGCAGAGGAATGAATGGAGAGGCTGCAGTGAATGCTCAGCACACAAGATGAACTGACTATTCCAAAAAATTATTTAAATCTCTTAAATTTTGCTTAGAACCTGTCAGGTAAGGTTCAGCCATTCCTGTATGACACCTTGCCAACAGCCTGCCTTCACTTTCATTAAAAGTTGCTCTGGTGAGTTGTGCCCACCGTTCATCCTGCTTATAGCTACTCAAAGCCTCCTCAGTTTCAGTGTTTGGTACAGCAGAATATCAATCCCTAAAGAAATCAGAATATCAGCAGCATCCATAAATGGACACATGAGCATCATCCTACAACTCCAGAATGTGGATTTTCAACCACATCTTTAGGAGCAGCTGCAATATGACATTGTACAAAACAACAGCTAATCATGGCTGGATACAAACGGCGTGGTCTTGGCAAAGTGTCAGGGATGGGAGAGAGTATCTCAGACAGGGCTACTAAAATGTTAGAAATAGTTTCATAATGAACCAGGTGATGATTAATACACATACAAAGTTGTATTTCAACAGCCACGCCACCTTATGAAGATAAAGCAGGAGTGGAGGAGTGGATGCAGACTCTGGATGTCTGTAAGACCCAGCCCCACCTCAGAAAGGCAGTGCCCAAGAGCTGCCTGGCCAAGAGAGCTCATCCATGACTCACTGGACCGATGCCCTTCTCTCACTGTAATCAGGGTATCACTTGTCACACAGGCTGCTCTACTACTTAAAACATAAGATACTTCGTTTTTCACTTGCATATGTAGCCCACTCCTCAGGCTCTCGTACATTTTGTATCAAGAGGTCTAGATGAGCCCCTAATTCACCTAAGTGACCATGTTGGTGCTTTCTGCAGTGTTCCCTCTCTGAGGCAGGAAATCCCCAGAAATAACTAGATGGCAGCTTCATTATTCTTCAAGTCTACCTCTCCTTTCACTTGAAGCCTTCAAGAACTTCAGTAACAATATTGCTAATAATACGTTCAGCTTCCATACCCTGTGCTACTGAATACAGGGTTTCCATCTGTGTATCTTGGTTTGTCTCCTGTGTCAGGTTAGTTCCCCAAAATAAGAGATACCTCTTTTGTGTATTCTTGTTGTCGTTAGCATGTCTTAAACACTACTCAACTATAATTATTACTAACAGAAGTAGTAGCAGTAGTAATAGTAGGAGTATGAGGAGGAAGCACAGTGCAAGTTCTCCAAAGCATAAATACAGCAAAAGATTCCAAAAAAAACATTTGGAGGCCAACACCAGCCTTCTCATCATTAAAAAAACAAACAAACAAACAAACAAGCAACTTTAATGACAAACCAGCAAAGAAAACATGCAAACAACTCTCATGTAACCACAGCTGTATGTACTTATAATTTTTATTTTAATTTTAGCCTCTAATCCTGACTGAGGTTCTGGCATATATGCATTGTCTTTGTGTCCTCTAGCTCAATATCTACCTTCATTCAAATAAATCAAAAGGAAAACAAGTAGATGAAAAGGAGGAGTGCTATATGAGTGCAGCAGGTTGGGTTTTTTTAAGTCACAAACATTCATGTAGAAGATAGAATGTGCACAGTTTTATTTCCCAAAAATAGTAACTCATAAAATTATGCCTAAAGCTCAGTCCCCACCAACAGCATAGAGTCTGCTTTATTGATAGGTATTAGTCCCATCCATGAGGATAATAAACAAAACCTTTTATACATAAAACGTTCGCACCTCCAAGTCCCAGTTTATTACCAGGTTTTTTTGTTCCAAAGGATGGGAAAGGTTCCTTGGTATAAGCAAAAAATCACATCCCTGAAATTTTGAGCACAGTTTTTTTAAGCACCATATCACTCTGTATGACTGAAAACCTCAAAAGAGAAGAGATTAGCGTTGCTGCTAGGCCTCTAACAAGTGCCCTCCAACCTCCTGTACCCAAAAGTAGTTCAGACCCAGAAAACATAAAATTAACCTACTATCAATCCATTGAAAATTGACCTCAGCAGTCAGTTTAGAAAGAAGAGTTTAGGAACAGAGTGAAGAAACAGGACATAACTTACTCATGATAGAAAAATCTTTTTTAGTTTATTATAGCAGGTCACTCACCAGATTCTTTTATCTGTTTTTCAATAACAAAAACAGCAACATTGACTGACCCTGAGAGATGACTGGCAATAGGGATGCCACGTGGCAGCAAAGGAGGATTCTAAACCTGAGGGCCAATTGATGGACAGGGGAGAATAATCTGAAAAACAGAGGTGCATAAAGAGAGCTGCATAGCATCAAAATTATTGAGAACTGGACATGAAGGGGACAATGGAAAAGCAGGGGATTCCAGACTATTTTTGCTATGACACAGAGGAGGAACAATACATTGCTTTCACAGTGAAACATTTGAGCAATAAAATAATGAGTTTGCCTAGCAGGCAAAGCCTTTCTAATTTGCCTGGCCTGAATTATGAGAACATATTTTTGGCCTGGCCTATACCACAAAATATGAGTAGGATTAAGTGCATTCAAAGTAGCTGACAAGATGCTGAAGCAGAAGGGAACCTTCCCACAGAGACTAGAAAGTTGGGGTCAGCACTGGATTAGCTGACACATAAACTGCGTCTTGTGTTCCAGAGGCTTAATCGCTCCACTTAAACCTATCAGCATGCAAAAGCAGCAATAGAAAAAATTATAAACTCTTTGTCATAGCTGGCTTTGGCAACTATGTGACAAAGAATGACTCAGTAATATTTCTTACTTTTTTCCCATGCATGAAGTTTTTAGAGACCACCTCCTCCCTTCTTATTTGTTTACATCTGGATAAGAATTTCCCTAGTCAGAATTGTTGCAGTTGTAACAGTTTGGTAGTAAGGGCTGTTTTTTCAAATGTAGGAGCCCAGAGACCTACGCACTTACAGCTACAAAGGATATGGATCCACTCCTCCTGAAACCAGCACTTTTCTATTGAGTTCTCCAAGAGAAGTAAATAGTGAAGAGGAAAAAACTGATCTAACTCAGAATTATAGTACTATTAGAAGATTTTTGGGTTTTTTCTTTTAATTAAAAACCATGTGCACTAAAATACCAAGAAATTTTAAATTCCTTCACATTTGATGAGAAGAGGGAAGTAGATGTTTGGTATGGGATTTTTTTAGATCTACATTTTCCTTCAGGTTTTCACATGCTCTTGCATAAACATTTCCTGGCTCAATATTGTGTTTGCTCACACCGAAGTTCTTCCACAGACGCTTTTACTTCCTGCTGCAAAGAAGGGGGAGGGAAGGCAGTGTGCAGTGTAGCACCATTTATCCTTTTCAGACAAGGTTTGATTTAGAAAAGAACCAGTCACAACTTGCTCGGTACCAGAAGCTGAATAAATTATCTTACTGTTTGATTATCCACATCATTCAAAACCTGTGTCAGTGGCAATTGGTTTGCTTCCTGTCATGCTGGGACCTGGGCTGCACAACAAGTTTGTCTTGCAGAGAAATGCAAGGTTTCTGGAACTGAAGGCTCCTGGAACTGTTAGTTTTCAAAAATTTTGTCTTGGACTGAGCACCTTAACTCCTCCCTATTCTCTAGCACAGCAGCTAAAATGGAGCTATCCTGCTGGAGCGTGTACTGCCAGCAGCTTCCCTAGGGATCCCCCACACCCTTCCCCTCACATTAATGAGCAGCTAACTAACAGAGTAAATAGAAATAAATTAGCAACAAACTTATTCTGGTAGATGTCAAGGAAGAAGAGAATTCCAAAGAGGAATTTAAACAGGGAAAAAGATATATGAGCTTTACAGTTCAGTGTACGAAAGTGCTTGTGTAAGATACCACATTAAAAAAAAATTCTTAAGCAAAAGACATAAGGCTTGTTAAAAAAAAATAGAAAATATGTCTCTAATGCTTGCACCACTAATGGAACTGTGAGGAGGGATGAAAAATGTTAGCATTATCTCTGTCTCAGGAAGTCCCAAAACCATGATTCAGTAGAAGGTAGGAGAGTACACCAAGAAGGGATCATTACGTGCTTGACATTTTCCTATACGCTACCCCAGGCTGCTGTCAGAAACAGGATACCCAGCTAGACAGATGTTTAGGCTGATCCTGTATGACTGTTCCTCCTTTGTGATAGTAAGACATAAATGTGGATAGGAGGAAAGTTATGAGCAACTCAGGGATCACATGAAATTTGAAGTTGATGCAGGCAGAGCCGCTGACAGTGAGGAGATTTAAATGGAGGAGTGTCAGCTCTGGGCAAATTCTGATCACTATGGACTTTACCCCTGGGAGAAGTTCATACTGTCCAAAATCCTTCTCATGGATTTTAGGATTTGTCTTAAGGATATAGGGCACCTTTGGAGTCAAACCACTTTCCCCATCCTCCTCTGGTCTTCCAGCTACAATGCATTATTTCAGCATTCTTTACCAAAAAAAAAAAAAAACTTTTGACCTCTGTCTGTAAATTAATACCTGGCATCATGCTATTGCAAATGTGGACATTTTCTGCATTGCATTCTCTAAGTCTTTGCAAGAAAACAAGTCTTCTAATGCCACCAGTCCTTCTGATATGCAAGTCAAAATTATTCACAAAGTACAGTGTTCATTATCCTGCTATCAAGAATTTGGGAACATAAGCAGATATGTAGAGAAACTTTGCACTATAGTGACAATGTCACAATGTCAACCATAATTTCTAAGCTGTACATAGATGGTCCAAATCATCACAATTCAAATACAGCTGGAAAAATTCCTAGTCAGGAAGAGTTTTACTTCCTACTTTACTATGGACTACAGTGAAATAAGGAATAACAGTCACAAGAAATTTTCTTTCAACACAGCCATCAGAAAGACTATCTGTTCTTGCTCCTGGCCATTTTAATTCATTCTTTCAGGAAAGTTTGCTAAAGAAACTGTATATAGAAAACGTTATACAAGACTTGCAGCAAGTAGCCTATAGAGCAGCTTATTTGCTGTGACAAATTGCACAGAGCGTGCTGCACACCAATACTCCATATTCTCTTCTGGGTCACTGAATTGATTCTGGTACAAACTCCTGACAAACCATTTCATATGTAAAGACATTAAAGGACTAAAACTACTTTCTTTTGCCAGCGCAGTCTAGCCTCTACTCTAGGAGCTCGGGTAGCCTGCAAGGCAATACACAGCATGGATACAAGCCCACTCAGGCATTTCTTGGATAACTATCCAGCCACTATAATATTATGTAAAAGGGAGCTGCTCCATCTTTCTCACAGCAGCAGCTGCTGTCACTGCGTTTTATGAGGAGATGAAGCTGTCCAAGGATACTCTGTGCCCTGAGAACATTTACCAGATCAGCTGTCCCAGGTAATTCTGATCCCATGACATTTGCCTCCTGGATCCTAGTCAAGCTGACAGGGCAGGGCAACAAGCTCTGCTGAAACAGAGCTGGTTCGGACCTTGGCTGCAACCAGCATGGCAGGCACCATGGAGCAGTAAAGTTGCTCATGGAATGTAGCTGTCACCAGGACACCTGTGCGTTCTTAGAGCCACAGCTTTGGACTTAAATAGCTTATTCTTCCAAATCTCAGGTGAAAAAGGGGTGACTTCAGAGGTATATTTCTCTTAGCAGTATTGTACGCTCTACAAATTTATTGCTCAACTGACTGAGAAAATTACTCACTGGTTGTGTGCACCACAACTCGATCCCTAAGATGATTCTCCAGGATAGGTAGGTAATATGTGAAATAGTTATAGTGGGATGTATGGAGGCAATCCCCCCATTTCACTTTAGCCATCTTTTAAAACCAGTATCTCTTTCATAATGGGAAGGCAATTTGGGGACAGTACCAGCTTAAGCAACAGCTTCAACTAGGTCAGACCTGACACGTAACAAAACCACTCTTGAACAAAGTTTAAAACAGGTGGGGCAACTGGCCAGAAAGCAATGTTTTCTCTCTGTTCTGATAACAGATGAAGAAACACAGACAAGTAGCTTAAATTAGAGAGCAACATTCATGTGTTTATGTTACAATAATCAATGTCACCTTGCACCAGAAGAAACAATACACACGCAGAAGGATTTCTTTAAAGATAATACACTTTAAGTTATACTGGGATACATTTAGTTAACAGGTATAAACATTTTCCTGTTCTAGGACTCTTGCAGACTGGAGACTTGCACAACAAGCCAGGTACACCAGATAGGATTCACACTATATTAAGAAAAAGAGAAGTTCTCAAGACAGCAAGAGAGTTGTTTAATTTACCTTACCCTACACTGTCCATCAGAGTAACACTAGTTCTTATTGTTAAGTAATAATATACATGTGTCTTTGTAAAGAGAGATACAGAAATGGATATTCTGTAAATTTACAAAAAGGTTAAAGATTTTCATCAGTCCTTACATATTAAGAGTGCTTATAATTTCTATCATCATGCCCATTCCAGTCATAACTTTGTGCTCTTACGGAAGACCACAACTAATTGGGTATCTCTCCAAATACTATTTCAGTGACTTTGGTTTAAGACCTCTTCCAGATCAATAGTCCCTCATGACTGATCTGTGTTTCAACAGGAAAAACTTTACTGGGGTAAGCAGGGGGGAGGTAGTTTCCACTAAACCTGTAATGCTTACCAGTGATACTGAGCAGCAACATTTTGATGCTGTCTGACACCAGATGAGAAACCATGCTCTAATTAAATGGGAAAGTAGCATATATACGAGGTAACAGCCAGCTTCCGAGTGTGGAAGTAATACCATTTTCTCATTTGGCAGGGTAGGTCCACCCTGCTTCTTTAAAAGAAGACTGTTGAAAAAAAAATATGACCTTGCAAAGATTTGCTATGTACGGCATACAGAAACTGTTATTATTCCCAAGACTCCACAGCTCCTAAGTGTTTCAAAAAAAGGCACAGAAGAATGAAAAAAAAACCAGACAGGTGACAATAATGGCATCAGCAAAATACCTTATGCCTCACTGAAGCATTTTATATTCAAGGCACAAGTTACAACTCATAAATTTCATTAAAGCTACCTAATTTATACCAGAATCCATTGCCTCTTTGTATTTCAAGGGAATAGAAATACATGAGAGATTGTGGACAAAAGTGATATTTCTTGTAGGAATAAAATCCAAACAGAAAAAGAAAGAGACTTAAGCTTAATCTTTCTTATTATTTGATAAAAAAAGCATTTTCTGAGTAAAGGTACAAGTTATTTATGGTTTTGATCACTCCAGTACACTGTTCCATACCTAAGAGTAGAAAATGTTTCAAATATTTAACAAATCAGGGCTAATTATACAGAATAATTGAATCCTTAATATAAAGCCTGAGAGACTTTATTCTTTTAACGTTACTTGCTGCTGATGTGAATACCATGAGAAGAGATAAAGCCACAGACCTGTTAATACAAAGAAGCCAGTTAAAAATTACTTTCAGTTTTGAGAAAAACACTAGGCTCTGAATATAAGTTAATTATTAAAGTTCAATTCCCTTTTTTCCCCAAAAAAACGTTATTTTAATTACTGTTTTTTATGCCAAGTGTCTGCTTAACTTAAGAGAAGAAATGACTTTTTATTTGAAGCATTGCCTACTAGAAATAAGAGTTACTCAAGGGCAGTGTTTTATTGATAAAGCTTTTTTCTTAATAATCATCATATGTCATAACATTTCACAGGATTCATGAGGTTCATATTTTTTCAAAGGCAGAAACAACTGGAAGTCCTGATCTGAAGCTAACAAAAAAACCCTGAAGCACTGTCTAAAGTTGGAGTCATTTTTGCAATTTAAACCCTAGATACAAAATATAGTAAAAGTCAGGTCTTCATAAAAGTAGGAGAGGTTATTTGTTACCGTAAGAGCCACCATTTTTAAACTGTTATGAGTATTTGCATACATTTACATGCTCTGAAAGCACAGCCATTCAGAACAAACAGCACAGCCATTCAGAACAAACAAGGTTCATTATGAAGACAAACATGCTGAGTATGACTGACTGACAATCTACACAATGGCTGATTTAAACTTTACATTCACCGACCATTTTTCTGAGGAGGAGGAACAGCTAAGGATGCCTTACATCTCTTCAGCCACTTTTTATTTCTGATAAACCCTGGGGCTGCCTCTGTTAAGGTGAGAGAATACTCTAAGCAGCCCATTCAGCCTGTTGAAAACCTTTGCTATGGTCTCTGACTTCTAGCAGGCAAGCTTAAATGAATCTCTCTCAAGCAGTGGAATAGGTAGGAAAACTGGTTTATCAAAAAGACATACACAGTTCCCTTAAACAGTTCAACTTTAAGGCATGTCTGCATGCATTCCTACTGCCTGTGACAATAGTAACACTTCCTTTCAGCCTAATAGGTCCTGAGCCCCATCCTTTGTCTGCTGATTAACTGCTCTATTCATTGACCAGACCACTAATTGCATGCTCCTTATAGTTACCCTACATTACTGTAAGAATTAATGAGACACAATTACAGCTCCCAGAAATCTCAGGCCTAGCCAACTGCAAAGCACTCCAACTGAATAAGAACTCCCCAAGAATAAAGAGAAAAATTCAGCCCATTGTTCACAGGAAGCAGAATGTTTTTTGTTAAAAAATTGTATTTATTTGAAGCTGTTTCATAATTAGGCCCTGGAGAAAAAAAAAAGAGAGAATAGAGAAAGAACTTGGGAACCAGCATTCACTGAGAAATCACAGCGGATGCAAAGAGACTAGCACACAGTTCAGATATGAACAGAAAAAAACATAAGGAAGGATTGCATAAAAAATTAGTGCTATGAACACTACAAATATCTATAACCAATCAGCTGTTTAAACAGAGCATGTCCCACTGTATGGGAATTACCACTAATGCAACCTTATACTTGACAGCTCCAATCTTGAACAATTTAAAATAAGCGTATGGCAAGCTTCTGCAGTCATGTCTCTACTATGAGATGGAAGAAGAGGAATTTAATTTCCCACTCTCAGAATTTAATATGCATTAGAAGTCAGTGTCATTAGCCATGAAAGTCAAAATGAAGGACAGAAAATGAGTTTTTTGAAAATCACCCATATTGAAAACTGCACTCACATTTAATCTGTGTAATCAACAGCCACAGCTATTCAAAGTCTTAGTGACTACAATCACTACCTATTAGCCTGTAAGTAGTTCAAAAGCTATTATTCTCACTTGAACAATTTTCCAATACACACGAGACAGCATTAAGTTAATGAAGTTAATATGCAAAGTCAATATTCTTTGTTATGAAGTCATCTTATTCCATTGGTTCCTCTTCAACATATTTTCACCATATAAATTCGATTTAAATTACATGTATAGTATGACAAGCCCACTGATACTTAAAATAGAGCTTGAAATGCAGCACTATACTTTATAGTCCTAGTAACCATTTTCCAGGATACAATTTATAGCAGCCACTGAGACCCCAAACTAAGCATGTCGGACTGGCACTGCTGCATTCCAGAATCAACATCTTTGGACAGAGACAACATTTTTTCTACGACTCTACAGGGATTCTCAATAATTGCACCTAACTGCGGTAATAGTTTAAATTCATGGAAAATTGATGTTCTTCTGATATTATCGCTCACTGATATCACAGCAGAACGCTTTCCTGCATGAAGCAGACAGTTACCACCATGTGGTGCTGAATCCCAAGCAGGAAACAAGGCACAAATATGGATCAGAGACCTTTGTGTTCAGTGTATAATAAGTCCAATATCCCTGTCATAGAACAGCGATCATTAACTCGGGGATCTTTTGTTAAATGGCCCCTGTGGCTGGGCTGGTAACAGCAGGGATCGAATTTGCAATCCTCAAGACTAGATTCATCTGTCAGGGAGACTGCAGGCCAACAGATTCATGCATTTCCAAAGTAAGTCTCTAGGACTTCACATGAAAATACCAATTTCAATTAACCTTGGCTGATTAATCAGCCTCAGTGCATGGCCACAGAGCTTACATATGCATCTCTGGCTCTGGCAGTATTATTTGAAATGGGCTTTCCACACGTCTTGAAAAAACCTTTGAGGAAAAAAGAAACCTTTATAAAGGTATATATGTCTCAAATAAAACATCACCTAGCTTGTTCAAGCTGTTCTCGTTTCAAGCCCAAAAATAGAACACGTCTGAATTCCTGCAGAGTGTGATGTGAAATTATTTCTACTAGTGCAAATAATGTATTCTGGTATCTGGTCCAGCCTTCATTTCAGATGTTATGAAGTAACTTAACCAATACAAAATATCCACACATTAGCAGTTTGCTGTAGTTTCTAGTTAGGGTGTCTCTCTCTCCATAAGAGAAAAAGGAGTCCTTCCTGCTACAAACATTATGACTCCACTCTTTAGGGCATCAATTTTAAGTAAAGTAGAACTTCCAAATGAAAGATAATTAGAGGCATACAGGAAGAACATCGTAAGGGACAAGGAAAGGTTTCAAGTCATAACCTGAGCTCACTCAAACCATTTCTGCTCTCCTGTCCCACTACCAGTTTCTTTAGAACTACTTGTTATTTATAGTAGTGCATGTAGCACCAGCAAAGGACAATCCTGATCCGCCAAGGGTTCCCATGTGCTTCTTTATCCTGGAACCGATTCACCTAAGGAAAATTCCACTTTTTTACTTCTCATCCTTTAGTTTGCATGTTGTACATCATAAGCTTCACTACTTTCCTTCCCTCCTTTTCATTGTTATATCTACATCCAGCCCCCTTTCTTCCTGAAAGTAGCTCAGTTAAGCAATGGTTTTGTCTATACTGTCTCTTAAGTGTGGGCCCAAAAGTATCTTCAAGACTAGAACCACCAACAGGACAGGTGCCAAACATGAAAATTCATGCATTGTCAGGCACTATATTCATGTAACTTGCAGCTGTGAGACAACCCTGTAGGCAGAAGATGAATAGGAGACAGTGACACTATACTTGGAGTTGCTCTGGAGGTCATTCTTGGGAGCAACGTAGGCATAAGCTATGATGTATCATCTCTGTGTGCAGTGATAAACTGGTGTAGGGGTCCCTACAGGATGAGGCTTATAGCTGATTTACACTAGAAAGGTTAATATAGAAATTACACTAACAAGACTCTTCTCAAGCAACTTACACCTATCCCTCAAGAGAAGTAAAATGTACAGGTAAAAGAACTCCTTATGCAGCTTCTGCACTGGGGTTTTTGCTGGCATAGCTATGTCAGCAAAAAATTCATATCCCTCCCTGACAGGCCTCCTTGATAACACTTTCAAGTGCAAACCAGGTGTCAGTATTTCTGTTATGACAGAAAAAGAGTTCTACACTAGTCATGAGCTGAATATTTGGCCTTTCATGACCTGGAAAAGTCCTTGCTTCCAAGGAGGTCAAATCTCATGATCATGTTTTCCACCAGCATAATCTCTCATGAGCACTGATTAATACAGTACTAGTATGGTAGTATGGAGTAGGAGAAAGTATATCAGTAGCCAACCATTTATATTCTGCATTCCCATGTAAAAATTGTCTATTTGCACTACATTAATGCCACAAAAAATCCACTGAATGGGAGGCACCATCAGTTCTATGTAAAAAATAGCTGTGATTTTTAGATTAGTCTAAAAATTTTTTTAAATCTACTAATCTCTGGACATTTCAGTTGGTTATATTTGGCACTCGGAAATATTTAGATAATTCTAAGAAGAAATTCTATAGATTGAATTGCCAGATAGATCCCAGATCATGGAAGAAGCTGACCAAGTACAAACATCTTTCATTTTAATCAGCTTCATTAGGTAGAAAGTTAACAATACTGGCTTTGAAAGCAACTAGATAGCTTTAAAGACAAGACAATTAAGTGCATAAATCTACCACAGGGCATTAGGCAACAACCCCAGAGCTGAAGAGATGACTGGAAGAGGACATGCTGCCACAGGCAGTGTTGCAGAGGGTCTGTCAAGGATCACCAACCTTGTACCTGCTCCTAACATAATTTATCATATTCTCTCCATCCCACAGTTCTGGGATGGCAAGGGCCATGGTCCACATGGGGTGCTCCTCAGTACAAATTGAGATGTTCTGTGATAAAAGTCAGCATGAATGAAACAAAGTGTTTCTACCTACTTACACATGCAACACTCATGGCCATCAATTACCCAAACAGCTTGAATCCCTGAGCCACAAGAAACAATCACATTAATTTCTTTAGTTAATCAATTAATAATGTTCCTTTATTGACTAGAAAAAAAGAAAACATATTTCAGAAACAAAA
Organism: Oriolus oriolus; assembly: GCA_013400235.1. Taxonomy (NCBI): domain Eukaryota; kingdom Metazoa; phylum Chordata; class Aves; order Passeriformes; family Corvidae; genus Oriolus; species Oriolus oriolus. Next base: position 2,670,735 of record VXBT01016245.1, on the reverse strand, counting down.
AGCAATCTGTGATATCTAAGCATTAAAATCACTACTGAAACTGCATCCTACCCCTAAAACTAAGATAAAGTTCAGCATGGGAAGAAAGTGTTATGTTGATTTATGCCCTGGTTTACTATTGCTGGTTTCAGAACAGCACACAGCAGAGCAGAGAGTAGCTCCTGTGACAAAAGCAATAGACTGGCATAAGGTTCTGTATCCTTTAACTACCTGTGACACATACCCCTAACCCTGCACTTTTTGTCTGTCAAACAAAGTAGAATTTGACTAATATGCAACTTGGATATTGATCATACACTGATCAAAAAATACATTGGACAAAATAGTCAAATCCCTGTCAATTTTGAGCCCTAATGGTTCCTTTTATAGCATCTTTACAAGGTGCTCTATAAATACCAGCAGTCTTATGTTTCACACGTGCCATTGTAAGAGGGAAGCCAGTCACTGGAAATTAAGTGCCTTTATTACATATAGAAAGGGTAAGACTGGAAAGAGCTGAAAAGGAACAGACAGTCCAAAGAAACACAGGATAAGGTTAGGAAGAAACATCTCCCAAAGCAGAAGCATAATTAAGCATCCAAACTGCCAGTTAACAGTAAATAGCTAATGAGAGAAACACGCATGGAAGAATGCAGGGATGTGTGGGGAATTAAGAAGCTATATTGCAGCTAAGCTTTATACATGGAGAGTTCTAAGGTATTTAGGCTCTTGAATCCTACTTAGGAACATAAAGTCCTACTCTGTTCTACAGATTAGGCATCTTCACATCTCTGACAATTGGGGTTCAAGGGCTGCTCTCATAAGACATCACAGTCTGTGCCTCTCATGGGCCTGTCTCACTGTATTAGGCAACCAGAAGAACATTACTGGTGCATCTTGATGCACCAGTGACTCGGAACAAAACTCTCAGTCTACCATAAATATATCTAATGTCCTACACATAGGACCATTTAATGAGACTCAGTAAAAAGCAGTTGTTTGGTGGAAATGCAGAGCATGGGGGAAGGGAAGTTACAGGCAATTGCATATTCTGAACTTATGTACAGGTTCAGAAATTGCCTCTGTAAAGCTGCCAGCCTTTCTCCAAACACAATTATCATGTACCATCTGTATTACTGTAGAACCTGTCAGCTCAGGCTATGGATCAGTCTCACACAGATGCAAAGAAAAAAAGAACATGACTAAATACCTGGTGCAAGTCATGCAACCCAAACAGTATCCATAATTTTTAACATTTTTATTGGCTTAAAGCTAATTACTATCATCCATAGTAGAATATCATAAAAACATTATTCATATTATGTTTGAGCAGGCTTAGAAAGGAGAAATATGCATTGAACCACCAGAAGAAATACAGATTATTATAGTATTACACAAACTCTACGTAGACAGGAGAAACACCTTCTTCGAAAGCAGTGGGGGTTCTTTGCATAACTAGATAGAATATATTCCATGCAAATGACTTACAAAAACTGAACACTTGGGAACCACTCCAGTAACTACAGTCTTGGAGGGCTTTCTGTTATAAACACGAGAATATGTTTGGATATCATTTATAACACATACTCCCCAGCAATAATTTACCCTTCCACTCCAAAACCTTGTATAAAGGTACTTCACTGTTACCACACAAAAAATCAGAATAACTTCAGAGAGAGCAACAAAGGAAATTTGCATCTGACACTAATATCTTCATAGGATAAAGTATATTTTAATGAAGATATTGTCAGCAATACATGTGTTTATGCTTCTTTTTTCCATTCACACTTGGATTTTATTTCATTTATGTCATGATCTACCTTGCAAGTTTAAGAAATGCATCATTTATTCATGACCTCTACTTTCTTTCAGAACCTCTCAGTTACACAGAAGACCAGGTTAAAGAAAAATCAAGTGGTCTGTCTGATAACAGCTAGTGTCAAAACAATCCATGTATGTTGAATTTCTGTTAGCTGAAGTCATAATAAAAAAAGCCCAACCCAAAAACCAGTGCTTGCTTTACCTTTTTCCAGAATAAACTCTCATAATTAAACTTTCTACTTTTCCAAGTAGCTGACTATGTATTCCTGCACAGCGGGAGGTTTTCTCCACAGACATATTGACTTGGACAATAAACAAAGCAAAAATCCCTGACTGGAATTTACAGCTAAATTTAACCATGCATATTGTTAATAAAATTTGCATATATGTCTTTCAACATTAAGAAAAAATAAAAGTTGAAATTCAATGAATTTGGGCACTGCACTGCTTTACAAGAAAAAAAAATGAGATTTAAGTTGTAATTTCCATATTTATTGAGGCTGTACGTCAAAGGAAATCTGTGCAAAAAAAAATCCTGGTGCTGCGTTGATGAGATTTGAAAGATGACAGCATGTTAATAGTAAAGGAGCTTCTCCTTAGCAAAGATGGCTAAAATGGTACCTATAAAACACTGATGAAGGGCCACCTAATTTTACAAAACATTTCCAGCATGTCTTATTTCTCTGTCCTTCAAGAACAAAACAAGTAAAAGCACTTAACATGTTTTGAAAAAATATCACCCACCCTTTCCCCTCAGTGTCAACTTTCCCCATGAAACATTAACAGATCAGCCAGCATTGACTTCTTACAATTAAAGGTGGTAATGGAAATTTTAATTGATACTTTTTCATTGATTTTTTTTGTCACAACACTGCACCACCACAAGCCCTCCAAAGCCATGAACCATCAGTAGCAAACACTCACCTTCTATTTTTAATTTTTATGTCTCTTTTCACAGCATCCTGGACATTTGGATGCCTTAAGAATTTGATTTAAAGGAATTAAGGTTTCTAGTTCCTTTAAAACTAAGTTACTTTACCTGGATCTGCCTAGCCACAAAAAGTAGACAATGGAATGCAGTTCTGCCAGCATAAAACCTTTTAGATAAGCAAAAATACTTTCTCGCTAAACAGAGAAGATCGTACTCCTTTGAGGTACTTTTCCAGTACAAAAGCTGGATGTATTCCAGGGATTATGCTGTTGGTTGGGTGGTTTGGGTTTGTTTTGTTGGGGTTTTTTCTTTTTTTTCTTTTTTTTTTAACTGAAGCAGTGAATTTTTATCAGTAAAGCTCTCTCTAAATTATGAAAAAATGTTCACATTACCACAGCCTGTACTTTATGACTTTTAATACTTGCACTTGCTCTGGGCAGGATTTCAAGGGCACCTGTAACCTATGCTTAAGTGTTCAGAGTTTGGCTGCTCCTCAGCTGGAGGATGGAGAAGGCAGAAGTGAGGAACTTGGTCATCACTTAAGGCATTACCTACAGCTGACCGTGCAAATAAGCGGCCCAGTCACTCTTTTCTTAGGTTTCAGGTGAAACAAACAACCATTAACACCTAAACAAGATTTCTAACATGCCTGTGAGATGCACAGATCAGCTCACACCTCTCAAAGCACTTCTAGCACACACTGTAGGCCTGGGCGGGAGATCTCTGAATCCTGCTCTTGAATTTTTCCTTCAAGTACAGCTACAATGTTTTTCTTTTCGAATAAAAAAGCCGTGCTGTGAGAGAAATGCACTACAACAAGCACCTCTAGCACTCAGACTGTGGCTATAAACAGCTTCATACATACCATCACAAGGTCTGATTGAGACTCTGTAAAACAGTATGGTACCCTCCAGAGCACCCTCTGGAGATTACATTACTTCACTTACTGAACGATATTTCCGATTTTTTTTGCAAAATGCTGCATTCATATATTGTGTGACAGACATAGCTGAGAAAGTAGAGGAGTAATTTTATTCTGCAAATGTGCAATGAAAACTAGGTAAATAACCTCAGTGACACAGAGGAAGCCATCAATGTCTTATCTGCATTCTGGTCCAATCATAGGAAACCAAAAAGCTACAGGAAGATATGACTTCCAGTCAGGTTACCCACGAGAAGCTGAGAGCTCACTGGGGTGTGTTCACGACATTGAGGTCAACAGAAGTCAAGGATCACAATTCTCCAAATACAAATTGCTGAGCAGGAAACCAAGCCAGCAGTTAAACACTGCAGAATCAGGCACTGAAATTAATGAGTTAAAGATTAATTCACTCACAGACTGTGTGTACATGGTCACCTCATGGGGCCATCACCAGGAAGACAAGAGATCTTCTTAGAAGAACTGGCTCTACCAGAGGCTAATTAACAGATATGCTGACTGTAAATAAAAGCAGGAGGTGGTAAACAGAAAAGAATAGAAAGTTTGATGGGGCTCCCAACGGATGCTGTGTGTCAATAAACGTCAGCTGAAACTTAGATGCTGCTTTTGTGCTCTCTTAAGGAAATCATTATAATCACATTATTCTGTAACACAGTCTAGCCTAATCTCCATGCATCATACTAGAGAGGATATTTTTGATCAACTAGACATTTGTTAATTACAAAACCAAGCATCTTGAAGCTATTTTGTTTTACATGCAGAATGAAGCAGCTTATTTAAAAGTGAAAATTATTACATTCAGATTTACTACCCATAAAACTAACAATACCCATTCTTATATCCCAAACCAAATTAGTGACTCTTGTAAAAATACTGTTTGTTTCAAAAATGCGAGTTAGATAGCACAAACATGTCTACAAAACAGACAAGAGACTGATATATACAATGACAATTAGGCTTTTTAAGTACAGAAACACTTTTTCAGTTTATCCTTGTAATTTCCTAAACTTGTAGAAGATGTATGCCTTAACTCTGGGGTTTGACATTAGATTCATTGTATGTATTTTACCACAGCATTTGCCCTTCACTGTCTATTTCACAAATTCTCTGCCAATAAAGGACTTTCCATAAGGAAGACAGTTTTAATAGCACTGAACCCTTAAAAGATGGTGATATTCATGGTGCATTCTCTGCCCCAAACCCCCAAAAGTTAACTGCCACTACAAACCAAATTTTTTGTTTCCTAATCCCCTCTCCCATTTAATGACCTGATTTGACAAACCTTTTCTCAAGCAAAGAGACATTTTAAAGTAACCAGCATCACTAGCAGGAGGACAGACTACTTTGCATGAGAAAGTGTACAGGATGTAATCTTCTCTTTTCCTTGAAGTTAAAGTAATTACTACCTAGTACTGAAATGAAAGAAATTTAATAGTGTCAGTCCAATTACTTGTGAACACATGTTTATTTTGCACCCAATTACTCCCCTCAATTCTTCCAGTTTCAAGAGTGGACAGATTTGGCAACTCTATTTGCTTCTCAGTTCTTGACATTATCATAAAAATTCTGATTAAGGCATACAAATTATGTGAGAGAGGTTGCACTATTCTACCATTCTTGACACCCTTTAGAGACAGGATTACAATATCTTCTTTCATTTCACAGAATTTCTAAATTAATGTTAATAGAATTTACATATTTTTGCTGCATTTCTGGGAAAATACAAACATTTTTTTCTACTTTTTCCAACTCATGTATTCTAATGTACTAAAATTTCTTCCATGTACAATGATTATTTGAAGTAATGCTAACTGACTGTGGAGCACTATGCTTCAGGAAGTATTTAGATTCCACACATGAGCAGCTGGTACCACATGAGCTCACTCTTATGCTTCAACATTGTGCTTTCCTTTCTCCGTTGTCCTTCCTGTCACACTTTGGGTTGATGAATCTATTTCTCAACAATAGTCAAACTATTTCTTTGTCTCAAATGTTGTCTGGCTATTATGCTTTCTCACAAATATTTATTTTAAATGGTTCTAAAATAATAAAAGGGAACTTCTAGTACTAACAATGTACTATAATAAAATTGTGCTGACAGAGATCTGAATAAAAAATTGTCTGCGACATCAGGAAAAGAAATAAAAGGGACCCCACCTATTTTGGTCGATATAACATCCAGGTAAATTTAAGCACACAGGAGTAAAACTAAATATATCTATTTTCAGGAAATCATAAAAATTCTGAAGAGTTTATTAAAAATATAGAAGAAAAAACCCTTGCTGCCTGACTAAGCGTATGCTCATTTACAATTTGATCATTAATGTCTGTGAAGATTAAAACAGCATAGCATTGCTTACCAGTCATGAACTAAATTAAACTACCATGAAAACAAAGTTAAGAATATCTGGAAAGATATTTCTGTAAAGCTGTTATGATACAAAACAAGCCATAAAGATTAACAATCAACTTTTGCTTAAAAAATGCCATGTGTTGCCAGTTGCTGGTAGCTTCTGGCTACAAACTGCATTCTGACACTGAACCAATGACAGAACACGACACATACTGAAACTAATGTAGATCATACTAACAATTTTCCTTCTTGATTTTTAATATTTGCTTTGTTTTCTCTTCCTGTCATAATACAAGGTCCAGTGAACTCTGCAGGAGTCTCACACTTATGTTCTACCCGCCAACTCTGGAAGAACACACAAAAAGGTTCACAGTTGTATCCAAGACATAGTTGTTGCAAATTCTTACTTCTACAAAAAGCAACAAAGGAGAAATGGAAGCTGCAAAACCTACTTTAAAAAAAAAATCAGCAGAAAGCTTGGGACTCCAGAATCACAATCTATTTAGACAAAATTCTCTATCCCTATGCTCAAATATTTTGTGATTGGTTTGCACTTTTCTTGGAGAAAATAATTTAATTTCTGATAAATTTTGCTGAATTCCAGATGGCCAAAGCCCACAATTACTCATTCATCAGTGTACATCTCCTCATCCAAGGATGGCTACAACAATTCAGACCAAAGGTCCATTTAGCTCAGTATCCTGCTTCCAAAAGCAGCCACAAGTCGGGAGTCCAGAGAAGAGAGCATGAGCAAAGAAATCAAATACAGTATTTTCCCAGAATAACTCCCTAGCTCTTCAACTGTATTGCACTCAAGAATTCCTGAGACTGATATGATTTTTCTATTTATCTTGTCCAATGGACCTTCTCTTTCAAACATTTATCCAATTATCCCTTAAACTTATATATACTTTTGCATCCACAACATGCCAAAGCAAGGCTACTCTGGGCAAAGAACTAGGAGTTGTACTGTAGTGATATTGTTTTGTGCACACCCAATGCTCAGTACTCACATTTTCTTATTGAAACACATCCAAAATTTAAAAAAAAAAAAAGAAAAAAAAAGAAAAAAAGCAAGATTGATGCACCCCTTGAAAGAAACTGAGTTTGCACATACCCTAGCAAGTTGAGTCCTGTGGGAATTAGCATTCTGAACGCAGTGAAATGCTGCAATAGCAAGAATTATAGCAAGGTTGAATATAGCTTGAAAAGCAGGCAGATGTCATGAGTGAAAAAACAGACACCCTAACAAAAGCAGCCAAAAAACTCTGTAAGCCTCCCTCAGTCCAACAACCAAATTCTGATCCAAGGAGGTTAAATATAGGGCTGCTTGAAAATTTTCCACTGCATCTATTTTTGATGGGAAATGAGGCTTTTGGCTAAACGCTTTCTGGTTGGATTGTTTGGGGATTTTTGGCATGTCTAAATATGTGCTTCTGCAAGTATACTTTTCTTACCAAAAAGCCAAACTATCAAAAAAAAAATTTTGATTGAAAACACAGTACGTTATTAAGAAATGCTACTGTAGCATTTCATTGCATCTCTAGCTTACCTGCTTTATGTGGCAGATCTCTATCAACTGGACTTACCATTTAAACAAGAATTCTGGTGATAGATCACTCTGAGGGATTCCCCACTTCCAGCACCCCCTTCAAAGAGGAAAGATCATGGCATAGTGTCAAAGGTGGTAGGCAGCCTCAGCCTCGCAGAGCAGGGCCAGCAGGCGTCCAGGCTGTGACATCAGAGGAGGACTACAGTAACATTTTTCAAACTGAGAATTTGCGTTTTCAGACAAAGTCTTCCAGTCCTCTGAATTCTGTCAAAGCATGTTGTATTTCCTGGAAAATAAAGACCCAAAAAAAAAAAAAAAAACCAAAAAAAAGAAAAGCTTTGTCTTTTTTATAAAAAATTCATGCAGGAAATTTCATGGGTCAAGAAAGGTCTTTCTTACTCATTAACCTGCAGATTCAGACCTATCATCTGGACTCATCCACCCGCAAATCAGAAAAACTTTAAACAGCATTAAAATGTTTCAAGTTTTCCATCACAGTTCTGTTAGCAGGACTGTTCAAAAGCCAAGGAGCTAAACTCAAACAAAAACAAACAGAGTTCAATGGATGTGATAACAATGTATGAGCCCTAACTTACATAAGACCAACCAGCCTACCTTACAAAAGCAAAGGATGAAGATAAGACTCATACAATGGCTACACTTACTAAGTAAGAAATCTGTAATACAAAAATATGTATAGCAAAATTAGCAAAGTGGCAGGAAAATGAGATACTCCACTTATTATTCCCTTTCAGGGTTCTCTAATTCAGTAAAGTAAACCTGAAGGAATAAATCCAACAAGACTAATACAATAAAAAGTAACAGCTATCCCAATATGGTTATTATCATCCCTTTTCTTGGAACCCCACAATCCCCTGGAAGAACTGAAAACTCTTCACCCAAAACCAGGCCCTGACCAGACCAAGACAGAGAAACACTCAGCTGAGACTACCAGGAAAAATGTTACAACTAAATTTCTAGTATTTCTTTCCCCTTGTGGCTGTTTCCTGACATACAAATGCATCGTCCTCACCCCAGCAGCAAAATAAATGTATAAAGAAAATAAATAAAAGACAAGAAATCAATCAAGACTGCACCTTTTGTAACACTGTTGTGAACTTACAAAAGACAGCTGCAGAAAATCTCATGCCAGTGGGGTACTTCTTTCTTTCCCCACACCATACGCACAGAGGGCTACTCCTGCCATCATTATGCCAAGTCAGAACCAAGAAAATTCAAAGGAACTGGCAAAGGAGTATCTTTATTTAAGAACTTAGTGAGTGAAATGAAAGGAAGGACATTTTGCTATTACAGTGAAATTGCTTTCAAAACCTTGCTTTTCAATCACACCATTCTTTTACTAAAATAAAAATAGAGAAAGGTTTTTAGCAGTTTCTGCTGAGACCAGGCACCCAAGAGCTCCCTATAAGCAGTTCCAAACACTGCCTAATGCTGATTCCCTGCACAGCGTTAACATCTTTGACTGTCTGATGTCATAAAGTGAAAAGTGCTAACACAATTTGTCATTCTCAAGGCAAATTTATTCATCAAAATTAGTAAAAGCCCAAGCCTGCTGTCCTTACTTATATTTGGAATAACCAACCACTGTTGTCCCAGCAAAACTGGTACAGTGAAGGATTAGTCAGGGTCTAACTCTAGCAATAAAAAACTTGTTTAGAATAAATGAAATACAAAGAATAAATATTCAAAATGAGTGATGAAAGATACATCTGTTATTTCCATTTTATCTCCTGGGCAATAAGTAATTTCAGTAAGAATTTTTCAGTGTGATTTTTATCATTCAATATTTTAAAAATTACTACTGGGCATCCATCAAAAGTTTGGATTGGAAACAGTGAAACTTCAAAAACGTCTACTTCAAACATATGCAAAACATTATTCCCTTAAATTACAGTATTACTGACCTCCAAGGTGCAAAAAGTAGCATCAGAATTTATGACCAACTTGATATTGTTCAAGGATTTAATGACATGTTTCTCTTCAAATCAGTTATACAAAGTTTTGCTTTCTCATATCTGGGTTTTAGCCTTATCCATGCCTTTCAACACAAAGTGTCATTTTTTCTTCAGTTCACTTCTTACTCATAAGCACATCACCTCATCAGTTTCTCATTTAACTTACAGCATGTGAGAGGGCACACATGGAAGCTAATGTCTCCGTGTAGCTTATGCAGAAGTTCTTAAGTGGACTATACTGCTTAATCTTGTCTCTGCATCAATCTTTTCCCACCAGGCTGGATCAGCTGGCACGGAGCTGCACACAGCCTGGGCTGGATTTCTTGCCAGGAGTCCCACAGCTCCTTGAGTGTGACAACTGAGCCATCCCAACTCTGACTTGCCCTACACAAGAGGGAGCCCTGCACTCCCCACCTCCTCTGCTGTGGCTCTTTCTTCCACTCTGTCAGTATCAATACTCAGAGCTGGTAAGAGTTAAATGTGCTATTCACCTGTCTATCACCCAAACACGGATTAAGTAACGAAGTTAAGAAGGTCAAGTTAAGAGATAGAGTCCCCTTTATTCCCCCAACAGATATGCCACTAAAGTCCACATACCTGCACGTCATATCATCTCAAGGCCAGGTGGGAGTTTTCATTTGGAAGCTGCCCATCCCAGATGGCCACATCCCAAACAGGTAAGGCAGGTGGCAATGCAACAGAAGGGGATATTTACCAGAAGCTTTGCAGGGGTTTATACCCAAGTTGTTAAAACTGAGGCCTCCATAACTGAAGACTGACCAAACGGACTTCCCAATCCATGCTGGGAGCAGTGATGGTGAATGTGCCATTGGAGCATGTATGAGTATTAATTACATTTTGATGGAGCATAAAGAGAGAATCACACACATGAATGCAGGAGTCACTGGTGTGCCAGAGGCCTGGACACACTTTCGCTTTGAGAAAGAAGAGAGTGGTGCATGTTTATATTTTCATTAACCCCCAGAGACCAAACCTCTCCTTGCCAATCTGAATCTATAAAACTTTCCTGAGATCCAGGAGTGCATTTACGTACTAATGTTCTAGCAGTGGCCTAAAAGTAAATTCATGGTTACCTGGGTAATCAGAGAAAGACAATGCTACTCACTATGTCCATACATACCTTACATACATTATGGTTAGCAATTTAACTGCATGAAATTTGTGTTGTTCTCCAAATGCAGTGACAAGGGATCAGCAGGCTGTTTAATTCAGCGCAATTTGTCTTCAAAAGTCACATGATTTATCATGTGTGAAACATCTCACCATGAGGTATTACGTTCTGTAGCATAGCTGGACTATAAATGCAGCTTGCTAACTAATGGTGGGAAAAGAAAAAAAATAATATTAAGGAAAAAGCCCTCAAGAACACTTATTTTCCTTCATAATCTGTATTTTCTTGCATTCCTTCCTCCTGCATTGTTTCACTAATGAGAAATGAAGCAGTATACAATTGAGAGGGCCAATACTTTGCTGCCCAATCACCAGCTGCACAGCATGGGCGAACAGGGCTAAAGACCTTCAACAGGAGCTCATCTTATATTGCCCTCATGCTAAACTGCCATTCCCACTGACTCCTTACATTCATTCTGATGCTCATACTCCTCTAGTGAGGCTCATGCACTCAAAGCAGCCTCAGGAAGAAAACTAATCATGATCTGCTCCTTTGTTCAGCAGAAAATCCTCCAGCCACATTCAGGGCCACAACTTGCAGCTTCACCGCTGGAGCAATCCTCAGACCACAGCACTGATCAATCACTTTGCCATCATCCTTCATGGCAAAGAGACAGCAAAATACTCTTCCAGAAGTTTCTCCTGCTCCTCTGTCACCTGCTCACTGCACTCCAGGAGTAGCTATTGCAGCCTATTTTCCTGTTGCCTAAAGTCTCTCTCATATCTCACTGAACAACAGTAGCATCACGGTGCTGTGCCCATCCCTGATCAAATCTGACACGCCTGAAAAAATGTAAACAGAACATTGTTCTTACCTACAAAAAGTTCTCATGAATCACAATAAAGTACAGGCTGACTCAGATGTATGAATGCCATTTATTTATTTATATTTGTAAAAGGAAAAATATCAGACTGTAAGACAGATATGCACACTTATTCTCCCATCCCAATTTATCTTCCGGTTTCACAGCACTGGATTTTTGCTCATAATTTGTGCTTTTCAGACTTGCAGAAGTACAAATCAGTTAGTTCCTTCCCATACTTGGATGTCCCATCATGTTGTGCTCAGTTCTGGACCACATGTGGCACGTGAGAGAAAAGGACAGACTGAAGAAAAAAACCCAGTTTCCCTCACTTTTAGTTGGAACTTTTTAGGGGAAAGCTGAACATCGTAAGATGCAACAACTCTACCTCACTCTGTTTACTAAATGGCCTGTAAAAATACTCTTTTTTCCTGCTCCTATTTATCCGGTCTTCAAAAAGTTCCACAGTTTCTAGTTTCATGGTGTTGTTCAACGTGTCATCCATGCAAAATCCCCTATGTCTTGCAGCTAACCAGCATTTGAGTAGACAGTCTCTGCATAAAGCTCTGTGGCCTATGATAGGAAGGAGATCAGCCTAGCCAGCCCTTCTGGGTTTAATCCATGAAATTACTGCCTTCAGTCAAGGCTTCATTCTAACAAGATTATTTGAACAATTTCCATGGACCAAGTTCTTCTTTTCAAACATTTTTATAAAAGCACCATTCAGTGACCTATCCAATGCAGACAATGCCACACTAAAATTTACGGGAGAACATTCAGAGGGAATTTAAAAGCAATTTTTTTCAATCTTATAAACCAAACATCTCTATTTTTACATAAACAAAATAGCATGTTAAATCCAAGATTTCATGTGGCATTTTTATTTCCAGTTTAAAAAAAAAAAAAAAAAAAAACACAAAAAAACCAAAGCACAAATTTACTTATTTTGAACGAAAATGCCCTGTAGTTACCATTACCTGGTTTGGTGGGATCCATATAATCCCAAATGCAAAGCCTCAGATGCATACAAAAAACAAGCTCATGTTAGAGGGGCCAGTGACAAACCTAATTGTTCGAATAAAAGAGGCCTGAGTATCTGTGGCAACAAAGACCTGTAGTGACAAAGACTAGTCACAAAGTGACTAGATTTGACAACAAGTCAAATCTATAACTTTTTTAAAAGTTACCACATCTGCAGCATTCTTGCCAGCTTTATATTTCTGCATGATTTGGTGACTGGACATCTGTTTTGAAATCCCTGGGAAAAAAGTGCTCTAAAGTATTCTGCATTGCTATAGCAAAGTTCAGCTTTTCAGAAAAAGCAGCTGCTAAATTTTCTGGAATAAATACACAAACCATTTTAAAGACTTGACCCTTGATTCCTTCCTCACAGGACTTCTAGGGACTTCAGGGAAGTCTCCAAGTATGAGGAACACACAAAGGGCGCTGATTCTACAGTCTTGAGCTAATCAGGCTGCTTTTCAGTCACATAAAGCAAAGCAGCCTCCTCACAGCTGTGCTGTTTTATATACCTGAAAGACAATTTAAAAATTATCATGGTCTTAGTAGGGAATTTGGATATGCAGTCATTACTAAATTCCCATAAAGTTCCATATTACCAATTCTGTCATTACTGAACAGCTTCAAGACACACAGTATCTTTGTGCTGCATCTCTTTCTCTCTCTGTAAGAAAACAAGAGCATATGAATGGCAGCAAAAATGAAGCCAAATGTACTGTTGAGAAACTTGGTATTCTCTTATTTCTAGGAGAGTTATAGTGTAATTCTAAACTGCAGCATTCAGCATGTCTCCTGAGCTTCCTCGCTGAAATATAGCAATGGAAATTTTACAGCATCTGTGTTGCTTTTGGAAGCCATCACCTCACATCTGCTGTCTCTGCAGTGTAGAGTTTAAGTTCAGCATAAAAAGGTACTTTGTAATAGGCAAGAGGAATCCTGACAGAGTGGTAATTTTCAGACTCGCCCGGCTCTCCTGACTAGACTCACTCCGTTTTACATTCTGTAGAGATTTTTAAATAAGGTGCACTTCAAGCAGCCACCAGCTAAAGAGTCACTTCTTAAAATGGAGCATCGCATCCAGGACTGGAGACTTTTTAAACCTCTGCCAGTCACTGAGTCCTCTGCCAGACGTTTTCCTCATCGGGCATTGCTCGATCTCCTAACACTTTTCACAATGGTGTTAACTAAATTAGCGGTAAAATAACCACCTGCTACTTCTGGAAAAGTTCTGATTTTGGTCAGAAACAGCACTGCGCGTGTAATAGCGGGAGCGATTCCACAGTGCGAGCACGCGGAGGAGCGCGGCCCCGGCCTCCGAGAGCTTCCCCGTCCCGTGTGACCCAGGGTGGGCACCGGGGTCGGCAGCGGCGCTCGGTCAATTGCAAATCAATTGTGATTACACAGCGGGCGAGTTTATCGCCCCATCATCGCCCATTTCCTCCTAACCGGGTAATCCGCGCGTTCGCTCACACGGCGACAGACCCGGCGACAGGAGCCTGTTGGCTCAGCCAACAACCCGGGGATTGTTCCTTGTTTGGCCTCACGCGTTCCATTTCCTCCGGGCCGCCCCGCACCGCCCCCCGGGGCGGGCTCGCTCCCCCCCGGCCCCGCTGCTCCCGGTGTGACTCCCCGCGAATCACACGATTCCCGCCGCCGGCAGGCGGGCCCCGCCGCGTTCCCGCGGTTCCCGTCATTAGGGCCGCAG
>VXBT01016245.1:2545915-2653670 GCA_013400235.1 Oriolus oriolus | reverse complement strand
TGCAGCCGGAGCTGGCGGTGGCCGAGCACGTGCGGTACGAGAGCACCGGCCCGGCGCTGTGCACCGTGGTCTTCCTCCTCGTCTACTTCTTCGGCATGGCCAGCTCCATCTGGTGGGTCATCCTCTCCCTCACCTGGTTCCTGGCCGCCGGCATGAAGTGGGGCAACGAGGCCATCGCCGGCTATGCGCAGTATTTCCACCTGGCCGCCTGGCTGCTCCCCAGTGTCAAGTCCATCGCTGTGCTGGCACTCAGTTCTGTGGACGGGGACCCCGTGGCTGGCATCTGCTACGTGGGCAACCAGAGCCTGGAGAACTTACGGGGCTTCGTGCTGGCACCGCTGCTCATCTACTTGGCCATCGGCTCCATGTTCCTGCTCGCTGGCTTCGTCTCGCTCTTCCGTATCCGCAGCGTCATCAAGCAGCAGGGTGGCCCCACCAAGACCCACAAGCTGGAGAAGCTGATGATACGCCTGGGACTCTTCACTGTGCTCTACACTGTGCCAGCTGCCAGCGTGGTTGCCTGCCTCTTCTACGAGCAGCACAACCGGCCGCGCTGGGAGGCCACGCACAACTGTCCCTGCCTGCGTGACCAGCAGCCTGACCAGGCCCGCCGCCCTGACTATGCCGTCTTCATGCTCAAGTACTTCATGTGCCTGGTGGTGGGCATCACCTCTGGTGTCTGGGTCTGGTCTGGCAAGACCCTCGAGTCCTGGAGGGCCCTCTGCACTCGCTGCTGCTGGGCCAGCAAAGGTGCTGCCGTGGCTGGGAGCACAGGGGCAGGAGCAGGTGGACAGGCAGCAATCACTGCAGCAGGAGGACTTGTGGCCGGAGGTGGTGGCTCACTCTACAGCGATGTCAGCACCGGCCTTACGTGGAGATCAGGCACCGCCAGCTCTGTCTCCTATCCCAAGCAGATGCCCCTGTCTCAAGTGTGAGGAGGGGGAAAGAGGCCAAAGGTTAGGGAATGAGGGACACTGGCCTGCCTAAAATGCCCCCTCACTGTTTGGTGCCATTAATGAACCCCTAATGGTCCTTATTAGCCACAGCTTGTATAGAACAATGCAGCTGGCAGAGGCCCCAGGCTCCGGCCCCCTCCTCCTTCCCCTCCATTCATATGCAGGGAGCATGTACTTCAAGGAGCCAGCTTATTATTTTGCTGGCAGAGGAGGGTAGAGGCTCACCCGTGTCTTGCAGAGGGCAAGGCACAGCAGCTTCTGAGTCACTCTGGACTAACAGCAGCTCTTTGCTCATGGGGGGGAGGGTCTTCCTCACCCCCATCCTGAGGTGGGAGTCTGCCGGGGACTGCAGGTTTTTGGGATGTTGATGACCAGGCAAATGCCTTACCATATAGACTGAATCAAAACATGTCTTAATTATACACCCCAGCTAAATACGGGTTTCCTACATTAAAGGATGTATTTATATAATTATTTGTTACCTTGTACAGATGTGTAAAATATGTATATATCCAAAGCTATACAGTCTGTAAATTTTTTTGTAAAAAAGTTTAGAGGCTACCCTTGTAAGAGCAAATATGAGTATTCTATTTTGTCAATAAAATGACTTTTGATAAATGACTTTTTCAAGCTTTTCCCCTACTCCTGCCCTGGTTATTCCAGCTGCTGTATCTTTAGGTAGTTCCATAAACTGTGAACTACATTCATGCTCCAGTCATTACCTGTTAAAGAAGTAAGCTATGTAGACCCAAGAAAACAAGTCATTCAACAAGTTGTTCTGAAAAAGTGTTTGCCAAAACTGGGAGGTGCCTAACCATACTTTTTTTCTTTTTTGAAAGATGATGGTGTCTTTAAACTGAGCCTTTACAAAAGAGTCATCTCCCATGGCATGTTAAGTATCCTTTTAAAACGGGTGTTATTTTAGGAATGTGCACACCCGCCTCTCATATCTGTTGTCTTCACTTCTGTAAGCACCTGCCTTTCCTGGGATGCATACTGAAGTGTAAAAGGTTAATGTTTTAAATTCATAGATCATGTACTATGGTGGAACAGTGAGTTGAGATTTGTTAGATCAATCTCTTCTTAACAGATTAAACTAACATCTTAACTTTTGTATATCAAATATGGTCCTTTTTCAAGAGAAAAGGTATTGTTCTTCTGTCAGGAGTAAGCTAATTTATTTGAGCAGAAGGCTGTTGAATTAACAGAAGAATGCTTTGGCAATTGTTGAACTTTTTACCTGTCTGCCCAGTGGCTCAGAACATCATTCCTTTAAGAGGAGCTAAATGAATAGGGTTAATCTGTAGGGAACTTGGTTTCTTTTGAGTTTGGGAAAACTTTGATCTTTTCTCTTCACCAAACGTGATGTATAGTCTGAAGTTTCTTTCCCTGCTGCCTGGTTCCTCTTGTTGCAGACCAATTGGCCACCATGGAGCCTTAAAGTTCTTCAATTAAAGGGACATGGGACTTTTTTTTTTTTATTTTAAGAGGAAGACTTGTAACAGTTAGTGAACACCAGAGGGAAAAGGGAGAACAGCCTTTTAAACAGCTTTTCCCTGCATTGTTAGCCAGACTGCAGGCAGCAAGGCATGGCTTGGAGCATTATAGAAAAGAGCTATGAATGCCCTACAGGTGGTCTGCTCACATAATCTCCCCAATTTAAAACATTTTCCTTTACAGGACAATTGCATTACAAAACTCCCTTCTCTTTTGGTCCTAATTGAACCAAAGAACAACTACAAGATTTTCTTTAAAAACTGAGTGTCCAAAAAAATTTAAAATCTATTAACTACATTCTAATCTGTTTTCTAAAATAAGAGCACTCAGAATACCAGGAGTAAAAACTGCATTAGACATTACTCCAGATATTTTTACATCTTCTGCTTATATTCTGTCAAATTAGCAATCATTTAAAAGCAATTGGTTAGGTTGTGTGCTAGCAGTGAAAAGATAGCCCCAGGTCCCTTATTAACCTGCCAATCATGATAAGAGATGGGCAGCTACCCTACTAATGACACAGATATCAGTCATGATTTGTGGGAAAAACCTTGTTTCATTGAGCGCTGACTTGATTATCGGTGTCCCTTTCAAAGATCTCCTAACTTAATAGACTCCACTTCTACAAAGTTACCAGGAACATGAAAAGGAGTGATTTAAAATGCTCCTAACTCCTTGATGGGAAAAATAATTTCAACTTCTTAAATGCAAAGGAAATTCCACTGGGACTTAGGCATGGTACCTATTTATACACCAACTAACCAGCATCAGAATATTGACTTAACTGTAAGTTGAAAGGACCATACTATTTTCCTATATTGCTGGAAATTTTTTTCAAGGTTGTTGAAACATTTAAATCAAAGTGGCACTTTCCCCTGCTGTCAGGTCTTCCTGCTGGGGAAGCCCCACGTAGCACAATTAGTTCTGCAGATAAAAATCTGAGTTCCTTCCCCTCCAGCAGGTTCTAGCAAGGAACACAGAAGGGACATACAGTCACAACTCTTCTCTGAGAATTTGTTTGGATAGGTCTCTGGCAGGCTGCTGGTACAGGTTGCTAGTGCTGAGATAAAAGCATTTCTAGTAAAAGAAAGAAGTAGCCCTATGGCTTAACCTACTCTGGAATGAGTCAAGCGGTGCTACAGGTGAGCTCAGTCAGAGAACGAGTCTTAGAGCTAGCCAGGTAAACAAGATGCCTGCTTCGGAAGTGACCAAGTAATAATGCATAGGTTAAACAAATGAAAATGAGGCAAAATTAAAATCACTAGAAACACAAACATGAGGAAATGGAGCTAAAGAAGTTAACTTACAAGTGCAGATTTTTGTGAATCAGCATAAAATTTGTAGATAGGTAAAAACAATCAGAAACACCAACAGCAAGGCATTTAGGTATAGAAGAAATTAAAATCCACAGCTACAATGAACTTCACATTATTAGGATGCCCTTTAACAGACTTTAAGGTTAAATCTGTTGTGAAGATCCAAAAGGTGTTGGTGAGGTGATAGAAATGACATGTTAATTTTCAAGATCTGATGATAAACTGCCTTCTCCGTAAATTTGCCAGAGAGCTGCTGACAATAGCCCAAGGAGACCCATGGGCCAAGTCCTTGCCCGCAGAGCAGGAGTGCTCTCAGCATCCCTGCTGGCATAGGCTCATCCCTGGGCAGGGACAGCAGCCACACACACTGGCTCTGGAGTGCTAAGGGAAAGCTTCACTGTCGCTGATGTGACCTGTAGCACGTTTTGGGGGGCTGGATAATGGCAATTGAGAGCCTCCCACTCTCTCAGAGCAGAAAGGCCAAACTGCTCTGTTCAGACGAGTGACCAGGGTAGCAGAAAAACATGGTTTGGGATTTTTTTCTTCTCTGATAAGACACCTTTAGAGCGCTTTTTTTTTTTTTTTTTTTTTTTTTTTTTTTTTTTTTTTTTTTTTGACTCCAGGACCCCTCCTTGCTTTACACGTTCCTGCTTCAGAAGGGAAATCATACAGGTCTTTCTCCTCCTGCTGCAATAACTGAAAAACCCTGCAGCCTCCCAGAGAGCTGGCCTAGCTTCTGGTGGGCCTCTTGAAAGGAGGTAGAACAGTGCAGGTGTGCTGCAGAGCCTCAGCAGGGACACCACACATCCCCTGGGCCCTGCTGCTCAGTCCCTGGGAGCTAGATGGAAGTGTGCTCCTGTGCAGGAGAAGCTTCTCTGAAGCTTTGATAATCAATCATTTGGTTGGAAAGGGGCTTCAAGAAAGGGAAGAATTAGGAAATTCTCAAATACTGTAATAATATTAATGTGGCCAGGCTCTCTGGGAAGGCTGTGAAGGCTAAGACCAGCACACAAGGAGTCTTTTCTCCTTTCTTACATGATATTTAAAGTATTGGGGTGCTCACCCATTAAAGGGTTCTTCAAATGTGCTTGACTAGTCCTAAAATCTGTCCCAGGTGGAGTAGGAAAGCTGGAGGCAGGGATGCCTCTGTGAATACACTACCCACAGTGTTCTTCACTCCTGCTCCAGAGCCTGGGCTTTTTCCAGGTTCCCACAGGAGGACACATCTCCAGACACCTTAAGGTGGCTTGTAGAAGAAATCAGCAACAGTTTTCAAAAGAGGAAACCGGTACTGAGAGATAAGGCAGAATGGCCAAGTTTAAAAAGGAATCACTAGCTGAGAAAGACCTTGGGAGAATCCCAGCTCTACTCTGAAGTATGAAAATTCAATACAAGACCACTTCTTCATCCCAGTCACTGTTCTCAGCACACTTATGTCACAAACACTACATGCAGTGCAAAAGCCAAACCTAGCCCGCACAGGAAGGTAATCTTCTTAACCACTGAAGGCATGACATTTTACATGGGACAGACAGGCCACCTAATGCGTGAGAAGAGAGAACTACTGACAATGTACACTGAAAAATGACAAAAGATGCTCCTGCTGTGAAAACTCACCTGAAGTCAAGATCATGCTGGAGGAAAGCTCAGTGTGGACCAGTCAAACCAGCTTGTGGAATCACAGCCAGTCTCCAAAGTGCCTGTTCCAACCTGCCTGTGGCATGCCCTGCTCCTGCACCCCATTCCAGAGCCATGCAGCCTGTGTTTCTCCAGGCACACAATTCCACTCCCACGCACCACGGTCAATGCAGCTTCTGGCCCAGCAGGGAAGTGAGTGAGGAGCAAATCTCTCTCCATCACCCATCCTGGCCATGTTCCCTCTCTTTTTGTCCTGCATACCAAAACAGGATGGTATGGAAAAGATAGCACATCTTTCCCTAGAATTAAAGAGCCTGGGCAACAAAGGGCACCCTGAAAACAATAGGATGAGACTAAGACGAATAAAGAGATCTGAGGATGTCAGTCCAAAGAAGAAACATTAAACAGGGCAGGCTCCTAGCATATGGTCGTGATGAGTTCTAGGCAGACTTTAAGAGAGCTCAATTAGAAATCTTCAGACAGCTCTATTTATTTAAGCTTTTATAGCTGCCCATCATTACTGTAATCAGGTACATGAATTTCACTAGTTCAGCAGAAAGGATCACACATCATAAATGCTATGGTGGTATGGAAATAACTAGTGTCTGGTATTAAAATGTGGAGCAATAATCTGAGGTGACTAAGGATAGTCAAATCACCTCAGAAACTAGTACCTAAGGTCGAGTGCTGAACCAAGCTTTTTGAAGGCTGAGATAACACTTCTTCACTCCTACAAGTCTCTTATCTGTGATCTCAAAACACTTTACATTCACTTGTGAATTAATAGTCAAATTTCTTCTTGTCAGGCAGAAATAGCAGTAATAATACCCAGGCTAATGAAACTTAAATGCGAGTGATGGGGAAGAACCTGGATTTCCGGACTCTGTGTTCTCAGTACAGCTCCATTTTATGAGCACTTACTCACACCTATGCCGTCCCCACCAGTGTCCCCGCAGCAGCCCCCAAAGGCCACAGCCCCATGCCCAGCGTGCCCGGGTTTGCCAGGCACACACCGAATCTGCCGCGCCAGGCTGCCCGAGCCCGATCGGGCCGCGGATGCTGCAGGGCTGAGGCGAAATCGGCTTGTACAAGACTGGAGGAAAATTACTCATTCCTCCCATTCCCGAAGGCGGGCAGGTATGGAAAAGAAGGTGTACAGCAATTCGGGGGTTGCACGGGGCGAGGAACCCGGCAGGCGGAGGGGCTGCCAAAGGAGCGGCTGCGCGGGCACGGCGGAGGCGCGGCGGGAGCGGGATGCGGGAGGGGCCGGTGGCCTCGGCGCTCGCCATCCCGCAGTGCCCTCCGCTGGGGACACCGGGAATTCCAGCGCCAGCCCCTTCCACCGCTCCTGCTCCCGCGGGGTCCCCGCTGCCACCCCTTCCGCAGCTTCTCCTCGCCGCGGAGCGTGGCGGGCCCGTGGAGGGGCGATGCCAGCCCCCGCTCCCCGCGCTGACCCTGCACACGCCGCTGCTGTCACCCTCTGGACAGGCGTCGCCATCGCTGCAACAAGCAGAGTAGAATGCAGAACTAAGGTGTTCTTTTATAAATCCAGCTTTCCAAGAAAATATAAATTTAGCCAGAAAGATGTGGCCACATTCCTTTAGATGCCTAATATATTATAAAGGAGAAAGCTGGGCTATTTCTCTTCAACACTATCTGACTTCTTTAATATGTTGCATAAAAAACGTGGTTCTTATCCCATCACTTTTGCCTTATGTGTGATTCGTTAGATGCTTTCAGGTATGCTTTAAATGTATTAGTTGGATGTTCTTTCCTCCAAACTTCTGGCAGTGATAATTATATGTGACATTCTTCACAAAGAAGTGTTAGTGTCAAATTATTTTTTTCTGCTTTATTTTTTTTTTCCAAAAATAAACTTACAGCTAGAATGTCCCATTTTCACATCTTCTGAAATTAGAAAGAATAGTTTTCGTGCTATGAACAGACTTGATTCAAAATGTGTTTGAGACACAATACCTTCATCATTTCTCAGTGGTTGAAATCTCAGTGCTTGCTTTCAATGTAAATCAGAAAATGCAGCCATCTGGCTTATGAAACAAATTACTTGCTTTGGCTTTCTGTCCAGATGTAGGGAGGGAACAGAATTAAATCTGACTTTTAGGAAAGGCAGGGGAAATGTTTCCCGTGCAGACTATGCAGCTTTGGGCACTGTGTGTTCTGTACATCGCTGCTATCCAGAGCTGCAGCCACTCTGCAGGGAGCTGCACCACTTTCTCTCTCCAAACCTGTGGGGCAGATAGCACATTTATCATTGTGGGTTTTAAACTGAAGTTACTTTTTTGCAAAATTATAGGGAAGTAATATTTTGCTATATCAAGTTGTAAAATCTCAGTTTTCCAGGATACAGAGCAGGGCATTAGGAACAGCCAGATCAGGAAACCACGGAGACCCACACGGAGCTTCATTGCTGCCATCCTCGAGCTCATTAGTGTACAAGAATTGTGTGTGTTGTTTTTAGCAGCTAAAGAGTTATTTATGGCTTCTATGTTCTCAAGCCAAAGTGAGTGAGGGGTGCAACCAGGGCAAACGCATCAGAGCAATGCAAATCACTGACAAGGCATCATGAATACAAGCTGAGCAGAATTTAAATACAATCCATGAATGAGAGGAAAGATTTGCATGAGGGAAAGAATCATTAGAATCTGATTTAACAAGCAGTACATAAAATGGGCCTTTGCAGCTTAAAATGAAGCAAAGCACATTCACATTATACATTCTTAATGAAAAAAAAAAGCAAAATCACAAAACCTAATTTATTAGTAGAGCTTGGAATAGAAATGGTTTTCACAGAATACCTTTAGATCCTGATTCAGAAACTTGTGCTTGATTGCTTTCTTGAATAGAAGTGGATCATAAGCATGTAGGGTGGTAAGGACTATTTAAGTGCGTGCCAAAGTCCTATTGATTTCAGTGAGATTTTATTAGATACTTAAAGTAAGCATGTGCATAAATGTTTTCCTGAACAAAGGTGCTTTTCTGAATTAGGGTTTAACCCATGAATTTTTACAGCGCTTTCAAACATAATTCCTCCTGGGAAAATAGAATAGACAAGAATATTTTTTAAATTGTGTATTTCTGCATGTCTTAAAAGAAGTTAATGGAAAATTATTCTGGATAGAATTTTTTTTAAGGTCCAAAAGCCAGTCTGTGG
The DNA here is from genome assembly GCA_013400235.1 of Oriolus oriolus. Taxonomy (NCBI): domain Eukaryota; kingdom Metazoa; phylum Chordata; class Aves; order Passeriformes; family Corvidae; genus Oriolus; species Oriolus oriolus. The sequence goes on along the minus strand of VXBT01016245.1, from coordinate 2,645,091 downwards.
AAGCTGAAAGTAAATAATGTTCATAGAGCAACTTTTATAGATTATCTGTTGATTTCATCCCAACTAAATTTTGGAAGGTTTTGAATATAAGGTGTTATACAGATAATTTCAGTCTCTTGGAAGGAAATTGTTAAGTTGTTTTACATTAAGGGATATTATATTCTGTCTTTGAGAAAAGTAAGAGAATTGCTTTTAAGAAACACCTGCCAGTTTTTGTTTCCCATCAGTGGTCACTAATACTGAGCAGAACAAACTTTTTATGTAATGTCTCCTAAAATGAAATGTGTCTACTTCTACATGTCCTGTCTTTTGAAGTAATGGCTCAAGTGGGAGAATCTGATGTAACTGTGTTTTTCTGATACTGAGAGATCATCTGTCTCTGTCAACGCTGGACAATCTTTTTGTTTCTATAGAAGCATTGCTTCAGCTGTGTATTTACATTTCCTACCATATTCCTCTGGAAATACAACACTTCTTTTATGCATTTCTCTCAACTAAGTCTTTAGCAACAGCACACACAAGAATTCAAAGAGCTCAGTGTATGACCATGTGGCCACATTGACTGTATTTGTGAAAGTTAGACTCTAGTGTCAATTCTTCTTTTGGCATTTTAGAAGATTTTGGAGTGTTGCAGTGATAGCTTGCAAGATGTCTTTTTGAAATCTGTGAATGGTATGACCAGTGTGATTTTTGTCTTTTGTGCTCTCCTTCTAAATAATTCTACTGTGAAAATGTTTGGCATCATATGATATTCCAGGTCAGCAGCAATACTGTTCTCCTGACTTAGCCTTCTCTGTCTCTTTTGTGGAATAAAACCAGCCTCACATTTGTTAAAAGGTAACATCCTCTATAGTAGTACTTCTCTAGCTGTTATCACTGCTTAAATATTTCTCAACATTTTCATACTTCCCTTTTTTTTTTCTCCTCCCTCCACCCCCCTCCCTCCAAGTGCTATGTTTAGGTGAAGGCTGAGGTTCAGCTCAAGACTAAGACATTTAAATGCAGGTAGGTATCTCAGTATAGGGGGTCTTTTTAAGGTCTTTTTAAGGTAAGGTATTATATGAACTCTTATTGTAGTCAATAGTGTGTTAGAAAAGTAGTCAGTAGGTCCTGGAAGCAGAATCCATTCTCTCTGTGTAACTTGTGGTCCTCAATTCAGTTACTCAGACATGGGCTCCACGTGGTCCTGGAGACTCCCATCCAGTTTCTGTTTGCCTCTCCAAATGAGCATGGGTCTCCTGTAATCTTCTGCCATGTCTGAAAGACCTACGTGAATATCTCAGTTACCCTCTGGCACATCTAATAACATGGGATATTTTGTGGGCAACTTATTGGAGCCCAGATCTGGATTTGACCAGATCTCCTCAGAGAGTGGTGGGGCTATGGACACCAACCTCACAGCTAAGTGACAAACTGTAGGTGTCTTAACCTTGAGCTGAACCCTGCTAAGAGAGGCCGGTGATTATTTTTATCATTGGTCACATCTCTGTTGCAAGATTTCAGTATTTTCATGGTGATTCTTTAATTGCCACTTCCTCAAGTTTTACATTTCTGCTGGGTTCTCTCATGTCTTCGTACAAGCTGGCACAATGCATAGTTCTGACTGTTCAGTAGAGAGGTTTCTTCTTAGCCACTGTTCTGACCTCTTTAACCCCTTAAAAGCACTCTGCACATTGTCTGCTAAGGATTTGGAGCGGGGAGTGTTATTCTTGACAAGGCCTTTGATTGGTATAACAATAATTTATTCAGTATCATCATAATTTATTGAAAAGGTGTTATTTTAGTATCGGCTCTTTTGGCAGTCCCCTCACATGCAATGCTATCTATGTGCTTTCTTCTATCTCTTTGTGGTATGTTAACTTCTTTGTTCTTTACTTTAAGGTTTATTTTGCTGATGCTTCATTTCCTGACAAAATTTTAGAGAGGCTATTCGGTTTTCCTCCTTTTTGCAGTTTTCTCCATTTATCCAAATTTTAGTACCGCTTAAAGTACATAACCACGTATCCTTAAATCATGCAAGTTCCATCAGCTCCTCTAGAGAGCAGCAAATATGTTCAAATAAAATAGCAGCAAGATTCAACCTAATGTTTCCTGAAACACAATCTTTGTTAACTCAGCTTGCTAAGTACTGCTAAAGAGCAAAAAACAATGAGCAATGAAGGTCTTACACCCAAATCTGGCATTTTCAGACATTATGTGAGAACTGTTCTAGCCCTGGTATTTAGTGTGGAAGCCTCCTACCCTCTCCAGAAGCCCAACACCACCAATATCTTTCGGCAGAGGGGAGAAGGAAGGCAACAGGGGTTCAGCCTGGGCCAGGGACCAGACTTGGATGCCCACCAGATCTGTGGGCTGTAAAGCTTCCATCTTTACACAGCATTGGCAGCCAAGAGGAAGCACTCACTCTCAGAAAAACACCCACAAGTTCTCCATCCTCATGTCCATCAGTGGGTGTTTGACAGATGGGGCTCTGGTTCCTGGTGTGCATTAACCAGGGTTTAAGGGAGCTTGGCGCCTGACAGTGAGCCACAATTCTTTTATTTTTCATGAAAAATAGCCAAGGTAAAATCTTCCTAGCTACAGATTTCTTCAGACTAATGCCAGCGAGTGTTTGGACCCAAATGTTACATAAATCTTCAAGAGAAGGACAAAGGTCCCTCTGTTGTTTGAGACCAGGCTCCAAGCACGACTGACAGCTGCCTGCCCGAGCGCTCGCACAGCTGGCACAGTCCCAGCAAGGCAAACTCATTCTAATGGGAAAACCCATAAAACAGAGCTTCCAAAAACCTGCTCATGATCGCAGACCTGTCTCTGGTAAGGTTTTGTGCTAATAAAGCTTCTTGGTCTGTATTGACTGTCTGAAGCAGCTTTTGCAAAGGTTTTCCTCTCAGTTATAAGCCTGGCCAATTAAGCCAGCCCCATATCTGCAAAAGGCCCATGGCTGCAAGCAGAGCAGCTTTTCCTCAGTTTCCTGTAATGTGCATTACATGTCATCGCCACTACCACCAGTGCTGGTGGCATTCCCTTCCAATTGCCAGGTGCTGAGGTACAAATGAGAACCACCTTCCCCAAAGTCACCACCGGAACTCTGTTAGACAGAAAGCACACTGGGAATCAATCCTGGATGGGCAGAAAACATCACCAGTGTAAGAGCGATTGCCAAGTCCACGACAAAGCAAGAGAATCCTTTCTGGAAAATGGAAGTTGGCATCTTCCATTGCCTCAAGGATCCTCAGCTCATCCCAGCATGCTAGCATAACATGGAGGAGATGGATCAAGTCAGGCAAAGAGGGGGAAAAAAGCAAGGAATGCTTTGTATGGAGCTGAAGATATCACACGTTTATCACATTTTCCCCTTTCCTGTGCCGCCCTTCACACCAGGATCCTGCCTCTTCAGCGGCGGCATGGCTTCTGCTGGTGGGCTGGATACAGTCAGATACACCAACACAGACAATCTGCTCACCAAGTTCTGCCTCACTTTTGGAAACACTGCCAAAGATCCTGGAAACTATGGAAGTGGTGCTCCAGGATGGATGGTGGAGGCTGTATCTTGCTGCTTTTTGTGTGTGCTGGCAGCTGGGGCAGCCTGACACAGGGTGTGGCTGGTGCACTTGAAAAACACAGCATTCTGCACCATGAGAGCCCACCTGGCATCAAGGCAGAGAGAATATAAAGGCACTGGCAAAACAGGAAGTAGCTGGCACTTACCAGCCCTTCCTCTTCACTAATTCCTGCAAACACCAACATGGACACAAACATGGAAATTCCAGGGAACACTCCACCGAGAGAGCTCAGTGCTCACTGAGATGGTGGGTGAGCTCTTCTGTCAGGTGCTGACTGAGGCACTCATACCCTCATTATATTTTTTTGTATAGTCCGTTTTTGAGGAAGATCCTGCTGATTCTCCAGCCCAAATAAATTTAGCTACATCTAACTTTGCAGCCACAGACTTGTTCTCCCAATTGCGTTAAAGAGCTGCCGTGCCTGGCCTTAGCTTTCCAACAGTTTCTCAATGTAACCCTATAGCAAGGGATTAGTTGCAAGTGACCTGCTGAGTTCTCATGTATCAACAGAAGTCCTCGGTGTTCAAGGTGCTCAGAGGGCCTGCAGGCTGCCTGAGGGATGCAGAGAAGAGACATGAAAGTTGTATTTTGGTGTCCCAGATGAGCTATTCTTATGATGTCTGCACATACTCCAAAATCAGGGCAGAATTTGTATAGAATTTGGTGTCAGAAGCAGCTTGGGACAATATTTCAGCTGACCCGGTGCCCAGGCTCTAGTGGCTGAATCCCAGGTTCTGCACCAGTATATGGATACCAACAAGCATGTCAACTGAAATAAACAGCCTAAATGTTTTGCTTCAGACCTTGTTTTTAATTTGTAGCAAAACTTCTCAAAAGATAAAGTATGCTGAGCCAAGTTGTTTCTGGAAGTGAGCCTTGTAGGAATATCTTAGGAAACTCATGTACAAATAAAGCAACTGTTTGGATGTTTTAATCAACTTCTGCTTTTTTTCTTTTCTTTCTTTCTTTTTTCTCCTGTAATATTTTAAGGATTTTTGCTGAAGTACAGAGGGCTAACTAAATAGGGAACATGAGGCTGTTTTTCTAAGGGGTTGACAATATTTCTGTGCAAAAGTCATGGAATTTGTTTCTCAGATATGGATAATTTGAAGAAAATATTTCCTATTTATCTGCACATTTCAAAGTCTATTGCTATAAACTTTGAAAATTAGGATTGATTTATTCTAAATTGAAGTAGCTCTGTGTTTCACATAACTCCAGGCCATGAGGTGGATTGTTACCACATCTGTCTGTCTGTCTGTCTGTCTGCCTATCTTCATTACAAAAGATATCTGTGTTTGGACCATTCCTTAATATAGGGTCACCTTGTGAATTTTATAAAGGTTTGTGCTCCATGGGATCAGTTCTGAGTGACTGATGGGAGACAGAAGTGGGGCTGCAATGCAGATCCTGTGGTTTTCTCAAGCCATTTAAAGATTAGGCTACATCAAGTTATATGTGGAATTCTGGTGAACCTGTACAAACAGGTATCTGTCAATGCATCACAGCTGGTAAACTGTGTTACAGATATTCCTTATTTATGTTTCAGAGAAATGCTTTACAAAGAGGCTTGCTGAAGAAGAAAAAAGCTTGGATTTGTTAGCCAATGCATACGAGTTGTTCATCTACCTACCTTTGAATATCTCCTCTAGACCTCCAAAGATAGCACAGAGCTTTAAAGTTTGTGCCAGAAAGAAGGAGCTCACTGCACTGTATATGGTCTGTCAGAAGTAAGAATCAGTCACAGTGACTCGTAGAGAAATGAGCAGGAGTGGGTGTCTAAGTGGGTGTTTAATTTGTCAGGACAAGTGGGACTCTGAAAGCATCTTATCCTGGTTTCCCTTTAAAAATATATATATTGCCAATCTTCAGTGCAAGGAAGAGGCAAGACATTCTGGGAGAAAATGCAAAATTTGATTCTGCTAGGTCAAAATCTCCTGTTTATTTCCATTATTGTTATTTCTTTGCTAAAAGTAACATTTTCAGTGACAGAAAATGCTGTGGCACCTTAAGTCTCACTAGCAGAATAGATGTTACTCACACAGGAAAGCCAGAAATGAAGGAAATTTCTTCTGATTGCTGACCCCAAATTTCCCATCATTCTTGAGGGCACCAAATCTAAACCTCAGTTTCCACAGACAAGCTCAAAATCTGCCATCATCCTCACTCAATAAATCGTTCATCAGTGAAAGCTTTTCCAAGCTAATCCAGTACTCAACATAAAGTGTTACCTGCAGACACTGAATTAGAGACAGCTCTGTCTCCTGGCATTTCCACGCTGTGAACAGCACAGGATCACAAAACAATCCTCAGACTGAGCACTGTGTGTGCACTCCCATAAACAAATTAGAGTGGTGGAGATGGCCTGGGACATCCTGCCTGTCAAACCACATGGAAGGAAACAGACAGTAAAGTGGGAGAAATCACAAGCTAGTGAAACAGACTGTGATTGGAATCTATCTGCATGGACGCTGGATAATTTTAACGTAGAGATGCAGTTGATACATTCTGATTGGATTCCTGCCTTAGTGAACTCATTTTTCAGAACTGGCATTGCTGGGCTTCACAGGCCAAGGGTTTGTGCTGTGAGTGAGCAGAGGCCATCTAATCTGCAGAACACTTTAGCAACTCAATTACAATGTAAGACATTAAGTTGTAAAATTACTTCTCTGTCATTTGAACATCAGGCTATTAAAAGCAGTTCAAAAGACAGAAGTTAAAGAACAGCCTTTTCAACTACTCTATTCTTATCCTAAAATACCACAAGCGGTAACAATTTGTCTGTTCTCCATTGTAATCATGACATTACAATAATATAATGTCCAATTAATATGGTCTTTAAGGATTCCTTCTAGAAAGCTAATAATTGAAATAATGATGTATGTAAGGGCAGATAATTACTTGAAAGAATACATTGAGGGTGTCTCTACATTACTAACTTCAGATTTAATACTTATTCTGGGCTGAACTGAGATATTCATGGGGAACAACTGCTGCTGACAGGAAATTATACATTCCCTAGGCACCTGTCTACAGTGTCTTTCACAAGAGAAGAGTGAGACACAGCTTTCTGCTATGCTGATGAGAGTAAATCAAAGTGACCCAACCTAGAGAGTGCAAAAAGAGGATAAAGTGATTATAACTGACTGAAACTTGGCTTCTAGACTAGTTTTGCTTTTATTTTGGTATTTAAAAATGTATTACAAAACAAAACAAAATAAACTGAAAAAATATTTCAGAAAAAATTTAAAATCTGTGTTAGTTTGGGGTAACAAAATAGATTTTTTTCTTTCTTTCAATCATGCTCATACTGCAGAAACTTCCAGTGATACTTGATTTTACTGCATAGAAAATGTGAAAATTCTGGTCTCCAGCACCTACTAGATACTTATTTAGCAAGAGAAGTGCTATGATGCAGTTGAAGCTACTAAGAAAACAACAATTTTAAGATATTTTATAATTTTCCAATAAAAATTTTATTTCTTATGTGAAAACTATTTTATCATAGATTTTCTGCTCGGTTCCAGGGAGCTCAAGTACTTTCTGTATAGTCTCATGATCAGTACCACATGAGACTGGATGAGAAATGTATAAATATCTTATGTATTGTTCCATGAATCCACCTCAGGGTGCAAGTGACACCTGCACTTTGATCACAAGACAAAGCTCCCTGAGGGCAGTTTTAGGAGTATTGTGCCTTCGACCCATCTTTGAAATGCTTTCCTGAAGTAGATGGGTTAAGAAATGATTTAAAGACCATTGGTAAACATAACAAGCACCTTTTGGAACGTTTTTCTGAGTATGTAACAAATTCTGGAAGGACTTAAAAACCAATACACAAGTTTAAAAGACTAAATCTTTGTTTTAACAGCAGAAAAATCTTGTTGCTTCCTTGCTTCAATCTATTAGTTCTCTTGCTTACTCTAAGACATCTAGACATGTCTACAGTGCCTCCACATTCAGTGATATTGAATGCAAGGAGAAATTATAGGTCATCCTCTTTGTTTTTTCAAACAGATCTTTTTTGCCATTTTCTCCTTCTCATTGCGGATGCCCCTCCCAACCATCACTTTTCATTTCTTTGAGCTCTGGGAGTTCATAATAGTTCAAACTTCCTTTGCATTTCTTCCCTTGGTCTTCCCTTGCTGGCAAATCCACACAATTTTTGTAATTAATAAATGTGACTTGGAGAAATAGTAGTAGAAGACTCTGAGTCATCCACCGAGGAGCAGGTTGTTGATGCCAGAGGTCTATTCACTCCCCAGGGAAAATCCCATACCAAATTTTTCCCTTTTAATACACAGTTTTTATAAATACATTACGTGCTTATTACACTGACTCTGAATTATGTGTCAGTGGATTCACAAGCCCCAAAATCAGCCAGGTTTGCAGAGGAGCATCACAACTCAAAGGCCACGAGCTCACAAGAAGAATCTGCAGACTAAGGGAGACATCCAGTAATTTCACTTTCCATTTCAAACACAAACAGGATCTTTCCGATTTGAAATGAGACTCTTCAGTCATTAAAAAATGTCTAACCAGAGACAAAAAACCCCAAACTGTGTCCAGCCACAATGCATGTATTATTTATCCTGCCCTATTTATATCTCACGCTGTGGGGTGTATGCAATAGACTGAATCCACATTTGTTCCTCACATTCCTTCTCACAGCTGAGAAGATGCAATGAATCATAAAAGGTTTCATTGTTGCAATGTTTTGTCATGGCATGTGTAATCAGCACAGACCCCAATAAAGAGGCTTTGGAGGACGAGAAGTTTAAATATTTAATGGTTTTCTGCCTATGATAAGTTTAATAATTAATGCTGTTTCTATCCTGGAAATGACAAATCACACAACAAGCATGCGTGACAAAAGAAACAAACAGAGCTAATAGAGGGGAAAACCTTACTAAGGAGGTAGTAATGAAAAATGCCTGTAGCCTACCTCAGGATCCCAAAGTACTCTGCTCCTGACTCCAAGAGCAATTCTGTCTATCTATTAAGCCACCTAATTTTGGGGAAATGCAGAAGAGAAGGGATAATTGCTAGTCTTTAGCTTACACATGCAAGAAATGATGCACAGAGGTAAGGAGTCTAGCTGTCTTGAAGACTTCTGCACCCATAGGAGAGAAAAGGAAGAATGTGAAATCTGCTGTCCCCTCATGTTCTGCACATAGGAGCCAGCCCTTGAGTTATTACAGAAATTTGTTACATGGCAGCCCAAGAGCAACACTAGATTTGTGCCTGGTCTAAACAGCACCGCAGCTACTCCAGCTCCAAGCAGTATCTACAAATACCAGTTCTTGACACCCTCTGAATAATCTGTTTTAAAAGACACTACCACCAGCACATTTCTCTGGGTACATGCTCCTCCACATCCACTCCCACTGATGATCTGCAGGTGTGTGCAACCTTCAAACCCCACTGACTTGCAGATAAAGGAAAATTCATCTCACGCACTGCTGTGCTGCGGCGCTGGACCACGCTAATGCAAATGAGACAGAATTAACACTGAAGGAAAGCACAAAGCATGACTGTAATAAAATCTTCTGTGATTCACTCAATTTAGATATGTTTTCAAATTATTAGCATTAGAAGTCTGTCAGACAAAGAGGGTGAGCACTTTGATACAGACATTGCCACTATATCCTTCTGTCAGGGTAGAAATCATTTTCCCTAAACCCAGGTCTGAGATAATCATATTGTGGGAGAAACAGGTATATCTAGAAAGTGACTCATCTTACCTTTAGAGATGCCTAAAACAGGTCAGGTGGCTCACTCCCACCTCCTGAAATTGAGAGCCCAGTGTGACTATTTAAGGCTGAGAGGTAACACCAAGTGTCAGTAGCACATTACACCAGGGCACAGTCAGTGGGGCCAGAGCATGGGCACTGCTGCTCTGCCCCTGCCAAGCTGCTGGAGCATTCCCTGACACCCTTTTGGCTCATACCTCCTCGTTGTCTCCTGAGCAATCCTTGAGCACAGGATCATGCCCAGCAGCTAATGTGAATGCAGCCACTCTGTTTTGGAGGTTATTGTAGCTCATAGAACGGTTTGGGTTGGAAGGGACCTTAAAGATCATTTAATTCCAACCCCCCTGCCATGGGCAGAGACACTTTCCAATAAACCAGGTTGCTCAAAGCCCCATCCAACCTGACCTTGAACACCTCCAGGGATGGGGCATCCACAGCTTCTCTGGGCAAGCTCTTCCACTGCCTCACCATCCTCAAGCAAAAAGTTTTTCCCTTGTATCTGATCTCAACCTACTCTACTTCAGTTTGAAGCCGTTCCTCCTTGTCCCACCACTACATACCCTTGTAAAAAGTCCCTCTCTGGCTTTCCTGTAGGCCCCTCTAGGTACGGGCAGGTGCTACAGTTGAATATCTCAGATGTGGTGAGACAGCAGCTGGCATCAGTGTCAGAGAAAGGTCCTGCCCTGGCACTGCTAGCTGGGAGAGGTATTGCCTTCAAGCAGTGAGATCCAGGGGTTTTTACTAACACTTTGCTACAAAAAAAGTATTTTTATTTTATTTACTGTCTAGTCTTCTTCTTGAATATCTTGTGGGCTTTGAGAATTTACTATGATGACATAAATTAAGCTACTGACAGTAGACAACATACAACTGTGTTTAAAAGCCATATATTTGCTAAGCTCAATCTTTGGCAATAAAACTAGGTTAGAGTAAACAAGTGTTCACACATACTCCTGGAAAACCAGGTCAGTCACATCAGCAACAGTCCACAGCTGTTTTAAGTCATCTACATGCAGAAAAACATAAAGATGTCACATTTTATAGAGAACATGTCCCTTAATATAATATCCTTCAAACTCTTATCCAGAGTTTTTGCTTCTTTCTAATGGAGGTACACAGCATTGCAGAGTGTCTCTGCAGCATGACCACAGCCTAGGGATTCAGCTGAAACACCCTGAAGCCTCTTCAGTGATGCAATGATTTGCCCTGTCAAGGTCACAGCGTAGTGTTCACTCTGCCTTCTACACCCATTCTGACTTTTTTGACCTTAAGCAGCTAGTGCTGCTATAATTTGATTGTGCATCAGGGCTTTTCAACTCAGCTGAAGGGTAGAATCCCCAAAGCTTGCTCTGAACCACAGAGGAAGAAACTCCAAGGGGAGACTTGATCTGAGGTCTCAAAGCCAGGGCAGTATCTTTAATGAAGTCTTGCTGAAGTCTGGGTCTCACTTGCCTGCAGGCAGTTCCTTGGTGGTCACTGGCACACAAGGGTTCTTCAGTGCTCTGCTGCTTAACAGCAAGGTCTCCTGATACACAGCACTGATTGCTGCTGCTGCTGCTAAGGTTAGTGCTAGCACTTTGCTGAGGGACACCCTCAGGATGAAGAACAGCCTCTTCTTCCTCTTCAGAGAGAAGTGAGCAGGAGCCGTCACTGGTCTCACAGCTGTTTGCTACTGGGCCATCTTCATTTTGAGGTGGAGAAGTGCTACTGTGCTGGACTGGGGGAAGATGTAAAATGCACTCCTTCTCTGTGCAGAGGTTTGCCAGCAGCTTGTTCTTTCGGTTTCTTGCTGTTGTTCTCCGGAGAGCACAGATGAGATCAGCAAGGCTAAGCAGGAAGGACAGACTGCTGACCCCCCAGATGAAAATCATCATGATGGACTTCTCAGTGGGCCGGGAGATGTAACAGTCAACAGTGCTTGTGCAAGGTGAGTGGTAGCATGAAAAGCGGTCAGGAACAAAAAATCCAAAAAGAAAATACTGCACAGCTGCAAAGGCAACCTCAAGTAAGGTCCTAATAAAAAGATGAACGGTATATGCCCCTGAAAAATTAAGGACACTTAGGTTGTCTGCGGCACAATCTACCCTACTGACAACAGCACTTCTACAGAGCTCCTTCACTTTTTTGGGGCTTGATAAACCCTTGTTCCCCTTGCACCCACGCACCAGACAGTGCACTCTTACAATGTGCATGGCTACCTGGTGCAAAACATAAATGCTGAATGCAGCATAAGGCAGCAGGATAGACACAGTCTGAATGAGCCAGAATCGAAAGTGAGATACAGGAGAGAACAAGTCGTAGCAAACGTTGGAGCACCCTGGTTGCAGGGTGTTGCAGACAAAGCGCTCCTGCTCGTCTTGGTAGAGGGGGTAGCCTGCTAACACCACCACTGCCATTCGCAGCAGAATTACCAGCATCAGCCAGATCTTTCCTACAAGAGAAGGAAAGGTAAGAAAAAGAGTCAGTCTGAGAAGGAAGGCAGGTAATACAGTGATGCTTTCTATACACGTGGCATTTGAAGAAATAGTTTCCCCTCTTATTAGCTCCTCTTCAGCTTTTTTTTGACTGGGACTGAAAATCCAGTGAAAATGTGTGGCTGACATATTCCATAATCTTCATCTAGACTCAACAGTGTAGGAGCTTAACATACAATAAGCCATGCCAATTGAAACCTAATGAAAACAGTCTGATAAAAAGAGATCAAAACTGACTAAACAATCCCGTTTCACTTACAGTTTTTCCTTATTGTTGGGTTCCTACCCCTGCACCTGAATTTTGTCCTATTTCAATAATACAGGTCAGATAACACTGTATCATACTCACCTAGATAGAAAAGATTGCTCTATGACACAGTATTTGTTCTTGGTCTTGGTTATGACATTGTATGTAAAGTTTACCATGGCCAACAAAATCTCTCCATTGTGTCTAGAATGGTACTTACTAGCAAGCTATTAATTAGTTATTATTTTTATTATTAGCAAACTTATGCAAAATGTTCTACAAATGTACATTTGTGTGTGCACGTGTACCCCAGACATTCCTCTCGGCTGCTTCTTTGGCTGCCCCATCTTGGCCACGATTTCCGACCTTCATTCACCTCGGTGAGCAGCTTTTCTCCAGCCAGACCTAAAGTTCCCCTCTGTCAAACCATTCTATGATTCTGTGAAAGTCTAAAACCTTTCCCTGGGCAGGATGGGAAGGTTTAAAGATATACCATTCTATTGTCAAAAGTTAAAAATGCATTCTGTATAAACACACAGAAAAATTCAACATCTGAAGTGAAGTTTAGCATTTGAATTTCTCAGGTTTCCTTTTGAATCCTGTCACAAGTTCCCTATATAGTTTTGAAAAAGTAATTTAATTTAATAATCGCCTACAAGAAAAGAGGAAAAAAAACACTTAAAAACAAAAAGAGGGAAAAAAGCCAAGATAAAAGAAAAATAAGATTAATTCTGTTTTAAAGAATTGTTAAGACATCAATTGTAAACACAGGCAGAGAAATAGCAAGACTCAGTGACTAAAGAGAAGTATATTATACAGAGTTCATGGTACAGAAATGTACTGAAAAGCTCAAGTCATTAATAGTGAATGCACATCTCACATGCACACAAGGTTTTGTGTGCAGTTTGTGAAATAGCACCAATACACACTATAAAGGCTTTTTAAAAATCCAGATCACAAAGCATTTTTCTAGAAACTATACAATTATTTGTAAGTACTGCCTTGGAGAATTTTCTTCTATATTTCCCATAAAGCTATTTCCCAGCAGTTGGTGTGAATTTAAAATATTCAGATATTTCTGCAAGGTTGTGTGATACCTGTTACGGTACTGAACATGCAGCTCAAGTGCCCCGCGAAAACCATTTGTGGCCAGTAGACTGAACATGGGCTAGAACAGTAAAACTGCACTCTGTAGTGGAAAAAGGTGAAGTATATGTAAGGTTTATGAGAGATCATCAGAGAAACTGCTGCTCCTGGCAAGATAATATATTATCTAGCCATAAATAAATTGAGGCCTTTCCATTTTATCTTTAATCACCTGAGCTGTAGTGGTGGTTTTGCTGTGTTTCCAGCTTCCTGTGTTTGCTGGCAGGCTGTACTGTTACTCACTTTCTGACACAGTGTGGGTCAATAGGAAACACCAGCTCTACAGAATCTGTCATCTTTAGCAAGCCATGTTTCATCCTTAGGTAGCATTTTTTTCCCTGCAAGGACCTCGAAGTCTTTGAAGCTCATTAGTTAATTAGGCTCAAAATACTAACATGTAATTTCACTATCAATTTTTAATTAGAACATGTACAATAGGGAGTGCTGCTTAAGAAAAATCAATGGCTCCTTAGGAAGTAGTTTAGTATGACACACATTTGAGAGATAACCCCTCCATGCATCCCCGTCCCTAAAGACCCAGTCTTGATTAAACATACAAGAACAAGCCTCTCCACCAACCCTGCTGGGGCTCAGCTGGATGCTCCCTGCAGTGCACAGCACAAACTACAGCAACTGCTGCAGGCTAAGAGTCTTTAAAGGGCCCTTGAAAGTTTTTCTTTGGCTCACACTTTGCTCAAAGTAACCCATGAAAGAGGAACAGCATCTTATTTCAATAATAGGGGTAAAAAAAATAAACAGTAAACAGCTAGCTAAGGAAAAGACAACGGCATTTTGCTGTGGTTTGTTGGGTTTTTTTTAAATGCAGGTGATCCTTATTTGTTTACAATAATAAGAAATGAAAAGCAATTATAATTAACCACAATGGTAGTAACCACAAACTTCTTCCTATAAAACAGAGTGGGTCTTCTGCCCTCTTCTTTAACTTTTTAAATCTGTCACTAAAGCTATTGCATGCATTCTACCATTCTCTTTATGTGGTATAAGCTCAGCATTACTTCTGTGTGTTTTTACCATGATCCCTTCTTCCAGCTGACAGGAAGCCCTGTCACCAAGAAGACCCAAATTTGAAAACCTTGCCAGAATATTTTACGCAATGTTCAGGAAAAGTCTGTCAGAGAGAGAGAAGTAATCTATTTAACAAGAAAAGAAATACATAAACCTCTTCTATGAGGTATCAACAACTTACTGTACAGATAAGAACTATAGCCTGAAATTAAAGTTGATTATCGGTAGGACACTTGGGTGGCTTTGGGATAGGAAGCAGCAAAAGAAAGAAGAGAACTCTTTTAAAAGAACTTACCCACAATAGTCACATTATAGTTGAGTGTGACAATCAAAAATCCCAGTGAGTCCCAGTGCTCCATGTTTGAACAGGCTCAAAACACTTCCAGCTCCTGATGGCCTAACAGTTCTGTCATTTCCAAAGGAGATTAGACCTAGACAGGGAAGAAAGGGGGTTAAAAACAGGAAGAAAAAATACAAGAGGAAGGAATTTTTGCTAAGGGTCAAGGACAGAAACCAGGAACTCAGCCACAACAACGTGTTGATGAAGGATTATTTTGATGATTTGAACAGGACGGTTGGTTTTGAATATTGGAATAAATCTTCTTCAGGCTTTAACACATTGTCTTGCAACAGCTCTAGCTTGTCAGATCCAATTGCTCCTACCTCTGTGTGGATCCTCTGTCCAGGCAACTGCAAGAGGACAAACAACAACAGGAGTGATCTCTGCCATTGTAGACTATTCTTACCCTCCCGGGCATACCAGCCTCCCGGCATTGCTGAGATACTTCAGTGGTGAAAGACAGGGAGAGAGAAAAAATAGCATAGACCAGGAAATAACAGAGACCTCTCTGTCTCCCCACAAGAATTGCAGATGAATAAGAGAAGGAAAGGGGATAGAAAAGGATGAGCATCCCTGTGTTTGAAAGGCAACTTCAGGTCACTGGAAGCTATCCCATTGAAATTTCCCAAAACCACTTGGTTTCTAAATCAAAACCTCCCTGACAGAGCACCATGGCCCTGTCAATCACAGCCACACCAAAGTCTCCTCTGTGTGCTGAGCCAGCCAGCAGGCCGAGCCTCCCTGCAGGCGAGATGAAAACCAGGGGAAGCTTTAAAAAATGAAAATCCTAAGAGTGGGGCTGGTTTTCAAGATGCCACAAGTCACTTACTTTTGGTTTATATCAGTTCTCTCTGCTGAAACTGCTTGGTACTTCACTCAAACTGCTTGGAGATCTCTCAAAAGATCTTAGGGTTGATTGACCAGTGTTCTGACTCCCAGCAGCCCCTCAGCAGTGGTGGAGGGAGCTCCCCTTTGGAGCAGGATGCCCGTGGGGTCAGCGCTCCTTGACTGCAAGGTGCAACTGCACAGCAGGTCCTGGACATCGCGTCACTGTGCTGTACCCCAGGAAAAAGCAGGGGTGAAAAGAAGACTCTCAGCTTTTCATTCCTCACCTCACTTTTCACCCAAGTTACCATGGGGTAAATAATTTACCACCATTTTCCACCCACTGTTCAATCAGTTTTGGGATGTTGCTCTGTCCTTTTCAATCTGTGCTGTGGCACGGACAAACATAATGTGAAAACTTAGTCGGGAAAAAGTAACAATCCCCAGAAAAACAGCTGAAGAAAGAGTCTCTGTGTGACAGAGCAAGGGAGAAAAGTGATTTCCTGACATCTGTGGGGCACCAACAGTTCAGGCACAGGCTGGGCACTGCAGCCCTGCTCGTGTGCTTCACCCCATGGCTGCTCTGGGGGAGCAAGGGGAGCTCAGAGGGAGCTGTTTGGAGATACCGAAGGACTGAGGGACACTGCAGGCTGAGCTTTATGACTGAGCACATCTTACCTGGACAAAAGGTAAAACTAATAGTCTTATAAAGAAAAATATAACTGCACAAAGACTTTCTCCCCAGCCCTCTGCTCACAGGCTTTGCAATGCCTTGGCAAAACACACTGAGCATCCTCTATGTAGTAAGCCCCATCCTAAGGAAACCCTAAAAGTGAGGTTTGAAAGGATGGTCCTTAAAAACCCCTTTCTCTGTTATCTGTGTAAAAAGATTTTTAATTACAGTAGTAAATACAGAAATTTTATTGGTTTCAGAATTGATTTATGTAGAATATTTGCCAAACAGCCATTTCCTCTGTTACCAAGTTTGATTTATGGTGTGTGATTATGGTTTTAGCTTCATTTGATCACACACACACACATTTTCTTTCTCTTTTCTTTTTTTTAACCAGAGATGTGTGTGTGTGAGAAGTATGGGAAGGAAGGAAAGCTGGATAAAGCCAACAGAGAAAAGGTGCAAATGGCCAAGATATAAATTATTCTGAGATACGAAGGTATTCCTGGTTAAACACCCTTTGTCAAAAATAAAGTCAGGAATGCCAAGATGGTGGCAGGATATGAATGCTCAGCAGCTGCATCCACACAATAGACTATAAATTGTCTCTGTCAATATTGTCAGTTAAAATATCCTTGCTTGTCATTGCTGTGAGACCTCTACCATTTGTGTAAGAGGGATAACAGCTAGGAATTTAAGCCCCCAGACTGTTGCCTGAGGAACTATACCAGGCAACAACATCTGATCCCACGGCATGGATGCACTGAGATAGGATGGCCCATTTTTTTCTAAAAGAAAGCAGGCACCCTCCAGAGTCATGGTGCAGCTTAGTTTAGGTCAGAAAGCTTGAATTTTATTTTAGCTTTTTCAGACAACTTTAGCTTCTTTTTATCTTAGCTTTTCTAGACAGCTCATATCTCACTTGAATCCAGTGCTACTCCCTTCTGTGGTGCATCCTCTTCCCAAGTCTCTGTCACCAGTCCGACTTCGGGCTCTGGTCTGTAGCAGTTGTTATAAAGTGTTTGGTCTCCACAAAACCACAGGCTTTAGTTTCCTCACCCCTTGGCTCAGCACTATCTTTCAGGCCACAGTTCACATCTGAAGACTTTCCACATCATAGCTGAAGATATTTACCATACAATCCCCCTTGTTTATTATTTATCTTTACCTGTTCCCTGTATTCCCTGCTGGTCTGTAAAGACTGTAAGGAAATAAGGAGAGCAATATTACAGACACGAATGTAGCAGCAGCAGGACCTCAGCTCTGCAGTGCCACCAGTTGGTCTGAGACCATCTCCGTGTGCACTGCCCCATCACTCCACACACACTCCAGTTCTAGAATCTCACAAGCAGCTCTTGCCAGCCTAGAAAGTTGTCAAATCCATGAACTTGCACAGCATTCTAGTTAAAAAGAGAGGCAGGTAGAAAACACTGATGTGGTATTGGGTAAAGTTAAACTTTGAAACCCAGCAGTACCTCATCACATCTGATTTTAGGAAGGGCCCTAAAAGCCACTGGAAATCTTTCAGAGACAAACAATGAAACATAAGAAGACACAATTAAATCTATTCTAAAGTTCACAACTGCTGTCCACATTTATAACCCCTTACCACAGTCTAGGGCTTGATCCTGCAAAAATTCACAGATGTGACTCCATCACTGCGAGAGACCCACTGAAATATTTTGAACTACTGGAACTGCATCTCACTGCAGTGTGGACCTGTGTCACATCCCTAGGCTTAGACCTGGGTTACTTCACACAAAGCAAAGACACTTCAGCTAGTCCTTGGCTCAGACATCCAGAGGGAAGGCAGAGTTAGCTTGAAGTCACTTCAGGATCAAATCAGTCACCTGAAGGGTGCCACAATCTACAGAATATCTTTGGCTCACCATGCTTTAAATTTAATACTTTGTTTCTAAGTATGAATATTGCGAGAGCTGTGGAGAGCAAACATCCCTGTGTGCAACACGCACAACAAAAGAGGTTACTGTGTTGGTTCTGGATTTCAGTATATAAATCCGTCATCTTAGATTTAACATACAGGCAGCCTCTGTGGATTTAAAATAAGAGTTCTTTACACCTTCTTGTATTTCATGGCAGATCATTTTAAGAAACAAACCCTGTACTGTCGTCTCTGTTATTGAACACTGATACTGCTTTTTCTTTCACCATGGACAGATGCACTGCAACTACGTGGTCGTTAAACTGAGCACAGGGGAAAAGGCTAAACTAACACAGAAATGAAAGAGGGAAGCTGAAAAGAAAAATGGGATTTTTCCCCCTCTAATTCACATACATCTTAAACTTCAGGAACCACTGCAGGCAGTACTGACTGTGGATTTCTTCTCACATGTGAAGAAATGTCATTTTCAAGTCAAATTCATTCCTATGCAGAAGTCAAAAGTACATTCTACTAAATCTCATCTACATCTTGAAAATATAGCTTTAAATAAATAAAAGCCACATCCAGTGCATAATAAAATCCTTATCCAGAAGAGTATTTCTGTCTAAAAAGAATGCATACTTCTATCATAATCTTTCACAATGAGAAATTTTGATCTTCAGCTGTGTTTAATGAACAATGAAGTGAAAAATCTAATATTCCTCATAGCTGCTGCTCACAAATTACTAGAGAAAAGAGTTATTTCTTGCATCGATATCAGGATGTACAACTTACGTATTTACATATGGCCATTTATAGGACAACACATTGAGTTTATGCACCTCACCTGGATGAGATGCACACCACCTTACGGTTTTACGAGGTTTGTTTTGACCTTAAACTGTGACCTGCTAATAGTCTGTTTATTTAAGTTTAGTGTGTAAAAAGTAATTTAAACAAAATTCAGATAGGTCAACATCCACAACATTAGGAAAAAATACCCCAAATTTTTATTTCAGGATTTGAATTTGCCCTCTGCCCCAAACCTTTGCTTTACATTACAGTCCTACCATCCCAGTTGCCTACAGTTTCCATGGTTTCTGCTTTGTTTTTTTCCAAGAGCCATTTTTTATAATCATTGCTAATGAACTTAACACATACTGGGCAGTACACAAGGAATTCCCTTGTTAAACTGCAATAGTATTCAATAGTATTCATATTCTCTGCATTCCATCAACCAGGATTTTTTGTTTTAAAGAGAAAAGCATCATAAAATTCAGCTCAATGGTTCAGTCCTTAGTAAAATTAATAGGAGTTCAACACCCAGCTCTCATTCATTCCTTGGAAATTTTTACCACAACCTCAAAATGGCAACATGAATCCTGAAGGATTTATTCTGATGTTTTAGAGAGCAAAGGAAGATAGACAGGAACGACCAAGGGTGGATTTCCCTGCAGGACCCATCCCCAAGGCAGGCTAGGAGCACAGCAGGACTGCTCCCTCCCCAGGAGCGGCTCACAATGTCATCCAGAGGCAGGGAAATCTCACATGATGGACAAATGCACTGGCAAACGTCCTGCTGGGCTCAAAGGAGAGAGCAGTAAGATTTTGCTAGGAAGGTAAACCACAGCAGAAATGGGGAAGAACACCAGTTTAGGTCCTGTTTGTTTTTAAATGACAGTCTGACAGTCTATTTCCCATGAAACAGCAGGGATTACTGATTATGCTCCGTTTACTTACCCACCACTTGCACGGCACCTCAGCCTCTCTGTTCGCTGTGCCCAGCACACAGAATAATTTCTACACTTGCTCTCCTTCAGCTTTCTTCCAAAGGCAGTTCCCCCCAGAACTGAGAAATATCTCCAGCCAACCAAGCTTTGCCTCAGCAAAACCTTTCAGAACACCTGGGTAAAGCAATTTTGTCACTCCAAGATATCAAATAGCTTCCACTGAAAATTCTTTCAGTACCAGTAACAGAAATGAGAGTTTATTACTATGGCAAGGCATAGCAAGCACACAAAGACAAAATAGGACCATTAGCTCAATCTTTCTGCCTCCTCTGCATCATGAAAGATACCTTGCCACTTCAATCTAATCTACAAAATTGCTACCAATTACTGTGCTCCTGACACTACTAAAAATTCTATTAGTTCTTTTAACTGGCCACAGATATTTATGGATATAGTCCTTTGTCACCTGTATTGTGCCTCCTAACTGCTGTTACTGTTTCAGTTTCTCCTCTTTTTTTCCCCCCATTTTTTACATTTTGCTGCTTTCTCTTTTGGCTGCCTTCCCTTCCTGGGAGAAAAAATATTTAGGCTATCCATAACCTCTTAGGAAACACCTCAAAGAACAGTTGTTTAAGTACATTAACCCACACAATCTGCCAGTGATGTTTTCATTTCTGGGGAATCAATCCAATAAATCACCAAACAGAATCATGGTATATGATATACCTGAATTCCTGAATAAACTGTATTCTTTTATGTACATGACAAAGGAAGTTATGTCATATTTATGTATGTATGAGATGATTGACCCTTCTTTCAATGGCCACATTCATTTATATGCAAAAATACAGACCTTAGAAGATCTTACATCTCTGAAATTTAGCATGAATGTTTCAGGACATGCTTAAACTGCATTCCCCCACAGTAATACTGTGGTTTCTCACATACAAACAGTCAGGAGGATAAAGTTTTTTCATTTTAATGTTGCAGCTACTCATGTATTGAGTAATGCTCCCTTTAGAGGTTTGTGGCAGAATCCCCCAGACCCCTATTTCTGATCTGCAGGAATTCTTGTCCCAGGTTTCGATGCTCAGAGAGGAAACAGCAATTTCCAATTCAAGTAATGTGGCCCCCTACCGTTCCTTCCTGCCTTCAGCAATTATATGATTCATCCCTCAGGTGATGAGGGATGTTTCAACTCTTCTAATGTTGATAAAGTAACCCAAAGTCCCTAAGAGTGCCTCAGGCAAGCTTGGTGTTTCAGTTCAGCTCTGCCTCTGCTCTCAGGGCAGGTATTGTTACACAAGTGTAAATGAGGAGAATTCCTTCCACCTTGCCTGGCCACTGATTTAGTGCACAGACCTCACTAAATACACTGCTGAAGTATTTGCAGATAACCTAATGAAACCAGGTCAGGCTGGAAGGGACCCTGAGCAACCTGGTCTAGTGGAAGGTGTCCCTGCCCATGGCAGGGGGATTGGAGCAAGATGATCTTTAAGGTTCCCTTCTGACCCAAACCATTCTATGATGGCTACCAATTATCTCTGTCATCTAAGAAAGGCATTGCTGCTAATGCAAATATCACCTCCTGGAGCAGGGAGGAGGCCCAGTTAGGTGTGTTTAAAAATGCCAGGAGCTCTGTCCAGCAGGCAGAGCCCGAGACACCAGCACAGCCCACAGTGACAGGTACAGCGCAGGAGGAGGCCAGGCAAGATGCAGAGACTGATGCATGAGATCCTTGCAGGGAAAAACAGCTGTGAATGCGTGTTAAGTGAGAGATGCGCTGGGGCTGCCCTGTCACACAGATCCAATCTCACTGAACTTTGTCCTGTACGTACACATTTGATAACACAAACCAGCGCAGACCCACAGAATTTGATCGTTTCAATGCTCAGAGTGGAAGCTCAGGCTTGTGGCTGCAAGGACGAGGGTAAGGAACTTGTGGGGTGGGAACCCTGAGTTCCTCACCTACCTCCTCAGCGTGGGTGCTGACTCTGCCCAAGGGCACTTTTCCACTGCCCCAAGAGACCCTCCTCCCCCAGTCTCCTGTATCACCCACCATTTTATATTGCATTTCAGCCTGACTTCCCTGAGAATGCACCTCAGGTCTTAAAGGGTTGATAGGGTTGGGGCTTTCTGTTCAAATCCTGAGCAAAGCTGCATTCAGAACACAGGACATTTGGCAACAGATGCTGAAACTGTTCCTAAGGACACTTTATGAAGAAGAAAAGCTGAGGGAGATGGATACTAGAGTCTGGTCTAATTTCTCTCATTAGAGAAATTAGAAATCAAAGCTACAGTTTTCTTTCGTTCCTTGCATCCCCAGTCCTCCAAAACTCTCAGGTTACACTGAAAGTATTGGAAATTTGTAAAATTTCTTACAAATATTGGAAAATTCTAAAAATTTCATTGTTCATGTAACAGGATGAAGGGGACAGGGCGACAACCTGCAGTCTTGGATTTACCTATTCTTAGTAAGTCAAAGAATCCAAATAAATGGATTCCTCAGGTGGCAAACAACAGGTTCAAATGACATCTTAAATAATGGCTTTTTCTATTAGCAACTGCCATAGAAATTCCTTATTTAATGCAATTAAAACCAAAAATAAATGCTCATATGCATACTTGCACTGAGTTGTCCAGGAAAATTTAGCTGAAGTCTGAAGTTATAAAAAAATCCAAAATGGAAAAATTAAGATGCTGATTTGCTATATATTTCAGAGAAAATTTAAAACTGATTGCTTGCCCTGGTTCTTTTTTCTAAGAGAATTATTTTAGAAAAGGTTAAGGGAAAATGTCGCAGTTGGGAATCAGATATCTGAGCACAGAGTTTCAGCTAACACATGGTTCAGCTATTTGCACACTTTAAGGGGCAGAACAACTTTGTTCTGCCACATGCCAGTAAAACAGAGCAGAACAAAAAAAGCCTTTCTGATGTACCACAATGACAGGCCACCACAGAAAAGCAACGATTTCATAGTCTAGATTTCTCACAGGTCAGAAACACTGACAGTGTTCTCACTGAGATTCAGGATTAAATGGGGAAGCAGAGAAGAATCAGGCCAGTCCTTTGTTCGCTGAAGCTCGGTGTCAGGGTGACATGACCACAATTTCTCTAGATGAAGTCAGTACTGTCACTTTATGCTTTGTAGTATTTATTTCTGTTCAGCTGAAGGAACTATTGATCCAAAGCCTTAAATCAGGTAGATCTGGAAGATCACCTTACCTGACATCATTCAAAATTACCAAGATACACCCAACTATTTTCCTAGGTTACAAGAATTGTTCCTTAGTTTCTCAGAGGACAGACTTAGAATAGGTGCCCTATAAAGCACTGGTAGAGAAGACACTCAGACTGTGGATTCCTATGGCAGAGTGTAAGGCACGTACCTGCTGGCAGTAACAAGTTAAATATTTAACTTTACAAATGCTGGTGGTGATTTACACATTTAAACCATTCTCACTTTTGTGCAAGGCAACTATGTGAGCCGGAAGATAGTTTTCCACCTCTGTTCAAAACTCTGCTAGCTCTAATGCAGAAGTACTGTGACTACAGAGGACTCAGGGCTGGGTTGTTATTACCTGGGTGGGGGGGATGTTGTTTTCTGCAATTCTTCTCACCTTCTCAACCTGTGACTTCAGAAGTGTGACTGACACGTACTGAGAGTGGTCACAAGCAGGAGACTCTCCTTACTCAGTGTTCATACTGATGAAGCCCCACAGCAGCATCAGGTTTTGTTCCTGCAGCTTTTGTTCCTAACGGGAACTCATACTACTTTTTTTATTTTAGTTTTTTTTGTAAAGTCTACCTTCAAGTATTACTGATTATATTCTAATACTTGACAATGTGTACTAAGCTTCTGCCTACACAGCATGACCTTTTACTGGAAGGCCACAAAAGGAAAAGGATGTTGTTATGTAAGTAAGGTGAACACCAATACTTTCCAAACACTGCAATTGTGTTTGGCACCAAGATAGCTCTGCCATTCTAATGCTTGATGTTCAAGATTATTTGGTGTATGTATTTTACATGCTCTTCTGTACCATTTTGTTCAGTACAGCCTGGTCTTCCTGCTCCTCAGATCTATGGCAAAACACTCTGCATATCCTGTCCCATTAATCCCTTAAACACTTTGCCCAAGAAATTTAACACCATCACACTTCTCTTAAGTATCATCGATGCCTTTTGGTATTGATGGCACAAAAGTTACAAATGCATTTCCTCATCTTTATTTCCTGGATTATTTAAAAAAGATACACACTTAATTCTGCCTCATAGCCCTTCTAGCACACCAATCCCCATCTTTTTGGACTCTCCTTTTTCTACAGCAGAATGCTTCATTTGCCTGAAATACATGAAAGAGAAGTATGCGGACACAGGATGATGTGTATTGTTTAAATATAAGACAGCAAGGGTATCACAGCTGCCAGTTCCCAAGATACTGTTTCCATGGAGAATAATTTTTATTAATATCTAAAATACAGGGGCATGAAAACCCAGAGCAGTGATGCAAGAAAACCTACAGCTAAGAGAAGAATTAGCTCTATACTTAAGTGTGCTGTGGAATCTCTTACATGAAGGTGATGTCTTACTCTAATGCCTGTTTAGAGAAGCCCTCATGTCATGTAAGTCTTCATCTGCTTTTCGAGGATTCACTTCACTGCCAGTGAATTCAAAGGGGTGGCAGTGCTAGTTTCAGAGATTTTCCAGCTTCAAAGTTTTACTGCACCAGTTACCACAGCACCCCAGTCTATGTGTCAGAGATGTAAGGAAAAAAGTCTGAAACTAAATTAAGTACATTAAGAAAATGATGTAAGTACATTGAGAAATTCTCTTTTACAAAATACAATTTTTGACATTTTGTTGTTATTTGCTGCGCTCCATCTGTAGAGACCATTGACATCTTGAGCTTTACACACTCTTTATAGAGATTCTGGACAACTCATAGGTATACGGTCACATCTCAGCACACCAAGAAGCTTGCTTAGCCTATCTTCACCGAACATCTCCAGGTGTAACAGCTGAAAGTCTCTGCTGATAATACTGAACCACAGTACACATGGTGTAATGGGCATGAAAAAACAACTCTTCTTTCGCACCAAATTGCATCAGGTCAATTATTCTAGAAAGAACACAAGAAATATAGTCTATTATTACAGTCTATTTGTACTGCTCTGTCACCTGCCTTTCTTCAATTTGCTTCTTTCTTTAGTGGGAAGAGCCCAGTGATCCAGGCCAGGCAACAGAAATAAACTCAAGCCTGGCTTTCTTGGCTATATTCATAGAAAGGTTTGATTTGGAAGGGACCCTAAAGATCATTTAGTTCCAGCTCTCCTGCCATGAACACTTCCAGGGATGGGGCATCCACAGCTTCTTCGGGCAACCTTTCCAGTGCCCTCAATGCATTCAGTCCTTTCCAAGCTGTGGTTCTGCAATTCACCAGTTACCTTCCATGGATTCTCACAAGAATTATCTCACAAGGTTCACACACACACTATGAAATCCCTTCCAGCATCATAATCTATGTCTGTTATCACTATTGTTGTCCTTATGAGCAGCAGCTTTTCTTCTAAATCTTGTTTCCCTTTTTAATAAAGCATTTTCTCTAAACAATGGTCACTACATATCTTCCCTCATTACCTTTAGTTTATGCAGCTCAGAGTCTCACCAGTTCTGTGCTTTCCGTGAGATGGAGTTCAGTTGAACAGAAGAAATCAAAAACAGAAGAAAGACATTTACTGCACTTTGGGTGTAGATACATTTCCATGTACATCTAGGTGAATTCAAACAGGTATGTTTGTATTTATAGTTGAGCTGATTTCTCAGAACCCATCAGAGACACTAAGTGGGAACTCCACTGCTGAGTAGGCAAATGCTGTCAACAACTGCCAATTCAAGTAAAAAAAAATTCTGATTACAGAAAAATGTGTTTCACACAGAAGTGAGGAAAGTGCTAAAAGCTAGGCTGAGTGAATTCCACCTGAAGACCAAGGAGAAGCAGAGAGCAACGTGAGTCTGCAGTGGATGTGCAGCACTTCAGTTACGAGTTTAAACATGCCACTGGAAAGTGAAATGCTCATTACCAACTAAGGACGATTGTAAATAATTTGTTGCTTCAGGTGTTAAGATTTTGGAGTTTTTTCTGCTCTTTCAGTTCTTCTACCCCCTCCCACATGCTGGTATTTTTATATATAGCAAACACTAACAGATGTCATTTTGTCGTCTGCCTCCATCATCCTTTTCTGATGAGGTTTTTGTTACTTCTAATCTTCGTATTATAGCTGAGGTTTCTGGCATTAGGGGAGCTGGAGAGAAAGGTGTTAAAACACAAAGTCTTAGTTCAGACTACATAAAAGTAAACAGTAATTATGCAACATATGCTAATTTCTGAAAGAAAAAACCCTAACTAAACAAAACCATTACCATGCTATAGGATGGGAGTTTGGATGCTTTTAGCAATAAAATATGTGTATCACTTGAAGAACCGATTTGCTTTGTGGAAGGTGGAAACAGGTGATTTGACTGTTTTGTTTTTGCACTTCATCCCATGACTCCAGTGCTCTCAGTCCCACATGACAGTGTCTGTCAGAATTACATATGTCACTGACAAACAATGAAATACAGAAAACCACATAAAAACAGGTCTGCAGGTGGAAAGAGGAATTAGGAAAACAACTCTGGGCTGCATGATTAAAACCCTTACAAGAGGCCTTTTTCAAATATTGATCCAATTATCAACACATAAATGACCAAACAAGTGGCCCTCTGGCTCAACATATAAAAATAATTCATTAAGACAATGATGCTTCAAGGGACAGGTTTATTATATCTCCTACACCTTTTCATTTCTGAGCCGGTGACCAAAGCAATAATGAAAACCTTAATCCAGAAAACATTTACAGCAAAACACAATGTATTTGTGCTGTTAATTAAAATGCTATATGGTTCTCCTCCCTTCTTACATCTCCGGTGATTCTCTAACTTTGCAATGGTATTTTCCATACAGTAATGCTGAAAAAACTACACTAAACACAACATAATCCTAAATAATAATTCATTTTTAATTACCTGGTATAGAATACCTTGCAAACAAAAGACACTTTTCAGATTTACTGACAGGTACTGTATTTTTTTGGCAACCCTGTAACAAACCAGAAGAGAAAGCAAAGAATTACAACCATGAGGGAAAGAAACATCCGTTTAAACGTAGAGGATTCATATGGTAAAACTAAAGAAAAAATCCACACTTACAGCAGATTTTTTTTAATTCTTAGTGCAAGAAACATAACCAAGTTAATCACAGAATCAGTACTAATTAGGAATATGGAAAATTCTCCTATACAGAGGTAGAGTCCAGTGCACAAGGCTAAAACGATATTCAATAGTCTAAACAAGACTGAGCCAGGTTTTACGGAATCCACTTTTTAAAGTATCAGACTGTATGTACATACATACAATAAATAGACTATACAATCTTTAAAGTAGTTTAATAAACTTCACAAAAATTATAGTAGATGCATTGATATCTTTACATAATCCAAAGTTCGTATCTCTATCACCCAGAAATGGATAAAACCAATATTCCTGATATCAAGTTAAATGGAAAATAGTTTAGCAAAGTGTTGATAAATCAAAATACTTTACATATTTTAAAGCCTAAATTTATGCTTATAAAGGATGAATTTCAAATGCTCTGAAAATGTTCCTTTTGATGCTATCTGTAAAGAGGTTTCAAATGCTGTAATTTGTTATAAACACCTGCCTTACATTCCATGTTCAAGGGAAAAATGGACTTGGATACTCACAGTTCTGATGCATTGGCACAACAAGAAGTGATGAGAATTAGATTATTTTAAAGGCCCAAAGGACATCAGGAGAATTTATGGACAAAGCCTTCGTGTCTCAAACTAAACAAATCACATTGGAAAGTTAACAGAAAACTGTTTGGTTTCACTACTTCAATCCTGTCTGTGCCTCCCCACCCAGAGGCCCTGGATCAGCATCGTTCTGGGAGTCAAATGTGCACCTCTGGGCCCCCAGGTTTGCTACAAGCCCATAGGGCTTAACAAAACAAACATGGAATCTTTGTGGGTCACAACAGTAGTGCACAAATCAGGGATGTCTGCTGCCACTCCCTTCAGTGATAGTCGCAAGGACAGGATTTCAGGGAACTGAGAGCTTTCAGCTGTATCTTTCTAAACTGTGCAAAAAAAAAAACTGGGGGAAAAAACATCACCCTGCGGTGTTATGAAGCAAATATGCTTATACTGACAAGTTATTTTGTATAAAAGGTTCTTACAATTGCCAAGGGGGCAACAGCCACAGTAAGAGGGAAATAATAACAACAACAGAGGAGTTTAATAATCCGAGTTGGAAATTATATTCACAGTTCGGTTACTTTTAATTTCTATAAGCACCTACACCGAAAAACAAGAGGGTTTGTATTTTAGCTTCCAAATTAAATCTCCTTGGACAGATACCTTGTTAAGATTTCCATTCTGCTCTTCTACAGGCCTTCTCATTGGAACAATTTTTTTTATTATTTTTTATTTTATATAAACATACTCACTTTGATTTAAAGTAAACATATAAAAATTGAGAATATTGCTTGCAACAATGGACCTGGAGGTGAAGGAATGAACTTGTCAGGCCATACAAAAAAAAAATATCCCTAAAAATGAATGAATTCTGCTAAACTTCTAATGCTATGAAAATCTGCAAAAAGGATCACAAGATCTGTTGCAAATTTCAGAGATTTGGCCCAAGTCTTATCATCATCATCTCAAGACTTTAACAACTGTATCTTTATATTACGGAAAAATAAATGATTCCAAGAACTCAGGAAGGCACACGCACCCAAGTATACTATAAATAAAACACATCATGAAATTACGAAGATCTTCTGATCCCTGTACACACTTTTGGTTCAGCACTATGGTCAAGTTCTCTCTTTCGAAATACAATAAAAGGCATACAAGAAATGTAACATATGCATAATAATTAAGAAGAATAATGCTAATAAGACAGGTTACAGAGGAAAGTGCAGTGAAAAAACCCAACGCTATTTATTCGGGGGCTTGTGCTACTGTAAATACAGACTTTGTACTTCCTGCTGTGCAAGGGGAAGAATTTATCCTGGGAAGCAGCAATGAGGAATGCAAAACAACAACAACAACAAAAAAGATATTAAGAGAAACCTTTAAGATGGAACTCTCCCAATGTCATTCCTCTAGTGCGCAGTCATCTGACTACATGTTTTTTTTCATGCTGCCATTTCCTTTCATGAGTACAGTATAATAGAAAATGGCACAGTTCTTAAACATTTTTCTGCCTCTACTTCATTTTTTTGTTTCTTCTTCCAAGCACCTGATTTGCTGTTTCCTCATAAAAAGTGTAAAGCTGTTAGTGGAAGTGAGAAAATAATTGTTGCCAATCTTCTCTTCCAAACACCGATTTCTCCATTTCTCCTTCCAGTAGGTATTTTACTCGTGTGCTACACAATGGGGAGGCACTGTAAAGGCAGCTTGACAGATTTAGAAATAAAAAAATCAAAAGTCTTTTTTTCTTTATCCCCCCGCCCCCAGCCCACTCTGAAAAAAATGGATGGATGAAACAGTACGTCCGTAGGAATATTCCAGTCTCCTCTGTTAGGAGATAATTGCAGGGGACCATCTAACCACAGTCAGATTGTCAGCACTGACCGACCGTTTCTTTGCAGCTTTCCTGAAGTCCTTGTATTTATCTTCACACAGGCGAGAGATGGCCTGCAAGAGAAAAGATGAAAAAACCCTCAGTTGCATTGCCCACAGCTGTATGGGTGAAGCAATACTAAATGCAGATTTCTATATACAGGTGGAATTACAAAAAGTCACTTCATTAAGCAAAACACATGAAGACATTCTCCTCAAATCCTAATTTTCATTTCACTAGTCTTGGAAGGAAGACTTGCATTGCCCCACATGGCAACTTCAGAAGGACGCAGCATATCCCAGCCCTTTTCATTGCAGGTAAACCACCACAAATCTCACTGAGGGAGCTGACAGTGCTTATCCATTTCTACAAGATAACTGATGCATCATACTTCATAGGTCAAAAATTGTGGAAAACTCAATAAAACAACTATAGAAACTGTAAGTGTATTTAGAGAATTTAAAAAGAGGGTGGCTCTTAAATTTTTTATTTCCTAAAAAGTCTTGCAGTAATTATATTTTTCTCTACTAAAAAATGGTCTTGCAGAACACTCGCCCTGCTTTGCCTCCTGAGCTGATGTTAACTCACCTTTTGGAAGCAGATGATGATGTCTTTGTGACCAGGCTACCTTATATAGTACCAGAGGGAAATGTAACTCACATTCAGAATAATTTAATTCACATTACAAATACATAGTCATTTTTAAACCTTTTGAGGAGAGAGACAAACATTATTCAAGTGTCGACTCCTTTTATGCCACACTGGAGTTAATGTTTGATGTTTCTTCTACTGTTTTTAGCAAAGTTTAAAAATAGTATTTATTAGGGATCTCACATGCATGAATATAATACTGTTCCTTAAAATAGCCTGTCTATTAGAGTTCATATGGCTGGGACAGGCTGTGGCTGGCATCAGTAGAGATGTTAACTCTGGCAATCAAACTGCAGAACTGCAGAGAAAGCTCACTGCAAGGAGTACTCAAGGTCAAATTAAAAAATACGACAAACTAAAGCAGCATTTTTTATTTACTCAGGAATGCTTTCAAGTTGTGCCTTAAGATAAGATGTTTAATAAAAAGTACTGTACAAACAAAACTAGTAGAAGTGTTTGATTACAACACAAGACATTACAAATAATTAAACAGCCTGACTCCATGGATCATCATTTTCTCTCTTGATCTTTACTTCTATAGCACAGCAAGTTATAGCAGTGAAGAGTCCTCTAATTTGAATAGTCCTGCAAAGACCAGAGGCAGGTATGGCAGAAGCACACAACTCATACATCTGAGAGCAAGTTCACCTAATGCTCTGGTCAAGCCAGCCATAAAACATCGCTAAATTAGAAAACAAAACAAAACAAAAAACCCCAAACCCCAAAACAACATAAAACCTACCACCACCAAGAGCTTCTACTTTTCAGCTGAAAACTGCATTTCCTTTTGTTAAGTCTGCTCTTGAACACAGTTTTCCTTCATGGTGCACATGAGGAGAACAACAGAATAAAATAACACAAGTATTCATATTGCTTTTTAGACCATAACTTCACTCACTTTAAACTGCTTAATAAAATTTTATTTAATTTAACCAGGAACTTGATGGAGTAAGAGAGTTTATGCAATTCAATCGGACTTAAAATTCAATAGGTTAAAAATGTTTATCCACGAAATAAGGTGCCAAAGCATGGCATGACAAAGGGGTGTACTGAGGTGGAGCTCAGCTTCTTTCGGCTACCAAATCCACTATTACCTTAGGCACCAAACAGTCAGAGAAGGTAATCACTTCAAAATTGCCTGTGTGACACGGGAAAATTTCTGTTCTGGCACTTGGTCAGACAAAATGAAATGTTGCTTGGAAGTGGCACTTAACATTTGGCATCTCTAGGCTATGCTGATGAGTCATATGGATAAGAAACACACTGCCATTTAAAGCACTTCTGTATCTAAAGATGCCTTTTCATTTGCAAGTAAGTTACAAAATCGACATTTGGAGCCTACTTGGCAAGGTAGTTAGTCAACTTTAGCATAACATATAGGGAAACAAGACAAAAGCAGAAAATAGTAAATATTTATCATTGTACTTCAGTTAAAATAAATCAAACTAGCTATAAACACCTTTCTATCATCTGATAATTCTGTTGCTTTTATTGCTAGAAAAGGAAACCAATTTTTGACAGTTGCAAGGGATCACTTCTCACGTCAAATCAAAACATTCTTAAAAACCAGCAACACCAATCCATCATGTGAAATTTTGTTGGACTTGGCTGTAATGTATGTAACAGCTAGAATGCATACGCATATATTCTTCCACTATATCCATGCATACAGAACTAAGTCAGTTCCTCTGCTGAGTTAGATGACTCTTCTAGAGATTTCATCACTGGAAGAGGGGACAAGCAAGGAGAAAGGAGGTTGGGGGATGGCAGCAGTAGTAGTAGCAGTAATAGCAGAAGTAGTAGTACAAATTTTGGCTGCAGGCACGTTTGTGCAGGGCAGGAAAGCCGCAGGGCTGGCTATGGGCTCACTACCACAAATGCAAAAAGGCACACGACTGGGAGTGCTGCACACCCTCCAAAAACTGACAAATTGCTAAGAAGAAACTCAGCAGGGACAAACAGCACAAAGTCTGGAAGAGTTGTCTATGAGGAAAATTTAATGTGATGACAGTAGTTCTCCTTATTTTATGAAGCATGAAAAAAGCACAATTGCTTACTCCTAAAACCAAAAATGGTGAGTTTTGGTCTGTTTTGCTCTCCCTCTTCTTCCTGGCTTTGGGGGTTCTGAACACACAAAACACACAGAACTGCAATCAAGTCATTGCAACACTGGGAAGCTGAAGAGATATAAAGACACTTCTCTGCTTGTAGCTTACATATTTTTCTCCCCGTTTTTGTCTGTTTGATCAGCGGGACTGTATCTCTTTAGGGTCAAGAAAACAGCACGTATTTCAGAGGGTTTGAACTATGTGCTCAAGTACCACCCTAACAATAAAGATCTCAGACAACATACAGTCAGTTAAATCAGGAGTGCACTAATGAATGCTCTGAAAAAGTCTACCCTTGAAACAAGCACAGTGCTAAGATCACAAGCAGCAATAGGACAGACACGTTTTGTGTACTTAACCCCAAGAGGAGAATCTGACTCATATTTAGCTCAGTACATGGGAGAATAACCAGGTGCAAGAATAGGAAATTACGAAATAGTGGATTAAGGCTGGACACCCAACAACCTTCTTGGCAGAAAAAATTCTCCCATACTAGAAAACAGTTCTCAGGAAAGCAAAGGAAGCCTTGACATTTGACATAATTAAAAGGAAGAACAAAACACACTATAACATATGCTGGATGGAACAAACAGCATTGGCAGGTGGATACACTGGATGATCTAATGAAAGCTTATTTACCATTTTTAACTTGCCTAATTCCATAGAACAGGAGAAAAAAAACAAGAGGGGTCATAAAAATGGCTTCTGGCTACTAGGTGGACTGGTATAACAAATCCAGGACATTTTAGTCCACAGACAATTAAAAGGTAAAAAGAAAACTACTTTCATTTCATTATTTAAAAGACAAAGCTGCTTCTTAAGTGTCAGTTGTGAGAACATGAAATAAGAGAAAACATCCACTGCAGATGCTTGAGAAAGTGATGTAATTTTTAACAAGTACTGCAATCTCTCGTAACACCTTTAAGCTGATGGATCTTGTCCAGCATTTCCTTTTGCTGAGGTACATTTCTTACTAGCCTTGTCCTTGGTCTTTTTGGGGAGGGTTTTTTCCACTATCATGGGTATGTTAACCTCATGATGTTTGCAGAAATCACAATGCAGACTCTGCCATGTCAGATCTAATGCTCCTGCTTTAGATATAAAAAAATAGCTTTAAAATGCAAAAGTAGCAAGAATGTCTTATAATATAGCCATTTCTCTAAGCAACACCTTTTGTGATCTCAAATGCCAGTAAGTTGCTTTAATCTTAGGACTGAGCAAGGTCTTTTTAGTTTATCACACAAGGTAAATCCTTCCACTGCACGAACACATTTGCTGTGAGGCTGTTGTCTTTCATCACAGACTGCAGCTTTTCTCTCAGTATCAAAAATATCACAGCCTGTGTGGTACTACATCTACTCCACTTGACAATCCAGGCAACTGTTTTAAAAACAGAGAACTCTGGTCTGAACAGCACACGAGAGACTAGAGAAGTGCTGCAAATGCATTTTGATAACTCTTGGCAAGCTAAATGCTTAACTGTGCTCAGGGAACTGGGCTATAAATTATGCTGTCAAGTAGTTTCAAGGGCACACTAATGACAACCACGTACTGCCAGGGAACAAGGCAGTTCCCTTCCTTCTGGCCACAGAATATAGAGGCAAGGAGGTGGCAGACCAAGCTGGTTTCACAGCAGACACTCTTCCTCTACCCTGAAGACATCCTCTGGCTAGCAGGGTTATTTACAGCCAACTTCTGCTGGCAGCTCAGAGCACACCCAATGGGGAAATTTTTAATAATACAGATTTATTGAAAAAACATTCCATTAGTTCTTTTTAAACATGCCTTTTCTTTAGTTAGTACAGAAGAATTACCAGTATTCTCTGGGTATTTACAGTCATTTCCTATTTTCCTTTTCTTCTAAGGTTTTAGGAGCTATCATTGTTACCTCCAGTTGTAACCTGCTGTTATATATTGTGTCTGATGTAGACTGACAGTTTCAAGAAACTGTGGGCTAAATCAAAAAGTAATCAACTTAATTTTGATATATGTAATAGTACTTACTATCAAGACTCCCATAGCTCAGTAAAGCATCTCTTTTCAAGTAAGATTACAATCCAAATGAATTTTTTTTAATATTCTCTTTAATAGAAACAAAATCTGATGCAAATTTAGATCACACTCCATATAGAAAATGGCATTCTTATTGGAGCTATCTGTGAAATTTAGAAAGATTATTTAGAAAGAATGGAAAATAAAACTTAAGTGAAATTTGCTTTCATTCTTTCTCCATCACTTTCAGTTCCCATTAGAGTCATAAACAAGTCAATTAACCTTCCCACGCACCATTTCCCCCCACAAAAACTGTTGGGCTACACTGTGTGCTGGAAGAGAGATTAGGCCTTGTCGGCTGAAGAGAGACCCTCGTTCTCTGAGCCGGAGGTGACCCTGGGATTACAGCCAGGTCACCGGGGATGGGCTGAGAGAGCATTGTGGGTTTCTGGACAGTGTCAGCCCTATGAGATGTGATAATTGCAGTTTCTGACCTTGTAAGGTATTGTTTACCTTTTACCATAATAGGCAATGTCTGGGAAATACTCCAGGTGATTGGGAGACATTGAGGTGAACATCTTTCCTGTTTATATGATGTGATATCCTGTTAGCTACTGGTATTTAAGGGAATTTCGGATACGCAATAAAGGCTTTTGCACTTTTCCTCCATGTGTGCAGAGTCCTTGCCCATGCGTGAATACTGCAAAAATGTGCATAGAACTGCCTGCCTGCTCTACAGGAGCACTAGGAATTTCAGAACGTGCAAAGCTCAGTCTAATCCACAGGCAAACAACCTCCACTGCAAAGATGCGATGTAATTAAAGATGTGTGCTGTTAAAAGCAGCCAGCATCTAATGAAAATTTTTTAAATTAGTAACAAAATGCACATCCAGTGCAATAATGCCTGTATTTGAAAAACACATCAGAAAAATCAAGCAAAATATATTGCAGTCTTGCAAAGGGCCCACAGTTAGCTGATAATTTAAATTCCTCCTGTGGCTGTGGTATTCACAGTGCCCAGCATTTCACAGGTCCAGACCATCCAAGAGTGCTTCTGGCATATGGTATATCCACGTCTCATAAGCATTCATGACTTATTCGCTGAAAGTGCATGCTCATTTCTGTTCTCCCTTTACTGAGAACCACACCATGGGAGATAACAGACACAAGACATCCATGTGAAGTTGAGCACTTGCAGATAACAAGAACATGGAATAGCTATTTTCAGCAACACTTGTTAATATTCTGTCGTTTAAGGTGGATAATCAGTTTTAAGAAACCAAATGAACAAACACTAGACTGTGAATAGAGTCATTATAAAACTTGTGGGTACTTTCACAAGGCCAATACAGACAACTGCAACTGAAAAAGAAATGTAAAGCAAGGTAAGGTATGAAGCAAACTGGGTCAAAAAAAAAAAAAACCATCTCCACAGCCATGAATACTCAAAGCACAAACAAAACAATTATGAAAATTAGGCTCCTGATATTCTAACATCTCATGGGGGTATCTGGGAAGAGATGGGAGAAGGGAGAAACAATGCAGAAATTCCAAATCCCCCGTATATATTTAACATTAAGCAATCTAAAAAGAGTCTTACCTCAAGTTTATATGCTCTGTCCCTGCTGAGGGGCTCCAAGGGAAAACTCAGGTTATTCGCTTCTGCCAGGGAACGCAAATCAAAATAATACTTGGCATAAACACTGGAGGGAACATTAATATTGAACTGCAACAGCTCAAGAAACTGGCGTTCTAGCTCATTCCTGCAGAAAGAAGATAAACATGGAAATATATTTCAGACTGTGCATTCTGAATGTAATTTTACTTTAAATTGCAAATGGTATAAACCAAGTTTGTTTTTCATTCTTGCCAGATGCAATTATCCCAGCCTATGGTTTGACCTTCTCTACCAAGTTCTACGAGTGTACTCACACCAGTGAGGAATATGAGAGATGCTGCACCTTGCAGCTGCTACTGCAATGCCAATCAAATCCAGACACAAAGTTTTGCTAGTAGAAGGGCATCTTTATCAGTTTAGCTAATACAATTTTGGAAAGAAAACCTAGCAGGGAAAAAAATTTCTCGTAGTTTCTGCTTTACCTCCACTAGGTGGGTCTGCACACACAGCTATGCCACAACAACACACACACACAACCCCTGCCCTAAATTTGTCAGGCATCTCTCACAAACACTGCAAATTACTCTGACACGTAAATTACTGGAGAACTTATTTACTCCCTGCAGTTTTTCATAATCAATCATTTAGAATTACTCATGGGAAACCTGAATTTTTCATCATACTCTCTTATCTTTATGAACAGAATAAAGCAATTTTTCCCTTAAACATGCAACCAAAATTCACAGTGGTGATCACTTGTTTTCCAGCACCAAAACCAAACATGTTTGTCAAAATATCTGACAGGAATAGAGGTCCTGTTTGAGCTCCCACCCTGTAAACTTTGGTATACAAATACATTATTACCTACATGAATACATTTTAAAAGTACGTTGAGAAATAACCCAACTAACAAAATTAAGGACTGGAAATTTTCATAAATTGCACAGTAACTGGATATCCTACTTAATACTTATGTGGGCACATATGATACATTCAGAACAGTGATTTCAAGATATGAGAAATAAAAAAAATAAATGGGTGGTGAAAGCTGTCAATGTTTGTAACCTAGAGACTGCACTGCTGTGCTACCAGTGGGCATTGACTCATGATTATACTGTCTTTAAGTTACATTCTGACTGCTGTGTAAGTGTGCAAAGAATATGAAATAGAAGTTCTACAGTTGGAAATAGAAGAGGAAGGATCTGAAGATAAAAAGTACTGGTACACTAGTTTTTCAACACTGATCTATTTTTCTGCTTCTCAGTCTTTACCCTTATATAATTCCTACATCATAATCATTGTCCTTCCTTATCCTCACTCTCTCTGTGCCAAAATTCTATGTTTACATAATGATAAATATTAATTAACACTAAAAGACTAACTAAAAGCTGGATATGGAGTCTTTGGCTTGAATTCACATTGTTGAAGATTAAAAAATACAAATTAAAAAGTTACATCTTCAGATGTCTATCAATAGAAGCAGAATATTACCTTTATATGTCCTTTTATACTGCCAAGATTGTACATTCTGCAAGCTAAGACTAAAGTTCTATGTTAATTGATAACATAAAGCCTATTTTACTGGCAGAAGACATTGGCTGTACCCCTTTTGAAGAGCACCCTCAAAAATCTCAAATACACAGCCTCAGATTCTTACTATCCCCTACCTCCAAGATCTGAAAGCTGGATCAGCACATTAGCTACAGATCAGAAAGAACAAAAACATAGAAGTATTTCTTACTGAACTTACGTAATTTAACTAACCACCATACCCTTCTTACCCCATACACCTCCCTCAGACTGCTTTAGCATGTGCTTTCCTGGGCCACTCTGATGCAGCTCCTCAGAAATTCAATGTAATGCCACATCCATGACTACAGGTACCCACTGCACTTCAGTCCTCTCAAGTTCTCCGCTTGCTTTTAGGCACAGTTCACTGCACTGATGCTGACTTATAAAACCCTGGAAGGTCTGCTTGATGTTTTGCAAGATACACTTATGCTGAATGATTCATACCAACTGAAGATTTTGACCTACAGCTCTTCTTCTGCCTTACTAATACAATGAAAGGCCCTGTCTTGCTTAGAGCCAGACACTTCAAAATCATCATACCGTATTGTCCCAACTACCTGAAAAATAAGAAAGAAAAAAAAAATCCACCACATTGCAGACAGGAGGAAAACAAAATTTGGAAAAAATGACAGCAGGAATATAAGCATCAGAATCTTTGCTGGGGGATTCACATGGAGCCCTAAACACAAAGCCCAAGAACTACATCACCAACTACATACAGAGAGCTCAGGCTCCCCAGAGGCTTCTGGGTTTGCACTTTGTGAGAGCTCTAAAATCTTTTAAGGAGAGGGTAAGAAGCTAAAAACCTTGAGGACAAGGACTCATCACAGTTTGGCTTAGGGAATGTGCAGTGCAGAAAGGGGCTAATGTCAGCACAGGCCTGCCATGTGAGTACTGGTGTTATACAGCTCAAGTGTAGCTTCTAACAGCAGCACCATCACATGTGCTTGTCAGAAACCACAACCTCTTTTTTTTTGTTTCCTTTCACACCGCTTTCAAGAAAAGCCCTGAAAATTAGCAATTTCAAACCTCATATTTATAACCATTCCTAATTAATACTGTCATATGGCACAGTCAAACCTGTGACTCTGCTTCAAGCTGTTCAGCACTTCAGCTCATGTCCCAGCTTCAGGAATACTTTAAAAGAACCCAGATTTGCCTTGGAGGAGAAGTGAATGGAGGGAGACCCTTACTGCTACTGAATATTCAAAAAGCATGAGAAAAGGATCAAGGGAAAAAGTAACTTCACAAAATCACTTAGATTCCACTCAAACAGTTAAGGAAGCATTAGCAAATTATTCTGCATGGAATAATATTGCACACAGAAATGTGAAGGGCCTGATTTTGGTTCTTGTCCATCTTATCTCCCTCTTTCATTTCAGAAACCTCATACTGTCTGGATTTTTAACATTTTGAAAACTAGTTCAGCAGGATACCGGGGAAAAAACCTCAAAACCCAAAACCATCAATTTTAAATAATGGCAATAAATAACTGGGTGATCATCTAAAAGTCATTAAGATAATTTCCTTTCCTGCCTTACATGTCCGTCTACGTCCATATGGAAAATTAGCATGACAGTAAATGATGCTGAAGTGAATACATGCAGGCTCACTGGATGTGGGGATTTTTGTCAAACCATATATTTCAATATTCTGTAGATCTGTTTTCATTACTGTGCATGAATATCCAGTGGTAAAATACACTTCAACCAGAAAACAAAAATAACTCATGTCTTCTATGTAAGCAGCTGTCAAGCAGACCTCACGCCATCTATCAGCATTCACCATGTATAGACACAACACAAATATACAAACTCACATAATTTCTGAAGGAACTTCCCGTCACCCTCACAGACATAGATCTTGGTATTCATCGACAAAGATAAACAAACTGCACTCACATGTCTTCGACCGTGATATCCTTCAGGATCTGGCAGTAATCCACATTCCACACTGCCTGGTCGTCCCAAACTTTAGATGCCAGTAGAATTGCCCCCAGTACTATTCGCTTCCAGTTTGCTGGACAAATATCTATCTCTGCATAAGTTAAAAGTCTTTCAAGATATACCTGTGGAAACACATCAAAAGCAAGACTTGATCTATTTTGCTGTAAAGTAGAAATGAAAAAAAAAAACTATTCCCATTCCAGTAATTCTAAGATAGTGATCTACTTTCAAGATTCTTTTATTATAAAAGTTGTAGTTTTGAATACACATGTTAATGCCAGGCTCAAAATTGGATGTCATAAATCTGCTTTAGATGGCCTTTACCTTCTGATCCTATTACCCATTTCAAGAATCCAGACACCAGACTTCTAAATACACCATTTCTTCTTTAGCTGTGATTTCCCTCTGCCTGCCATCCTAAAGCTGAAGAAAACCTTAACATTATCTTATAATACTGTAAAACAAAATATCAGTAATTGTTCAAAAATTTGTTTTCCTTCTTAAGGAAGGCAAACTGTAATTTAAGCGCAAAATTCCAAATTATGTGTCAGGCCCATTACTAAAGATGGAAGTTTGACTTTTTACTCAGAGGATCATTCTGAATAGGCTTTGATGTACAAAATCTGGTATTGAGAGACGCCAGAAACACAAAGCTCAGTAAGGAGGTGGCACATGGATCTCCCCAGCGTCTGCACTACCTGGGGGTTCTGTGTAAAACATTGTCTTCTGCTTTCCAGGCAGCCTGTGTAAACAAGCCCCTTACACTCTATATTGCACAAAGCAACTTGTCAACTTTGCAAGCAAAACTGCTCCTCGGATTATGAAAATACAGTGTTCCCTGGAGTCATCCCTCAGAAGCAAAATCTCCTTTAAAGCAATACACTAATGCAGGGAGATTCGTAAGCAGAGAGCATATGGAAGCTGTAATACTACGCCACTCAAATTAGCAGATGAACTTAATTTGCTTCACATCAGTGCAGAATTTGACTCTCTAGTGTTAATGCAAACCTTTTAAATCCCAACTTTTCACATCCAGTTTTAGTAGATTTTGAATGAATAGTCCACATTTATAGATATATAAAGCATACAAAAATCAGAAAATTTATCCCTTCTTATATGCAGCTCTAGCTTAGAAAGAGAGAGAAAAGAAAAACAACTAAATATTTTGTGGGGGCTGAAATTCAAAGGCACTTAGACAATAAACGTAAACAGGTAAGAATTATATTGCAAGAAAAGACATAGAATCATAAAATAGTTTGGCTTGGAAGGACCTTTAAAAGCCATCAAGCTTCAACCCTCCTGTCATGGGCAGGAACACCTTCCACTAGACCAGGTTGCTCAGAGCCCCATCCAGCCTGGCCTTTAACACTTCCAGGGATGGGGCATCCACTTCTCTGGGCAACCTGTTCCAGTGCCTCACCACTCTGACAGTAAAGAATTTCTTCCTAACATGTAATCTAACCTCTTTCAGGTTAAAGCCATTTATCCTACCACTAAAAACCCTCGTAAAAAATTCCTCTCCAGCTTTCCTGTAAGCCTTAAGTACTGGAAGGCTGCTGCAAGGTATCCCCAGAGCCTTTTCTTCACAGCGAACAGCCCCAAATCTCTCAGCCTGTCATAAGAGAGGTGCTCCAGCCCTCTGATCAGCTTCATCACCTCTTCTTGGAATTGCTCCAGCTGATCCATGCCCTTCTTATGTTGGAGACCCCAAAACTGAATGCAGCACTCAGGTGGGGCCTCAGGTGAGCAGAGAGACAGAATCCCATCTCTCACCTGCTGGCCCCACGGTGCTTTGGATGCAGCCTGGGACACGTTTGGCTTTCTGGGCTGTGAGAGCACACTGCCAGGCCACGTCCAGCTCCCCCCACCAAACCAACACCCCCAGTTCTTCTCAGCAGGGCTGCTCTCAAGCCATCCTGTGTCCAGCCTGTATTTTGTGCTTGGGATTGCCCTGACCCACATGCAGGATCTTTCAGTCGGCCTTGCTGAACTTCATGAGTACTGCACAGGCCAGCCCGTCACGCTCATCAAGGTCCATCTGCACAGCAGATGAAATTACACCTCAGGAAAAAAGCAGCATAAACTTGCCACTATTTTCCCACTAGCACATACTTGAGAAATCAGAATTAAAAATTAAATAGGAGCTTGATAAGACACTATTCCTACACCACCTTCATTACCATATTGATGCATCTTCCAATAGCATGTTGAGGGTTGTGAATAATCACTCTTGCTTCCTTGGTGATAACTTGGGCTTGACTCCAGATACAGTTTGCTGGAACAAGGCTCTTTATCATCCTTCTATAAAACGGAGGACCATAAACAGCTCTCCATGAAAAAGGCACTTAGTGTAGCTTTCAAGTCCTTTCTTGAACATGCCTTAAATGAGCATTTTATTTTGTTCACTTGCTGCGGCCTCCTTGACTGAGTCTTGGGTTTTAAGTATATGTGTTCAAGTAAGAGAAGACAGAGAAAGAACAAGACTTCTTGCAGCAAACACTTATAAAAGTTCAATAAGGTCCTCAGCCAGTGTGAGAACTCACCGTAACCAAGGATTTGTGACATCATCAGTGTATCTTTGGGAGACATTAGTGTAGGTCTTCAACTTTTAATCAAGCTCACTCAGCTACACACACAGCCTTTCTTCTAGCTCTCCCTATCTCTCTCTCCCAGAGAGAACCCACTGATTGCAGATAGGGAAATTCAGGCAGAGGAAAGGCTGGTACATACTTGAGCTCTCACCCTGCTGATGTAGAGCAACCTCATAACAGCAGCACACACAGAGCCAAGCGAGCTCTGTCTCCAATGTAAATGTGCCAAAGTTCATTATTCCTGACAATTGGAGCTGGTTTCATTTCAGAGCATTTCAATTACAAGGCCCTAGTGGGACACAGCCCACGATGGGACATCAGAGTAGGACAGGTAGAGCCTGCCATGCACTCACTGCTGCAGGGGGTGCTTCTGGCTGATGCAAAGATGTGCTGAATCAGGAGAGACTTCTGGAGAAGGGCCAGGTGGCTCTCAGCCCATTTGAAGAGGAAGGCTGGTGGGATGGTTAATCACTATGCTACTCATCCCAAACAAACTCATGGCTGGTGGGAGAACACCACCTGCTTCTGCTGGCAAAAGCTAGTGAGTCTTCCCACACACAGAGGCAGGCATGCTCCACCTCAATTAAAAAAAATCACTGAAAATGTTGGCCCTGTAATGGTAAATGTGAGATATGGAAATACCATTTTGTATGCAATTATGTCTATACATTGAACAGTGTCTTAAACACAAGGGTCATTTCCTTAAATATGGGTTTTGTATTAAACAGACTGGGATTTTGAGTGTACTATGTGGTTCAGTGTATTTGTCTCTTGTAATGAATTCCACTGGCCTAATTTTCAAAAGCAAAACACTTCCTGCATCTTCTTTGGAATTAACTGCTATGAAGTCATATAATAAACCTGAATTTTAAAAGGCCACAGTAGAAAAGAATATTACAACCTGCATCCCAGAATGCTGGAATAAATTGGCTTTTATGTCAAAAGACAAAAAATGCTAAAG
The DNA here is from genome assembly GCA_013400235.1 of Oriolus oriolus. Lineage (NCBI taxonomy): Eukaryota > Metazoa > Chordata > Aves > Passeriformes > Corvidae > Oriolus > Oriolus oriolus. The sequence continues at coordinate 2,602,302 of VXBT01016245.1, read as the reverse complement.
AAACAATTCTATTTTTCTTTTATTTTTTTAAACATAAGTCTAAGAACCATCTCTCTTCTTGATTATTTTGGCAGGTGTTCTTTTACAGAACTAGAAGTAAAGAGCTTTTAGTGTCTAGAGGTTAAAACATTATTTGCCTCCACCAACTTTTAACAGCTGTATCCATGCTCAAAAATGGAACTAAAGCTTAAAACAAATTGAAGCCGTTACACCATTGCTACTTTTTCAATTTGCTTCACCCCTTGCAGCGCCTGAAAGTAAGCTTTTGTGGCAAAACTTTTCAGTATCTCTCTTTTAAACATTCAAAAGTGGAATCCCAAAAGACTCAGATTTATTCTGCCTTAATTTAACAACTAGTTCTGCTCAATCCCTTTCAGAGCATCCAAGAGCCATCTTCATCACATTTATCATTGCCCACTTAGTTTTATGACTGTATGTATAGATATTTTTTTCCAGAATGATAACAAGACTACTTATACAGATTAAAGTTACTGATGTAACATGAGCAAAAACTTTCAGTGGTTTCAAACAACACATCCTTCTGAATTCTTTCCAGCTTGCAAAGAACAAACACAACTCAGTGTTACTAACAAATACACTACAATATTCAAAACTCATTTGTACCATAATTCAAATCCTAGCTGAAATGAAAATACAATTCTGACTGGGAAAATGCCAATGGCCATTGGTCTGTCACTACATTTTTATTTACAAACTCAATACCTCAGAATCTGATACCTCCATTATTAGTCTACATTCTGCATTTGGGAATGAACCATATGATTTTACATGACTCTCATTCTAACAAGCTTTGATGGACAACAGTTGCACCTCATTGGAGACATTTTAATAACTAAGCACACCTCAGAAGACACAATGCACAGAGTTAAGATTTCAGAAGAGCAATACTGCATTATTATTTTCTATCTCTTCCCACAGACTAACACCAAGATTTCACAATGACTGACCTTTATACTTGGACTATCAGCAAATTATTATTTAACCATAAGTGAAACCAATTTGGTGATTTGCATCTGCTAAAAATTCATTTATCTGAATGAAAGAGAATTTATTTCTACTAATGAAATAAAATTACCACTCCATGGATATAGATAAACCCAAATTGGCTGGAAGTTCAATGAACTCTGGAGAGGTTTATTAGCTTAGATGTAGCACCACAGGAATGTAGTTCAATGGCTTCCAAAGCCATTTCAGGTTCAGCAGAAGTACAGAACTGATTTGTTTCAGCACGTATCTTCAGCTTTTAAACCTGCCAGACCTGAAAGAGCCCCATGCTGACCTAGTTTGGATGCCTCTGATCTTGACTCTGAGGACCTGGACTTGCAGTGGCAGGGCCGAGAACAGCATTAGGCCATCCATTACAACCACTAGTCCTGGGGGGCTTTTTGTATCCTAACACAGAACTGCAACATGGCACAAGCTATCAGGATCAGCAACAGCATCCAAGGTCCAGCACTGCTGCTCCAGCAGGGCCACTGCTGAGCTTGAACTAATCCCCAGGGTGGTTATTTGCAGATGGGTGAACCCATTCTGGACTTCCCAAGTGTTGAACAGTAACTAACCATAGTATCCAGTGTTGTCCCAGTTATCCAAGATGTCAGGCTCCCCATCATCCTGGAGAGTAGAGTGTTGGTTACACAACATCCCAATCAACTGAACATAAATCATTTGAAGAAACTGAAAACTAAAGATAGCACTGAAGAGTTCAGTTTTAATTAGTGTGAAACAGCATCTCATGTTTCCCATCTCAGAGGCTATTCTAGCAGACTTTGGACACTATATAATATATTCAAGTAGAAAGAAAAATTAAAATCCTGGAGAAGGTTTCTTTCTCTTTTTTGCCCTCTTCAGGAGGATATATAGCAAATATGAAAGTGTCAAATAATTTCATTTCAATATTTCACAACCACAAAAACAACTCATATTTTTTTAAAAGCTATGGGGTTCTTATAGAAATTTTGCTTCTTTTTGTTACTTCATCTTGAAGCTGTTCAACACTAACCTCCAATACTCCACTGATACCTCTTATCACATTGGAGTTGTAGCCGAAGCACTAAAAATACAACTGTTCTTTTTTTTAGGCTTCCCTAAAACAATGGAGAAGGTTTTCTGTGGAGGTTATGAAATTTCCATCCTCAGAGAAACTCAGAACTCAACTGGTCAGGCCCTGATCAGCCTGGTTGTGCTTTGAGAAAAGGCCAAACCAGACATGACCCCTAGAAGTCCCTTCCAACCAAAATTATTATGCAATTATATTTGTATGCAGTACTAGAATTTCCTGTGGTGCCACAAGAAGAGGTCAGGAGTTGCGTGTTGCCCCCAAGGAAGCTGACTGGGAGTCTCAGTACATTCAAGGGAAGGGCAATCACTGAGGAATGTCACTGACATTACTAGAATAATTCTGAGTTTTGAGGCAGCAGCAAGAGCAAAGCATTATCTTCTCCCATGCGGTTTTTATATGACTTTATGCCAAATTCTATCTCTATTTTACCAATAAAACACTAGTGGCTTAATTTATTTCTCACTTGATTTACATTGACAGAAAGGAGACAATGGCTTTGCTATTTTAATTACTATAATTGAGAATCTACAAATTAACCTGTATTTGCAAACACCTCCTTCCCTCCCTCACCAGGTAACCCATACGGTAAATTGCAGCAGCACAGAGTAACTAACAAAGATATTTCCATCCCAACATACTATAGAGAAATACAGAGTCATCTCTCTTTAATGAGAAAACTTCAGTGTGTCATAATGCATTGAAATTAAAATGATATCTTTATGGAAAAGATTATAATTGGCAGTCGGTCTCACACAGCCAAATCACAGCTCTAATCCAATCACTAAATTGCCATATGCTCTGTTCTAAGCAATCAGCCAGTTCCCTACCACGACTCTCCAGAAATAACTGTGGTTTGCAATTGCCCAGCTGGGCATTTAAAATGTTCTACAAAGGTCTGGTGCCACCCATTTGGTGGAAAAGGACATCACATCATTGTGGTCCTTGCAAATTCATCTCATTTTCATTTCTGAGACCAAATGGTGAAAAGAAGTAACAAAAGTAGCCACAGAACTATGGAAAAAGGTGAGCAACTGCAAAGTACCATTACAGATATTTACAGGAAGCACTAATGGAACTGAAAGTCACACATCTCCAGGTTTGCCCCCTAATTACTCATTTTAAGACAAATACCTATAATCCATGCAAAATGCACTCAAACTGTAAGGCAACATTGACTTTCCAATCTAAAATTGGGATCAGTATTCCTTCTTTGCCCACACAGGAGCCCAAGAGGCATCACTATACACCCACTCTTTGAATGTCCTCTTCTCTTGCACTTAAAAAGAATTGCCTCTCAATCCCCACTTTAAATGTTATCTTTTCATGAAGTGCATATCCCAGCAACTCTAAGGCAAGAATTGACTAAAGAGATGTGTAAGTATGAACTGATAACCATTCATGTGTTGTACATTAGACTGTAATGAAAATATAAGAATAGCCCTAAAACCGGGTGCCAGAATCTGATCCCTTGTCTCACCAGAGCCCAGATCACAGGTTCCTCCTCGCCTCCTCCAGAGTGTACCCTAAGCCATGTCCAGCTGCCAGGGGGTTCAGGATCGACAGCACAGGTTGAGGGGCCTTCTGTCTACACCTTGGAGACCTTCTTCTGATGTGGCCAAGTGCTGGGCTTTGGCCACCTCCCCAGGAATGCTTGAGGACCAGGACAAAGGTGGACACCAACAACACTGGACACACACAACATTCCTCACGGGTTCCTCACATAAGACAGAGCCCAGCTCCACTGCCTGGCCTTGCTCACACCCAGCCATGCTCAGGCTGCCTCACGGTCACACCAGGCAACAAGCACTGCTTTGGATTGTACTCCAAGGTCTTCAGGGAAACCTGCATCTTCCACCAGCTGCATAGAGGTTGGTAGTTACACTGGGGCAGCTGAAAAGGACCTCTGCAGATCAAGTGTCTCTATGGACTCTGGACACCTTTTGTGTTTTCTTTTCCTTTTAAACAAGTATCAGATTTTTTATACATCAACTGAAATACACTTTTTTAATAAGGTATTTTACCTTATTCCAAGGTAAAAATACCCTAGTGAAAGGAAATCAATAAAAAACTTTCTCTGTTCTTCCAAACATACAGAAAACAAAATTCTCTTCAAATACGATAATTTTCACAACACAGCTCAGCAGACTCTTTACCTAGTTGCTGAAAATGTGACCAAAGAATATAGAAAGAACTCAGGAACATCTGGCTGGATTAATTAAATCCCTGTTTCTCATAAGGAGAATTTATTCTTACATACTTCAAATTTAAAATTCCCCAATATCCAATCCCCTCAGTCACAGTATGAACTTTGTAAAGTATTTCAAAAGCATGCTCCTCTGAACTTCTCAGAATAATTCAGCTCATGTACTATATGTATTTACATATCACTGGTATCTGATCTGCCTACAGCATACAGATCCAGCATATTTGCAAATGCAAAATGTGTCCCCTCTGAAACTACTACAGACACAGAAGTATATTAAAACAGCCTTAAATTTGGCCTATTTTCAAAACACTCAGAAAGTCGTGCCAAGGCAAAGCAGAAAACTTGGACCATTCTGCTCTTCAGGTCTAATTCATAGGATTGTTTTCACAGAACAAAAGAATAAAGCATAAATATTTAATTCTCCTGACATGCAAACACTGTATTGTTTTCCTCTTCGTATGGGTAACACTCCTGTTCACATTCTTATTTGCCATCCAATTAGTAGGTTAACACAAGCACAACTTCCCACCTCTGCACTGGAGGAGATGCTGAAGAGAAGACAGGCATTTCTCAGTTTTAGTAAAGGTGGGAATACTCCGGGGCAAGATAGACTTTTCTCAGTAAGTCAGGTCACAGAATACAGTTATGCTGTTCAGTGGGATTAGAACCACTATTTGCAAGCTTTAAATTGGCAAAATAATTCTTAAAACTAATTTTATTCTTATGGTATTATTTTATAAATAAATAATGTGAATTAGTATTTAATTGTTTCAACCTGAGATTTTAATTTTCCACCTATCAGTATGGGAAATCTCTTGGCAGCTCTGGAGGCTGTGTGAAAATTAAATTTTTTGTTTAATTATAAATTGGTTTTGCTGTAATAATGGAGGCTTTAATTGAAATATTTTAATTAAGTGCTTGAAGCCACACGCCAGCTTTTTGCTGCAGAATAGCTCATCTCAGAGTCTGGAGTTTCACATTTACTCAGTTCCTGTGCTGAACACAGACTGCTGTAGAACTAATTGTTACTGCTGCTTCTACCTGGTTAATGCCTGTACCAAGGCAAACAGTGGGTGCATTCAACCACACACTTAGGACCATGTTAATAATGTGGGCAGTAAAAAGGGGTGCTTAGAAACGTTTAAAAATAATTAGAGTGAGTGAAAGAAAGATAAGGCTGTAGCATCTTGTTCAAAATGTCTCTGATCCCCACACTTCCTGCCTTCTGGCAACCCTCCCACGAAGAACAAGTGGCAGACAGGGCTATCAGATTGCTCTCTGATGGACAGCCAGACAATGGCAAAACATAAGCTCCAGCAGCGAATGCTGATCTCTTCTTCTCCAGACAGGATATCAAAACTGAAAGCACTTGCTGCTCATAAACAGCAGTATCAACATTATTAAGACTTCAGGAGTGTGGGAATGGGGAAAGGGTCGACTGCTTTTTCACTGATTAGTTTCCACATAGGAGTATTTGAAAAACAACACAATCTGTGTCTGGGGCCCCACCTGATGATAGAAACAAATAAAGAAATGGGATCTACAAGTACAGAGGAAACTGAGAGCAGCAGCAGCAGGATTTCATACTTGTAAAACACTATGTGAAAACTCCGAAGGTTTCTGAAAAGAGGGGTCAGGCAGGTGTTATTATCCTGACAACACAGACAAGAATAGCAAAAGGGTAAACACTGATCACCTGCACCAAATCTATCCATAAACATCTGCATGGCTGCTCTGAGAACTAGGCTCTAATACATTTTCCTTTGAGAACTAGGCTATAATACATTTTCCTGTTACCATTGTTCTGGGTAAAAAAAAAACCAAGTCACCTAAGTTTTCAAGCAGTAACAACTATGGAAACTGCTTCTGCAATATAACAAATTAACTAAAAACATCTATACTTCATTGGAGATCACACCAAAAGAGTTACTCGAATGGAAACCACACAAGAACCAGAAGAGGCAAGGAAGTAGTTATATAAGGCTTGTGGGAAAGAACTTTCCATATATTGCAGTAACAGAAAGGTGATGCTATCAAAAAAAGAGAAAAAAAAAGCCCCCTTCCTTCCTATTAAACAGTGCCCTCACCGATCAAATAACATAAGATTGAATAACATAAATACAACAAGGTATTTGACAGCAGATTCATTAAATTACAGAAGAACATAGTGATTCACACAACATATCTTGTCTCCAGCAGAAAAAACTTAGGAAGAAAAGGAAGAAGGACAAACACTTATGTCTTTTCAGAAAAAAATAACGGCTGCATCAAGCAATCAGGTAGAGGAATACTACAAAATGTAAGGGCGGAGCACTACAGGATGTTTCTTGCCCTATTTCTCTCATATTCCTGTTCTTTGCTGGCTACTACAATTCATTCTGACTGTCTGAAGGTGAAAAGCCTGCCAACTAATCTTAGAAGCCAAGGGAAATAGATTAACAGAGGAAATGAGTAGGCCTGGGCTTCAAAATTCACCTTCTCCAATTTCCCCTTCTTCCATCTAAAACATATAATGAAGCTGTTATGAACGCACATGTTGTAGTGGTAAAAAACCATTTTGTTATTTTGAAATCTCTGAGTGAAGAACATGGCCAAAACTGTGACTGAAAGCTGAAGAGACTTGTCAGAACTGGCAGGATATAAATTTCAAGAAAATTAAGAAATTCCCAGCTGGTGGAGATCACTTTAGCTCTTTTAATCCACATTGCTATGCTCATCCACACCAGCTGAAAATTTGAACCTGCTTTTGTGTTGTTCTATTTTTAAGCAGCTAAACTTCAGACTTGACTACAATTGTTCACTCCCATGACAAGTATAGTGGAAGTAGAAGAGAGCCAGTATGTCCCAGTCACTCACTGAATCCTTCATGTGCCTGTCAACTCTTATTAGTGCTATCAAATTACCTACAGCTGTTCCTAAGTCTCTTCTGGGAGCTTCAGTGATACAAAGCAAACCCCTAGAAAGTTGAAGCCTTTCTGCTTTTAACATTCCCTCATGTTCAGAGCACCTATGCCACCTACATTTACTCTGAGTCACCGTGGTGGCCTGTAACACTCTCACTCCTGAGGGCAGGACCCCAGGTTTTGTGTCACATGTTACCCAATCTCTTCTTCCATCACTTACTCTACCCACAAAAGTGAACTGTGGCATCTCTTCCCATCAAGAAATTTCCTTGGTCTCCACAGTGAGAAAAAATTCCCTGGCAGCACCTAGATCTATTAAATCATACAAACCCAATCTCTGAGAACAAAATCGGGTCTGTCAGATGGCTGATGTCATCCCTCAGACACTCACCAGGGTGACAATGGCACATTCAGCAGTCAGTTGAGCAGCACTGAACAACGTCCGGACAAAGCGGTAAATCTGTTTCTGCTCCGGGTCATGCTTGTCATAGTCTGGTGGCACTTCGGATTTCTAAGGAAGAAATACTTCCAAATAGGTGACTGAAACAAAATGAAGCAGACAGAAAAAAAAAGACAGTTCACATGAAAGGGAAGGAGAGGCAGATGAACTTACCGAAAGGGGATGAAGGTTTTCATCAAAAATATCTAAGAGCATTCTTCCGTCTGTGTCCCTAAAAAGTATTAAAACCAAAGTACTGTCATTATCTGAGCACACAGCACACAACCCTCACAGACACAAGTGCGCCATTAAAACTCCAACACTCCCCACGCTGTGGGGTGCTTAGAAACACTGATGAAATGTGATTTTCAAACAGAAGTTGGACCTATTCTGCCATACGGCTCTCGTGTAATATGAAATTCATATTACAAAGCATGCTAAAACACTCAGCTTTCAGAGCCCAAGATACAAAACTGTCGTGCTCGTTACTGTGAGGCTTAAGAAGTACTACTACAAACTTGTGATAAAAATCAGCCCAGCTTACTCTCCTTTTTTTAACTTAATCACGTCCACCCCTGCAATCTCTTAGCTCCTCCTCCTCCATTACCGACATCGTAAATGCTTACTAATACGCAATGCTATTTTTACAGTAATATTTTAGTTAATACATACATGCTTCACTTTTAATTTATTTAGAAAACCCTATCGTACTAATGATTTCTGAAAGCCAAAAGAAGCACATACGAAAAAATTCAGACAAAATTATATTCCTATTCACTAGTTTGTTAGATGTTTCTCTGAAATCCCTGTAGCTCAGTATCAGCATGCATGTTGATGCAGCTTCACAAGCCTAACATCCAAGATGCAATATAAGATTTTTGCGGTATGTAACTTTGGCAAGGACACTAACAAACACAAAAGCAAGGGGTATAACTGTATCAGTTAGAACTGGCACTTTCTGGACAGATGCATCCATGTGACCTACTTATTACAATCCCATCTTTATTTTTAGCATCCCTGGTACCCTGATCATACAGTTCTTAAGAAACAAACCACTGAATATATTTTCTATCTTTACTCAGCAGCACGTGTCTCTAAGAGCATGCAAACCACAAGTTTTACAGCAGATTCATGTCTGCAAAATGCATTTATTAGCAGCTAACATTTAAACCTCAACATCTGAAGGTGCCATTTTTTCTACTAAAATGGAGGTTAACACTGGAAATAAACACATTTTTAAATATAAAAAAAGAGGAGTACCTAAATTAAAACGAAAAAAACCCCTGGACTGGGGTAATTACTAGAAAATTCCTATCAGCAAGGATTTTAGGGCAGACTCTTTTACGCCTACCTAAAGAAAGCCAGTATCTTAATGCAGTAGTAGTCTCCCTGACATGATGGGTGTGCTACAGTAAACTGTGGCACTTCACAATGCAAGCGGAAATCATTTCCTATTTTATTTCTTCAGGTTGTAGCTGCTGTATGCTATGAAGTCACATCTGACTGCCCTCAAAAATCTATTTAAATAAAACACTTGAGAGGTTTTTGTCTTCACTACAATTCACATTGTACTCTTTGAAAAATGGACCATCTACTGATTACCCAAGCATTCTTTATGGCTAGTTTTCTGAGGTTTATTTTATTTTATTTCTTTAGCAAATTCATCAATGTTTCTGCATTCCTTCAAAAACAAGATGGGTGTTGTTTTGTATCACTTGTTGAATAGCTAAGACAACAAAACATGCAGAAAACTGATCAGTATAACTATGACAGGAGACACTGGGAAAGGGAGGAATGGTAACTAGAATGTTACAATTAAATGAAATGTGAGAAACATGTGAAGAAATATTATATTTCATGTATAGCTTCTCCAAAAAATTAGACTCGTAAGAGTTTGAAATACTAGGAAGTAATTTTGTTTTAAGTCTCCTATGCAGGAGAATAGGACCAACTGAATACTGTCCAAAAAGAATTCTTCTCTGGAAAAGCAGATGCTTCACTCATTTTCTGTCAAAACGAACCCTGAGTCTAAGAGTCACAGTGGTTTCATACTCCCCATCCCCCATAATGAACCAAAATCTCCCACATATGTCAACAACTTCCTTTTCGCCTATAATAGCAGGAAACAGAACATATGTTTTGCTCTTGCTGTTTCAGCAGCAAGCACAACTCAGTGCTGTTATCACATTGTCCCTCCATTCCTAAATCAGAAACAACCCAAGACCGAACAGTTGTTTCACATCCCTCCCTGACACACGTGAGCCTGGCTCCAGCACCACTGCTGGGACTGTCTGTCCCAAGCGCAGGCACAGCACTTCCCCACTCTGGGCACATTCCAGAGAAAGCAGCAGCAACCAGTTTCCTGAATAAATCACCTCTCCATCCCAAAAGTGAAAGGACAGATAGCAACTTTCCCAAGAAAGGAACAGTCAGAATGCATTTGTTTTCGAGATTCTGACACAGGACTCTTTATTTTATAAAGGTTTGGTCTCTCTGTCTACCAGTTGTAGGTCAAATTTACATCAACCTCTGCAAGCCTGTGAATGGGCATCATTTACTGCAGACAGGGATCAGCTCCATGGCAATCAGCACAAAGAAGTCTGGCGTATTGGATGCCTTTGGCTCCGGACTCTTCCTGCTCACTTAAGAGCTCTTACTGAAGTTTGTTACCCTTTGCAGTCTCTAATGTGCCCCATTCTCTCAAGCTTTTCACTCAGCTGCCATGGTATTTAGCAGAGCACTTAATAATTTATTTCCACAAAACTTTGGAGTCTGATTATGTTTAAGATCTCTATTATTTAGTCAAGCATAGCAAAAATTGACTAGTTAACCAAACTAATCCAGGGACCATGGAAAAAAGGGGGAAAAAGGAACCACAGATGGATAAACAAGTAATCCAAGCATGACCACTCATGCCTTATTTCCTGGTAAATGAGATTAAAAGTTCAAGAGAAGATTTCACTCCAACTTTTGCTTTATATATTGTCATGTTTCAGTCCAAGGCCCACTGATGTCTTGGAAAAGAGCTTTCAGCGGGAATCAAGCCTTAAGCCTCTCTGCCCTTGTGCACATTTAAAGGTCTCTCTTGAGATGCCAGCCTTGTTTCAAGAAGTGTGATGGGTTCCAGTGACCTGAACCACGGTCCTGAATGACATACCAGCTGAACTTTAAACTTATGAGTAATTCCTTTTATACTAGTCAGACTTCTTATGGTCCAGAAGAAAAAACGTCTAAGTGGCTTGGTAAATCAAGCTCTAAGCCAAGTTCTCTGAAAAGGCCAATTGAAAAAGCATGGACACACAAGTCACTTAAAATATTTATACAATCTCTCCTTAGAAATGTCAGGAAATATTATTTTAGGATACTGTGATGTATCACGAGGACAGGGAATTTAAGATACAAAAGCACAATTCAACATTAAGAAAGCTCTTTTATGTGCCAAGTTACTTTTTAGAGAACCTTTTTTCTACTCAATTTCAATCAACTTGACTGAGCAGAGATCTAAAACATACTACACCAGAAGAGATAAGCCAGGACCTGCTCTGTTTCTGAGGCATCTTGAATTACATCTGTTCTCGATGTCACTCACTGTATAATTCATGGGTTTTATTTCAAAATCCATTAGTTAACTGATCACTAATATGCGCAGTTAACTTTACAAAGGTGCAGCTAAAAGTATAAAACTGAAAGACACTATTCATATTTTTGTATACATAATTGCAACATACGCAACAATGCAGAAGTGCCCAATATACAACCAATATAAGTGCATATAAAACCAAACACTGAATCATCAGAGCTTTCCAATGCTGAGCTGTACTTCCAGATTTTTATGGTAGTTAATCCTCTAATTTTAATTTTTCTATTTAAAATAATATATTTAGAAAATGCCTGTGTTTCTTATCACTAGCATGGCAATTAAGAAAACTACTACCCAAAAACATTTTGGAAGAAATAAAACAGATTTTTAGGGTTTGAGCAGTTCACTTGTTTCAATAAAAGATATTTTCAGTGCAAGATTCCATTATTCACATACCTGTTTTTGATGTGGTAATATATTGCAAGAGCTACACTGTAAAGAAAAATACAGAGTTAGTATCTCAGGACTGTCATACTATATCTTCTGTCATATTACATGCAAATTCAAAACCTAGCACAAAGCATGACAAACAGTATATGATCAACAGCCTATTTTCTTTTGTTCGCTCTTAGATACCAGGAAAACTGCTGTAAACAGACCATTTTATAATATTTGTTTTGCACACTCCAACCACACGCTTTTTACTAGTAATTAAGTACTTTACAATAAACTTCGTATTTCACGTATCAAGTTGCACACACTTTCCATTTAATGCCCTGCTCCACTAAACGGTTAAACTCCTGCTGACTTCCAGGGTGGAAGACAAAGCATCACAGGCATTGGACATTCTCTTTAGTTTTGCTAATGCTGCCAGGTTAACATGAAATGTTTTAATCACCATTGGCTTATGACTGTATATTTAAATCCAGTAGCTTGTGTCTGTCTTTATGTAGCTGCTCAAACAGCAGACTCAAACACCACGCTCCTACAGTTTTATGGCATCAAGTTACTTATTTTAACTCAGGAAAGACGACTCCCTGAATAACTTACTGCATTATGCATTTCCCCTACTCTCAACCACACACCAAAGCATCCCTGTTTATATTCTGCACACAGACAAAGAGTGTCCTTATATTCACAGAAAGTTAAGATTTTGATTACATACACAGCTAACTGATCTCATTCACATTTGAGATGGAAGAAAATTAAAACACGGATTCTTATGATTATCCCACAGTTTCCAACTCACAACTCATGCTTTACTCACAATACACTTTTATTGAAGGATGAAGCTCAGCCAGCACTCTCCCTACTTATTGCAGCAGCATAAAACCAATCTAAGCTAAACAGGAAGGAGGATGGAGGAGGGAATTCACTCATTCTCTTTGCAGATAATTTGTTTAGTCAGTGATTCACTGTAAGATGCTTATGTCTTATACTGATGCAAAATTCCCCTCTTTTCTTTTCCCTAAAAGACCTTTTAAGAGTCAATTGGTTGCTCTCTAAGTCTATTCCAGAATTTTTACATCAAAACTGAGATACTGAATGTTAGGAAAACAATATGTTAGAGCTAAAACATTTGTAGCATTTAAAATTATTTCACGTTTGGTTGGGGTTTTTTTTTGAAGAGCCATATAGTAGAAAAAATTTTTCTCATTTGAAAGGAAACGTATTTTACTAAACTTGTATGAGCTTTTACCTGGTTGCATTAGAAGTTTTTAATCATAAGGAGATTTTAATCATAAATGCTTTTTTAATTTGACTTTTTTCTATAGATATGTATTTAAGGAATCAAGAGATACTACGAACCATGGACATTTAAAGGCCACAAGTGTTACTGAACACAAGAAAAACCCACATTTATGAATGAATTTAATTTGACTGAAAGCTATTCACAAAATGAATTAGTCCTAAAATTTAATTTTAAATTATGCTCCTGGGAACACACTTGCAGCTCCAGTTCACTTTATGAAAGCAGATGCAAGAATCTATGTGCACAGCTCTGTTTGGTGCCCATATGGTTGCCTTTGTAACAAAATGTCAAATTAAGTTTAGAAAATATTTACTATTTAGAAATCTGTATCAGAATCTGAAAGTCTCTCAGGGCTGTAATAGAATAACTCATTGAAGTTTCATTTTACGTTTCATACGCTGGTTCAGCTGGCACTAAGTGTGCAGCAATGATGGTTATGGAGCTTTCCATCACCCTACCCCAGCCACCCCTCCTGCTGCAGATGCTGCAGTGGATACAGCAATATTTTAAACACATCAGCGCATAACATGACCCAGAAGAGATAAATGAGCTGTGCAAAATGCCTCCCTCTTAGATTTACCTATGTGCAATAGTCATTTTCCTGCAGAGACTGCAAGGTGTGGAGAAAGAAATGAAGTCATACTACAAAAGCAATAATCCTACAATCTTCTCACCCCTCAATCCATTAAATATGCAGCCAGACAGAAGATGCAAAGACTGTGTGCCAGAGTCCAGCTTCTCACCCTCTGTAGTACCTTTTCAAGCCCTCTGACCCCTCGCAGCTTCCAACCCTTCCCAGGCAGGCAGCCTGGCCTCAGCCCTACATGACTCCCACTCAATCCCAGCACCAGCTCTTCCAGCTCTTCTGCTCCCTACAACTCTGCCCCCCACCATGCACCCGAGCCTCTCCCAAACACACCCCCACACCAGCTCATCGTTCTGCGTCCTTCACAAGGCTGCTGCCAGTCACTGTGACCCCCCCGAAAATGCTTCTTGGCTGCTGCAGCTGAACCCATCTCTTCTTCCCATGAGCAGTGGCAGTTCTGATGCAAAAGGGGACTCAAAACCCACCCAAAAGGCTGCACTTATTCAGCATACAAAGGATTTTAGAGCAGAAGAGTATGAGATTCAAGGAGGAGAAAAATCTAAACACCTCAGAAGTGAAAAACCTTTTTCAAGTGTTAATCAGAACTATTTTTAAGTTACTAGTGACAGAAACCTGAAGAAAAGCAAGACTATATTCCAGGCAGAAATAGCTGATGAGGAATCAGGTGTCAGTTTAACTACAAAACATTTCTCCTCTCCTCTCTTTTCCCTTTAACAGAAAAATTAAGGACTGTCTAAGTGACCAACATTACAAACTCCTTTGGATGTGTTAGTCTGAATAACTTGTCTCTCATGTAAACACCTCTGCAGCAGAGATACTGTCTTAATAAATTTTTGCATTTGAGCACACCAAGGTAACCAGCCTACAGACAACTCAAGAGAGGCTATCAGCAACCATTAACAAAGAGCATAAAACGCCTGAGCATTTGGTGTCTCTTTATTTTCCCCTTACTGTACAAAATGTAAAGAACAATACTCTACAAATACCTAAAAAAAGGCACCAGTGAAAGTTAAAATGCTCATCTGAGACATCTCCCAGTAACACTGGAGCATGACTGTTTAAATAAATTTATTAGTTCAAAACCTAAAACCTTTGACGCTTGCTTATTAATGGTTCAGAAATATGTATACAAAAATACACATAAAATGTAAGTTCTAGCAAAAAATAAATACATTGTAAAACCCACCATTTGATGGTATACTTGAGGTTTGGTTGACTGACTGTGCTGTCATCCAGGAAAATAGTGGAGCAGGAACTGTACTTCCTTCTCAACTGCCCAGGAGGATGCTAGGAAAAAACATGCAAAAGAACAATGGCAGTTATGTAACACCAAAGCATTTTTTGGAGGAAATGTAAGAATTCAAAAAAGACAAATTTCTGTCTTTCACAATGACGCACACAGTAATGTGATCACATTTTGAAGCAGTTCAGAAGGTTCAGAAATAATTAACAGTGCAAAAGTCACAACAATCTCTGCCTGAGACTTGCTAATGCTTTCAAGTCCCGAATCCCCTGCATCTCTCCTTCCCCCCACGCAAAAATTTTTCTGTGGGCTTACTCAAATATATACACATACTTGGAAAGCAAAGATGAACAAGACCTATATTTCTGTCCTCATTCCAAAAGAGTAAATGGAAGAGTGAAAAAGAAATCATGTTAGCAATGAAGATTGGTTTACCAACAGATATAAAACCATGCTTGCAGAAAAAAAAAATTTAAAACCCTCAAGAAAAGCTCCTAACAGAATGAAGTAGGGGAAAGAGGTCTTTACAGTAGAACTACTAATTTAATAAGGAGAATTCTGAAACAATAATTAATCAGTAATAGATTGTTACCAGAAAGGAAGAAAACTGATCAAAGGACAGAAGAAAAGTATATAAGCAAATAAAAAAAAAATTCTTAATAGAAAAGGTTTTCAATATATTTCAATCATATTTCTGCACTACCATAGAAAAACATTGGAAAACTCAGCCAAAAAACTGACATTTTCCAACACTACTTATTTCTGAACATTTTTTTGCTGAGAGGGCTTCTCCTTCAGCTGTTTAGAGTAGCCAGCACTCCACCAGTCTAGAGAGAACAGTTTCATCACGTCAGCTAATAGCTATCACAGTCCTTAATACTCTTTGATTTTATCTTTGCTTACTCCATCTACACTAGCAAATAACTTGACCAAGAATCTGTGTCAAGAAAGTTAAGACCAGTCAAATTACACATTTAACACACAACAGAATAGGTTTAAAATTCAGTTGGCACATCCACATGGAAATTTTAATTTGTCTTACAATTAATGCTGTTTCCAGTGTTTCAGTGGAGAGACCAATGTCAGTATCATCAGCAGAATTTACAGGTATTTACCAGCTCAGAGCAACTGAGTATCCAGGATACGATCCTGTGACTCCTACCTCAGTACATCTTCCCCTGCCCAATTTCCAAAACAGATTTCATTACCAGTGCCAGCATCCATCAGCTCACTAACACTCCACTTTCCATAGGCAGCCGACTCCTTAACAGCACTCATTACACAGACAGACAGACTCCTGGCAAAACCTACACACATCTAAGTCATCTTTCTGTATTTCCCAGCTATGAGTGAAAAAACATACAAAGTCTTCTGTTAATTGAAAAAAAAAAAACCCCAACATTATCTGAAGCTGTCACAATTGCAGAAACATGACGCTCAAATTATCTGAAAGCTTACCAACAAATTCTATCAAGGTCCTTCACCCGACCAATAAAACTGTTGGCTGAACTGCTTTTCTTGGAAGTGAAAAGGTTTACTGAGAAAATGAAAAATGCCCCTTTTCAAAAATCCTCCAGGACATTGGAAAGGTACTTTGGAAGCTGACAATCCATCTACCTTCCAAGCTACTGTATGTTAAGCAAGGCAACAAAGAGAAAAATCAGAAGCATTGCGAATATTAATGTCATAAAATTTACTATCTAGCAGTGATGCATACAGAGAGAATTACTAGGGGACTGGTGACTCATAGCTCTTATTCTATCACAGTTTAGTTTAAATACCTGCATTAGTCTGTTGAGTACCTTCCATAGGCATGATAAAAGCAAAGCAACTTAAAAACAGCAAAAATGAGACTAGTGGTTGCGGAAAAAAAGGGAGATGTACAGATATCTCAGTGTTGCTATTAAAAAAAAAACAACACATGGAAAGTTTTCTTTCTGCATAGTAAGTGTCAACATGTTTTAAAGGTTTAGATAAAATTTAAGATAAATATACTGGATTCATTCAAGGGAAGCACAATTAAAAAACAGAAAACAACTCTGTAGCAACACCACTATCAGATTTAAATTTTCTTATGTAAACAGCACTCTAACGTTTGACACACGTCAATAATTAGAGCAACACACTTTATTTCTGAAACTACCACATCACAGAACTCTTCTTGGATTTTCAGCCCACATCACACTTTGTTAGGCCCGGAACTTTTCACACTTCAGGAAAATACATGGTGTCTCATGCCTCACTTTCTGTTCACAACAACTTGCCAGGAAAGAGCAGCTCTCCCAGTCAGAAGAATGGTGCCAAATATAAACCTACACCCTCGGGTACACCTGTGCCATGTGAACAACTGACCCGTCAGCTGGGAGATCAACATTCCCAGCTTCTACTCTGATGTCCAACTGCAGCCATATGATGCAGCAGGTAACAGAATTTTTGCCTTTTCCAAATTGCTGGAAAACACCCTCAGTTTCATATTTTGTCTTAACTAAGATGGGAGACATCTGAAGTCCCACAGTTCAGTCAAACAGACTTTTCTGAGCCCCCATAAAATGTTGCGCAGGAACCTTCTCCATCCTTGCAAGGGACAAAAGAGGTTACTGAGCATCAGCTCAGCATTCAGCACGGTCCCAAAGACAAACTCCCTTCTGTGTCCATTTCAATGGGATAAGTCCGTGACCAAAATTGTACAGGAGCTTAATGCCTTTGTATTTCAAATCCATCAAAGCTGACCACAAAAACTCTCTCATTTAGACAATTCAAAGAGGGTCTTATTAAGAAAAATCAGAAGAGCTGAGAATGACTATAGAGCCTTTGGAGAAATTAAACTAAACTCTCTAATGAGCTCCTTCTAAAGTTCTATCCCACCATAAGGCTGACACAGGGAAAAGGACAGACTGGTACAGCTCCTTCTGTAAATCTTCATATGCAAATACGAGCATAGGACATATGTGGAGCCTTGACAACCTCTGCTATTACAAATATTTACAAACTCAAAGCCCCTCACTGGTATGAAGTGGGATTCACTTTACAGGTATTTTGAGTAGCCGCAGTACTATTTATTTACCCAAGCTGAGATTCCGTAGATGTCACGCCTCTCAACTTCAGCAAGACTTCCAACTTCATCTCACATAAAATTCTCAAAGGGCAAACCAAGGAAAATATGGCAGGTAAAAACTACTTGGAAAATTATATTCTGGTTACCCAGGGATCACTTTCAGATTGGGAGGTTGAAGTAAGGGACATTCCACAGAGGTCCGGTCTACGCCATATAAAATACTGAGCAATAACTTTGATCACAGTATCGAGGTACTTTTTATTGAATTTGCAGCTGACATTAACTTGGAGAGGACATTTTCTAAAAAAAAAGGAATATATCCATAGAATTTATAGAGTGACCATGTATGCAACACAGTAGCGCACCTGTCCACTCCGCTCATCTGGAATTTCATGTCCAGTTTTGGACACTGTTATTTGAATAAAGATGAATTTATTTCAGAGACTCTGGAGGACAGAGAAGCAACATCAATCAGAGATTTGAAGAACCTGATTTACAAGGGAAAGCTGGCAGGCTGGAAAGGTTTTCTCCAGGAACAAAGCAAAAATAATGGCCTTAAGTCATGTTGAAGGGAGTTCCAAAGAAGAGGAAGTTGCTCTCCATGACCATTGTGAATGGGATAAGAAAGAGCAGGCTTATGAAACTATGGAAAATTACGACTGGCCATGAAAGTGGGAGAGGAGGCGATGACAAAAAGACCCCAACCACCGTTTTCTATTAGCAGGGATAGCTTAAATGACTTGAGCAGTGATAGAATCTCCATCACTGAAAGTTGTAAAGAAGAGATAAAACAAAAATATGCCAGGAATAGCTGCAGGCTTCTGCTCCTAGACAAGAAACCAGACTGAACAAGCTCTTGAGATGAATTCTGGACCAATTCTCTATCATTTGGTGATTTTTTTTGGAGGAGAGGATTTGTAGTTCTTTACACCAGAAGTAGTTGCTATTTTTCTCATTCCAACCACAGACAGTCACTAAGAAATGCTGACATTGTACGTCACAATGAATATGAAATAGGTGTTTTGTGGAATTTCCTTCTTAACAGGAAAAGATGTAGAACAGAAAACTCTGCTTTATAACTTGCTCAGTTTTTGAATGTGTTACAGAAAAAGCCCTAAGAGATCAAGGTTCAATGTATTTCCAATAATGCAGGTGTTACTAGCTCTTGAGGTTAGCATTTTTTCCCCTTGCACAGCTAGTACTGAGCAAATATCACTGCTTTATTTTTCTTCCAGCTTCATCTTGTCCCTTTCCAATTTTCCAAATCCTGTGTGTTTTAAGATGTTTGAAAACAGGTTTTTACTTGAAGTTTACATAAAAATATTTTATCAGAAATCTAATGGCTTAGTTTGCCATCAAAATTATACAAACACTGCAGAACTGCTTCTAGGTACCTGCTTTGAAAGGAATTACAATGAATTCCTAACTTTTTACAATGAGATTATACTAAAGAGTTAATATATCTCAGGAAGCATCACTCAGAAATTAAATCTAAATTTGTGGGGAAAGAGGAAATCTTACTATTTCTTTTGTTAAAGTAGGCACTTCAGAGGGGTTCTGTGTAGAAACATCTAACAGATGGTGCATACTGCCCAAAACCCACATTCAGAATTGACCAGAAGGGCCAGCTCTGGCCTCTTCAGCAGCACTAGTGTGGCTCTCCGCCCTGATGCTCAGCAGGATTTGTTCCTTTGGGCACAACACTCCCCTAATGAAGCTATACAGCTTTTGTACCAGCGCTGGCCCTCAGCCATTCAGCTTCCAGTTCAGCAAAGCAGCTTCAGCCTTTTTCAGTGTTCTTTTGCACTTGTCCATCAAAAGATAATTTGGAGCTTCTGTACTAAATAATGGTAGCAGTGTCTCTTCTTCCCGCGAACCAGGTGTAAGTCAGTGCATGATTTTTAAAGGTCCTATTAAATAGTATTTTCCTCTATGGAAAACCTGAGGCTTGCTTGCAGCTGTCTGCACAGACATGCCGATTAGCTTCCAGGCACTAGAGGCTGGCCAAGATGCTAAAAGGCAAAACTGGCATGTAAAAGTGCACATGAAGCCAAATTACAACAGCAAGCAAAAATACCAGGACTGCTTCTGACTTGGAAAAGGGAGGTTCCTATCTTGAGGATCTTCTGTTGCTTCAGGACATGATTTAGTTCTGACAACACTTTTCACAGAAGAAACATGATTTTACAGGTCAACAAAGTGCTTCCAAAATCAAGCAAGCCATGCAACACAATTCTCTGCACGGCTCTGCAAAGCTCTGCACTTATTTTCATCTTGCATAATGGCAATACAGCAAAATTGTCTACTTTTGGTGTAGATATATTCACTGAACCAAAGTAATAGGAAACTGCCCCATTGTATGCTCATCTTCCTCTGCCAACAACTAAAATTAAAAAAAAAAAAATCCAGTCCAACCACTCTTAAGTAATATCCCTTGTTCCTCACGATTCAACTTTGTCCTCCCTCAGTTGAGCAGTTTCACCAGTGTTTGATAATGTCCAAAACTAGTCTAGCTTAGACTAGATCTGTACTTGCAAGTTTTTTGCTCTCAAGGCTTGTCCTTACTCATGTCAACTATAGAAAATTATGTCAGCAAACCACTGATCTCCTGAGGGGCTCAGCAACCATCAGTAAACTCCTCTGCAGCACATGCAGGCCCTATTTAACCGCTGATAAAGCACCCTGTTTTACAAACATGAAAGATTAAATATTTCTTTGAATGCTAAAATCAGCCCAAAGGCTTATATTTACAAAGCGTGTAATTGCTACTGTTGTGCAATTTCACCAGAGGGACTTTACTACATTCCCAGCAAAGCAAGTATTACATAGCCCTTCGTAAAAGAACTCTCCTGCATGTTCTCATTCTAACTCAAAAGTTAGCTTTTGTTTCTCTCTGTAAAAAAGTTTATCACTTCATATAACTTAGTGCCTTGAGGCTGACAGGAGAGGTAAAATTCTTCACCCTAGAGGACAGGAAAAGAAACTAGAGACTAAAAGAGTTTAGAAAAACACATTTAAATCAGTAAGTTTAGGTAAGCCACTAAAGAAAACCTGTTAATTTTAACTTACTAGATGCCTGGAAAGAATCTTAAACTGCATCTATTAGGAATGGCATCAGTGTAGGGAATCTGCTAAATGGACCAGGTGGCCTATAAAGGCCCCCTCCAGATCTGCTTTTTTGTGATCTTGCAATGGAGAGGAGCAAAGACTACATTAAGCAATCTCTAGAACTTCAAGAGCACCTGAGAAGCTTCTAATCTATCTTCCAGTTTATCTTGTTCTTTTCTTCGAGTGAGGAATGTCAATTAAAATATCTTAAGGAATTTGGACAGCAGTTACAAGCCTTTACAATAGCCAGCTTCGGGCAGTCCTCTTGAAAACAACATTTTACATTTTATGTTGTGCTTTGCTTTCACAGATTAAGCTGCTTTTCAGACCATGTTCCCATTTCAGCATGTATCTTATTTACTTGTTAATCACTAGTTGAAAGTGTTTGATTATCAGTCACACCTCTAGTAGTTTTACAACAGGGAAGCAGAGCAGCCTTTTTACTCCATCTGACAAGAAATTTTGGGGCTTACATAGGAGTAAGTGCCACACAGCATTCCAACCATGAAAAAAGGCTCACAGAAACTGCTCCTGCCACACCACATATGGCAAAAGACCCCTCTGTTCTCTGCACGTCCCCAGTACTGCATTTGGGAGAATCTTCCCCTGATGTGAGTCACGACAGGGTCACTTATAAGGACCAGGACTGTGACATGGGTGTTGCCCAGTAACTTCTCCCCAGGATGACAAAAAAAAATTCTGGTCTATATACAGATGTTAACTTTTCTACTTGGAATGACAAAAACAGAATTAGTCTGCTGGAATTTGAACATCCAGTTGCCAGGTAGCAGAGAGTGGAAGTCATGTCCAGATCCCTAAAAAAGACAGAGATGCTACAAGGCTGGCAGAGAGTCTCCAGAATAAAAAATATGCGAAAGTGAGATATTACTTCCTTTTATTTTCTTTTCCTACCCTTTATCTTCCTTCAGAATTATTCCAATATGCAAAAAAAATCCCTTATTTTTAAGGGGTATTACTGCTCATAAACACAGATTCATTTTAAGAGTGCATCTTTCCGAGAAGAGATTACTTGGGCTAACAGCATTTTCTCCTTGTCTGAAAGGGAAAATTTCTAGAAAAACTTGAAGGAGAAAACAACCTTTTTTCTCCCCCTGCCCTGCTCCTTTCCTCTACAAAAAACCCAGTAAAAAGAACTACCTACTGCAACAATAATAAAAGATTCACTCTTTCTCCACCGCCTCCTCTAAAAACACAAAACGTGTCTGTCTTCCTGTTTGCTTTCCTTGTACAGGCAGAGATACTGATGCAATCTCTCTTCTCTGAGAAAGGAAACGCCTCTATCTCAGTCTGCATCTTCATCCCTCTCAGCAGCTTGACTAAGCAGATTAAAAGACGTGCACACCAAGGCAGCATGAAAGTCATAACAAAAAAAATTGACTGCCAGTGCAATGGGAAAGGGAAGCAGAGTCTGCTGCAAGTGCTTAGAAATTAAAACAGGCAGGAAGAAAGCAAACAGGTCAGGTACATTGTAGGTTGGGAACTTCCAGCACCACTCCCAACCTGTCATGGGTCTTCTCGGGCTCCGTGGGAAGACTGAGAGATGACAGCTCCTCCCTAGCACTCTGTCACTCCCTTCTTTCATTCTTTCCCCACCCCAAAAAAAGAGCAGCTGCTGGCTTCTTCCATCACACCTACTGACAAGGTGAATCTGAAACATGGCAACTGTCAGCCCTTGACAAATTGTAACAAATCAAAGAAGGAACCCACTATTTGTGTCTGGGGATCAAAGGAAACTATTTAGCCAAATAAAATATTCTTCAAACAAAAACAAGTGAGAAAGGAAAAGAACAGTGGTGTGATCATGCTAAGAAAGTGCATTTTTAAATGAGGAAGAGTCAATATTAATTTTTTTTGTAAGTAATATTTCAAAACTGCATTTGTATAAATTACTATTCTCATCTGTTACCACAGAGGATTTGGTAAGCAGTTAAAAAAACAGCACAGCTTTTCTTGACACTTCTCTTTCTAACCAGCCCCCCCATATCATTTGGGAGAAATTCAACTCTGCCTGCAAAATAACCATTTAAGCAGATACTGCACAAAAAGATAAAAATATTTTGTAGCTCATCTTGTTTATTTATCACAAAAGGAGAGTAAGCATGAAAAACGACAACAAAAAAGATGACATCATGGAAAAAACACAAAAGAGAAAAGTGCTGCATTATGGTGAAGAGTTCTTTTAAAAGAAAGACAAAAGAACACTACAGAATTTATGTTCTCTGGCATGTTTCCTCCAGAGCAGACGTGGGGACCCAGCACTACACATCAACAGGGGAACAGATGAGCAGCAATAGCTCCTGTTAGCACACACTGAGAAACAGTGGAACAGAGCTGATCAGTCAATAGGGTATAACATAAACTCATGTACCATGTAAATAAGACCCATCATTTGTCACGTACAACTGTTACATCTAACTAATTCCTTAACTTTCTTCCAACAAGGTGGTTGAGGAAAACCATGATGATTCCCTGCAGTCTGAAACCCTAAACACAGTTTCCAGTTACCAGCCACAGCTACCCCTACAAAAATGAAGCTTTAGCAGTCTGAAGATTTAGGAGGTGCTGAATGAATACTCATAGGTGTGCTGAAGGAACACTTAAATCTTACAGGACATGTTTGAAAATACAGTTTATCTATTAATATTGTCTAAAAAACACAAATTACCTATAAAGACACACACAGAGAAAGCCATGGTAAGGACTTCAGCTCCATAAAGGTTATATTTAGCTTTGTAATTCAGAAGAACTACTTTATAAGAACAAAGAAGTCAGACTTAAGGTAGCAGTAAACCACTGAGGGAAGTTTATACTACTGCAGCGTCAGCCAATACTTTGAATGGTATTTGGGGGGGAAAAAAAACCAAAACAGAAATTAAGAAGAGGTACCGCACTTAGCACATCAACTGCATACACTGCTACACTGAGCTCCCAACAACGCAATTCCTCAGTGATATCATCACCCTTCCCTTTTCTGCAACACGTCCAGCCTATCCTAAAAACACTTTATACCAGGGTTTGCAATAGTGTGCCTCCAGCAACATCTGTAATAGTCATCTTTGTGAATCTCCTGGAGGAATCCACTCACAGTCTGCCTCCCTCAGAACACAATTTTTACATATTAAATGGTTGGTACTGAGCACACATTATTAAGTTTACAGTAACCCAGAGCACTGGCTTTCCAAGTAATTTTATAATGAGACAATTGCTCTGCAAACTACCTACACGTGTAACATACACAATGGGAATGTCTTACAGGGGAATAGAAGATGAGGACCAAGAACATCTGCTAATCTAGAGAGGGCAACTTTAAGGGTTTTGTAAGCTTCGCACTATCTCACGACTTCTCAGAATCTTAACTCTCAGAAAACTGAAAATCTCAGCTTGCTTTGGAAGCCATTCAGCAGTTTCAGAAATACTCCGCACCAATCAGTTCTATCAACAAATGAAGCAGTCCTGCCCTCTCACCCCACACAGCAGTTCATTCCTGCCCTCACAGCTCCCTCCCTTCCTGCAGGTGCGAGCCCTGGAGTGAATCACAATTAGGAGCCCCATTTCAGTTTTCAGCTTAATCCACCCGCATTTGTGCCCCAATCCAATTTAGCTGGACCTAGACAAATATGCACCTCAGCACAAAGAGTTTAAAAGGGTATAAAACACATCTGTTTGTTTCAGCAGCTGTAGTGTCTTAAAAATGAAATCACAGCTTTTATTTCCAGATAGAGAAAAACTTGAGAACTTCTCATTCACCTTAAAAGCATATAGCATTTGGTAGACAATTAGTTATTTCCCTTCTCAATTTTACAGAGCCATGACCCCAACTATTTCAGCACAATGCTTCACATACTTGGAACCACACTGGTTCCAGGTGCTTCAGCAGTACAAACAATGCTAACTGAGGCAAGGAGCCTGGTCCTGCACCCAAAGCAAGTTACAGGGTATTTGCTCTCAGCTTCACTGAGAATTTGATTCAAACAGAAGAGAACTGAACTGAAAAATGCCCACAGTAGATAAGCATATCAAACCCCTGTCTTCATACTCAGCACGTACCATATGTCAATCCACAGTTACATTGCATCAACACTGGTCAGGCACTTCAGAACAACTGTGTAAATATCAAATGCTGTAGCTCTCTGCCAAACTTGCCTACAAATGTAATCTAAAGTTTCAAGAGTTTCTGTAGTAATTTTAAAAACCATATCAATGTGTGCAGCTCTTTTTCCCAGATACCAGTTGCCTACGTACACTGATTGTGAGCGTGATACTGTCTTCAAACCAACAGCTTCATTCCACTAACTCAACAGCCAAGGCCTATACTTCAGGATCCTGATGCAGAACAGACATGTAGAGCATCAGCACCCTCTCAGCAATGTGGAAATCATGTGTTTTAACTCTCATTTACTGTATAATATAGACAACAAGGAGAAAGCTGCATAGCAAGGCATTTTCACTTACGTGGTTTATATAGAGACTCTTGCGTTTTTCTCTCACTGCAAAAACACAAAATATGATAGAAATATTACATGACTATTTTTCCCGATTAAGCTTCTTATACACCATTTATAACAAAAAGAACAGGAGACTATCTATGTGCAACATTATAATTGCTTTTGCACTAACCAAGTATATTTACACAGCAAACACAGAAGGAACATATATCTGTATGCATAAAGGCATTTATGCTCACTAGTGTGGTGATGGGTTAAAATTCTCATCCATTTGGGTACTTCACCAGGCTCTGGTCCACATGGCAAGCTAATATGCAGTAAGCTGCAGTCCAAGGTAGCAGTGGCTTGGCCATTCTTCCCCAGTTCTGTGTGGGTACTCCCGAGCCACCAGTGCCTCCATGCAAGGTACCTTGCTGCAAAGTGGCCTACACTACTTTGCAGGTATGAAAGCACCTAAACAGCTACACCACAGAGTTAACAAATTCTCATCATAGCTTACTGCCCACTAACTCCCACAGAGGAGCCTTGAAACCACATGGGTTACACCACTGCCTTCTACAAGGCACAAGCCTGAAACTATTACTCATGTTGGATGTAACAATGAAAATATATTTATTTGGTGAGTATGAACCAGTCACCACAAGCAATGGCTGCAAGTCAAAGCCATAATTAGCCAAAATAGTCAGAAAGTAAATAGCAACAACAAGGGAGATAGATGTATAAAGTCTTATGTATAAAGTCTTAATTGTCAGGCAAATGCTTATTACAGCTGATTAAATATACTCTATTTCTTTTTTTTTAAAGCACTTCCCCAATTAACTCACCCCATAGAGAGCCTGCGGAGCTCTGTTCCAGTGAAAATACCACAGCATTTAGGATACAAGTCTGGAGGCAACTAACACATAAATCAAACTGCAGGATTAAAATAATAATGGTTTCATGCTGTAGGTGATTAAATGCACTTTGGTGCACCGTGATTTGAAAGCTATGCAACCCAATGCACTTAGCAAAGTAAGAGTGTTCACAATGGTGGGATAGCCTGTCCATTCCCTGTTGGATGAGAAGCCATTATTTGTGATTTATTATAAGCAAGCAATTTCACATAAACAAGGCTGTATGTGTGAATACTGTGAAAT
Source organism: Oriolus oriolus (assembly GCA_013400235.1). NCBI lineage: Eukaryota > Metazoa > Chordata > Aves > Passeriformes > Corvidae > Oriolus > Oriolus oriolus. The sequence continues at coordinate 2,575,723 of VXBT01016245.1, read as the reverse complement.
AATTGTGTTTAATGCAGACATAAAATGAAAATTAAAAAATAAGAAAAAACTTTGAAAAATCCTTACATAATTTTCCTCCCAGGGAGCAGAAAGGAGAATCACACATGACAGATGTTAGCCATGTCACTTAGAATACGCTCAGATCCACAATTACATTGTATCAGAAACAAAATTAAACAGGAACAGTGGAAAAATTCACATGATCTAGCAAACTGTTAAAGTGCTTGAAATCTTGCTAAAACACTGCACTACACTTAAGTTCCACACACTGCATTTATTACCAGCAAAACACATAAGACATCTACAGGGAAACAACAAAATGACAGTAGATACTTCTGAGAACAACCAAAGTATTTGTCTAGTATCACATATTGTAATGCACAGGCAGTAAACAATTCTGATAAGCTGTGTGCAAACCTAATATAGTACATAACTCGAAGTTAACGCCTATTAACTATCAAATTTTGAACAGAGTTAAGTATTTAACAGTGTTTTAATCACAAATAATTCTACTGCATTCGAAGTTCTTCAAATCCTACAAAGACAGCCTGCACATATACTCCAAATTCCATTTTAATGATCTTTATTCTCCGTAGTTTTTTCTTCTGTATTTTCCCTTGTATCTTTATTCAATTCCCCATGAAGGTACAATCCTCTATTTCCCACAGCGAGATATCACTCATGGCTCAATCCCATTTGCTATTTCCAGTCTCCAGAAGAATAAGTAACCTATTTATACACACCCCTCCCTTTTGCCTGCTCGAGCACTTCTTGTGCACAGCTTTGCAAGCACCATGCTGACCTCCTTCCCCTATCTCCCCATAGAAAAGAAATTCATTAGCCTGGACTCTCAGGTAAGGCACTACAGGAAGGCAGCTGCTTCTTTCTGTGCTTCTGGATCACTCTGCCATAGTGTAAGGCTCCACTCTCTCCAGAACACGAGACAGTGGGGAACTGGGCAGAGCAGAAACTCATTCTGTCACAACCACTCTCTTTTGTAATCACAACCCTCTCTTTAAGCAAGGGGAAGCCAATTATTGCACAAGGCAAAATGACTGTAAAGAGGTAATACCATCACTTGGTTTCAGTCAGTTTAAAAATGCTTTGCTGCTCACACAGTGCAGTATGGTCTGCAGCAGGCCAGACCATCATGTTAGAATTAACCAGCATTTTGCAGCATAAACTCCTAACTGCAACTCCAGGATTTTGGGTTTCAGGCATGGGGTTTTGATGACGTGAAGCTGAACAGATTTGGAGAAAGTTTAAACAATTAAACTTCTACTTTTTTTAAAGCAATTTAAAACTTCAAAGCTGTAATGGAACTCTTCAAGTGGAGCCTGAGATGCTGCCAAATTTTCTTAGTTTTCCTCATTCTAAGGTCGATGACCTGTTCTTATTGCTGCAGGCACTTGCAACTGTTATTGTTGAGCTTTTGCAATAGGAGGAAAGTATCCTGAAATTAAAAGGGAGTGAGGAAATACACACACAGAGAGGCACCTGTCTGTATATGATATGTACATATACATGTCTTTTTCACTGAGCTGTAATAAAAACTTTCACTGTGCAGTTTCTATAGACTTATTTTAATGTTAGCCATATCAGTATCAAAGATAAAATCCTTGAGGATTACAACTATAAGAACATCTTGCATTTTGGAAGTTGGAGTTACCAGCCATTATTGGTAACTCATCCGTTTTTGTTTCAATTGGTAACTCATTTATTTTTGTTTTAATTGAGAAGACAGTTCCTAGTTAACATTTAACACCAAGAGCAGCTTACTCCACTTCTATACACCTATATAAACACAGTTTCAAAATCTTATTTGTCTGACGCCCATTGTTGCACTGCAAAATTTAACATATACACTGAATGTGTAAAGCCAAATCTAAGTTAGGAGAGGGGCACAGCTGGAACGCACCAACAGGAAACACCATTACCAGCACCCTGGAGGAGCAAACATTGCCTTCTTGATACCATAAAGGAAAGGCAGTTACATTGTTGGAGCGCTGTTTAGAAACCCTGGGTTAATCACAGCCACACACTAAATACAGCATGGGTTTCCAGTCACCCGCAGCTCACTGGCCAAGATCAGCAAACAAGGGAGATCTTGCATAAAGCACTCACAGAAGTTAAAAACATAACAGGTAATTTTCTGTACTAGCTCCCTAAATAGGAAGAATTCCACATATATGATTTAGCACCTAGAAAATTCCCAAAAGAGATGGAAAAATTTAGAAAAGCTCCTCTAGTTAGGAATCAAATTAATATTTATTGTGACTTTAACTTTTCTACAGATTCATTGAATGCTCAGGTAATTAAGGATTCATTCAGACTACTGACTAACTACATGCTTAGCATGGCATCCAAGCTTCACAGAACAAAGACAATTAAAGACCATGTAATAAACCGAGATGCCACACCCTGTCTCATTGTATTTGTTGCTCTCCGCTCACATGCTGATCACAAGCAGGTCAAGCACAGCTCCTATGCCAGGAGAATGCTATAAGACTATCAGAGAGGCTCAAAGAGCACAGGGCTACTAGAAAGCCAAACATGGAACTGCCTGAAGGTAACACTGCCAAGTCACGCTAGCACCTAGCGATGAACTTGGTCATTTCCCACTGTAAAACCATGAGATGTACACTCACAGCCAGAGCCAGATCCTGCATGAAACCCTGAATCCTGATGCCACTCGACTCTCTGTGTATTGTGTAATGTGTCTTTTAAATGTCCACAGATCTTATCTATAGAAATATTTTCACTTACAGTCAACAGGAAGGTTTACCAGCCCAATGCTATTCAAGTAATGGAGCAGTTATTTGCCCAAGTTAGGTGTTGTCAACATAGCCAGCTCAGCTCTCCTCTTCTACATCGTCTGAAGAAGTCTTGGGGGTCCCCTAGATTCCACAGCAACCTGTCAGATGACAACCCTACATGCCCTAAAACATCCCTCTATTTTCCCTTTAACATGCAGTTTATTGCTTTATGGTTAGGCAACATCCTTGAACAGTGTGGTAACTCCTACAGCTCACTTGGTTCAACAAGGGGCCCGAAGTACAGGCAAGCAAAATGCTTAGTACTGGGAGCTGTCCCACCAGAACACGATGGTTCTTGGCAATACATCAGTAGATAAATGTTTGCAGAATCTTTTTATTTTTGTAGAAACAAAACAGCCTTTGTATTTTTTCCAATGTACGAAGGAGAGCTGAACAGATCTTACACTCCCATTGATAACATTTCTATAATGTTTCACTAAATTCATCATTCTTACTCAAAAATATGTTCTTCACATTACTTAAACTAGAACAAAGCTTCATAGACCAACTCTAGCATGGGTATAAACATTTTTATAAAATGTTTAAAATTAACTCCATACTGCAATAAATTAACCAGTATTATTACAAGTAAGAATAATCATCCAGTCTGGTCAATATTTTAGTTGTTGGACTTGGGTCTATTTTGTCCTTTCTTTCAACAGGCTGTAACAAGAAACAAGTAGCATCCATATAGGATTAGACAGTTTCGAAACACTGCAAAATCATTATAAAATAGACATCAATCTTTATAATACAACTATGGAAATATTATCATATTCATTTTACAGACTACCAAACCAGATTAGTATGGTAAATCGCATCCAAACCCACATAATGAGGCATTGACAGAACCAGGGCTGAATTCAGAAGGACAATCTCAAGGTCAAAGGAGGTACTCACATAATCAACTCTTCAATTAGGGCCTAAATGTATATCCTCTTTGTTCTAGTCATGCTCAAAAACTAGCAAAAAATATACAGTAAGTGAAAACTACATTATTTTTCAAGTGATGTGTTTGACACTGCAATTTACTATGCAAATCAAAAGCAGCATTTATAGGCAGCAGAAAGGAGGACAAAGAATTCATACTGAACAGTCAGAATTACAATGCAGGACTGCTTTGAAAGTCCTGCTAGAAAATAATGTGTTTTGCATCCATTATTCATTTATTTCTAAACCAACATGTCATACATGTCCAACAGGGAACAAAAGAGCCACAGTAAACGGCTTCTATTCTACTAACTCTATCAGGAGGCTTGTTTAACCAATGTTAATTTAGAGATCATTTTGTCTATGTATAAAAAAAACCAACTAAATTCCAGACAAACATGATTATATCAAATCCATAACGAGAGGAGAAGAAGAGAGAATGTTTGGGTAGGATGGGAGTTATTTTGTTAAGAAAATCTAGTACTGAACTCATTTACAGTATCATTTATATCAGAGAAACCCTGGAACGTCTTCTTAGCTAATATAAACTGTCATTTTCTAAAAAAATACTTTCTACACATTTTTCAGAAGCCTAATGTTAAGAGTTTAAAAAAAATTAAGAAACAGTTACACAAAAAGTTATGGATTTAGAGAAAATATTTTTAAAATATGATTATATTAAGCTTCATCCATATTTGTACTACTGGTCTGACAACACAATTAGCTAAAGGTGTGACTACTTAAAACTCTAACATGATGCATCTAAATGCCTCTTTTTGGGGGAGAGGGGGAAATAACATATTAAAAGACTATCACATGCATTCTAACAAAGAGTTTAGAGATAACTACTGTAATAAATTCAGTAACCTACCATCTGTTTGTGATTTACTGAGAAATATCGTACTGGCCCGTGGATGATCTGATGGGTTGAATTCCATGTTCAAATCTAGAAAGAAAAAACAGCACAAAAACCATTTTTGATTATTCAATGGCAGACACAGATTTTCTCATTCTTTTTAATAACACCAAGTTTACATACTTAAGCAGCTTCTGTAAAACAAAATCCATCTTGAGGCCCACTTTTTTATCCTTCTTTGCACAAGTGGTTCTTTTTGGCATGCACATCATTTGCATCAACACAGCTTTGGGATTAGACTTCAGTTCTAAGGGCTGCTTTTGGATTAAAACAGATAAAGCAGCTTGAAAAGTTGGTACACAAGAAGTCAGGAATTTCCCATTTACCATCACTTTCTTCCCACCATGCCCCAAAGCCCTAGCTTGGCACAAGAACATAGCTTGATATAGGCAATTATTGAAGAATTAAATATTACAAACAAATGCACAACCCTCTACAGATACACAGGTTTCCAAGATTAGACATGATTGAAAAAAAAAGTAGTTATTGCAACTGAATGTAAACAAGTAAAATCTAGGCCAGAGTGTTTTATATGGTCAAGATTAGAATAACTTGGAACTTTCACAGATTAACATTCTCTTTGCTGTAACAACTTTAAAAAAAGAAACAAAAAAACCCACAACTACAAAAAAACCCCAAAAAACAACCAAAAAACCCCAAACCAGTCCTAAAAGGTATTTACCAGTTACAAATTCAAATCTATCATACATTATACAAACTTTTATGAATGATTTTCCTTATCAAGGCTAAAATCCAGTGCATTTATTTGTTCCCAAATTCCACTCCACTACCAATTTGCTAAAGCCTACATGCCTGTATCCACTGGAAAACGTGCTACTAAAATAGTACAGAATTTTTTAGCATTTCCTTGCTCTCCCAGTGTGGCTTTCTCAACCTTAGTTCTCTTACATTCTCTCTATCTCCAAATGCACATTCTCTTGCATTTGATGCAGGCACTTATGTGAGACTACACGTGAGCACTGATACATTTATGTTCTGTGATTATCCCTGCGTTTCTACAATTCTCTCATTGCCCCTTCATACCCTTGTGAAAGCTCAGTAGAACTGGAAATTAAGCCCCAGGTCTTAGGAAAAGCAAACAAAGTCTTTTTGCCCCGGGGTCAAGTTCTGACTACAGCTTTCCCTGTTCCTTCAGCATCCATGCCCATACTCTGCTCTCCTTTTCCTTTTATTTAATAATTTACTAGGTCTTCCACTTCCCTGTGTTTTTCTCCTCACCACACACCTCTTTACAAATGTACTTTCTATTTGTATTTTGCCCTTTTATGTTCTCTTAGTTTCCCTTTCACCTCCCTGCATTCTGTAGCCCATGAGATGAGCAGCCTGACATGCTGTTGGAAACCCGGGCATAACTTCTGGAAAAAACTTGATCTTCTCTCTACAAGAAAGAACCCAGAAACACAGAAGTGCAGCTCCTCAGTTGCAAATGGTCTTCTTATTACTATTATCCTTATCATCAATGCCACAAAGGAAAGGGAATCTAGAGATTTCAAGGGAAAGCTATTTTGAGTCTCCCAGAAATCAGAGACAAGTTTGGAGAAGATCCTAGGAATGTCATCTTATGCTAGGACTTCTGACTTTAAAGGAGTATGAACTAGAATGTTTTCATGTTCCTCTATGCCTCTTATTTAGACATACAGAAGAAAAAAATAATCACCCATTGAGACAGACAGTGCTGATAAGGCTGTTTTCCATTTCAGGATGGTTTTTCTGTTAAGCCAAATTCAAGATGCTTTTCATTATGTGAAGAGTAATCAGCACTTAGAAATGTTCCCAACATTATCTTTTATCAAACTCTTCATCTTTTATCAGACAGCACAATACATTACCAGAAAAAAACCCAGCGCCTTTTCTTTTTTAAATCACTACAGATATTTTTTCTGCAAATATTTCAAAGTACAGCAGTGCAACTTTAGTCAATAAAATAGGATCACAAACACGAAACTGAATCCAGCTTGCAAAACACAGAAAACCAGAAAAGCACTTCTTTCCTTCAAGACTAAAAAATTATCTGCTAGAGGAATAACAACAACCTGGTACAGGTTCACAGTTTGTTTGCAGGGCTGAAAAGAAATGAAAACCAATTGCCACATCTTAGTCAAGTCGCACCTCCCGAAAATTCCTGTGCTACAAGGTGCTATTTTTCAGAGGCAGTAAACCAGCAGAGGACTTAAGTCTTTCTGAAAAAAGCATGGACTACCAAAATCACTGGCTCTCAGATAAACTGTTATTCTTCTGACAGGAGCTGAAAGAAGGCCAGCAAAACCTCATCTCAGCAGCTGCAGAGGATAGTCCAGGGATTCTTAATTATCTTGGCAGAGCCAGCAGCCCACAGCCAGGGAGCAACTGTGGCTCCTTCCCATCACTGAACCCTACAGAGCAGCACACGTCCTCCTCTCCACATCCCTTCTCTCACATCCTCCCCAGCAACAGCAACGACCAAACACATCCATCTGTCTTCCTCAAACTGCCTGCACAAAACTCAGAGGAGAACATGGGCATGGGGAAAGGTAAAGCCTGTTTTACCCGGCACACAGTGGCCAGAAGGGGACAGGTGCTGCTGAGAGGGGCTGGCTCCCCATGCCCCTCTGAGGAACAGCACAGCTCTTGCAGGCAGAAGCAAGCACAGTTTGATGTGCACCTGCAACTCGGCCACTCCCAGCTCCTCCAGGGAAAAGGGTTAGGTAAATCCAATCATCCCACAGGCCACTTGTGGCACCACATCACTCCAGGCCACCACTGCTGGCACGCTGGAGCATTAGAATACATCAAGTTTCACAACATGTAAGATTTCAGTCTCTGGTGGTTTTTAGATGTCTTAAATTCATTGTACAACTTCAAAATAAATGAATTTTTGAATATGGCAACAAATCCCTACAGATCTGTCGTGAGAAAACATGTTACAGAAGAAAGAGATCAAACGATACACCAATATCTGAAGCTAGGAACTCATCACCAAAGGGCATTATCCATAAAAAAGTTAATTCCAGCCCAAAGAAAATAGCATATTCATACTGCTTTTGTGTTATTAACAGTTCTTTCTAGTATTTGAAAAGTATCATGAAAACCAGCAATAACAGGAAAGGTTTACCCATTTTGTAATGAAACAGCCAAAGATAAAAGGATATTTAAACTCACACAAGCAATAGTCTATTATTCAAAACAGAGGAAAATGAGAGCCAGAATTTCAAGTCCTGAACAAAACTGTTTTCCATTACTAACAGTCTGCTCTGCAACACATCACAGCCTTCAAATGAAAGACTAACAGTGGGTACGTCTTCCAGCTACCCAGCATTCCAAAAGCAGCTTTTAAGAAAAAGCCACAGTCTCATAGATAGTTCAAAGCAGAAATCTTTCACTGTAGCTTTCTTTCCAGTTTAACAGAATTGGAATATTTTTCTATACCTTTTCCTAGGTCAAAGATTAAGTTTGTTTAGGTTTGGGGTTTTTTTCATTATTGAAGGATCGCTAAGTTATTAAAAATACAACCCACATCCTGTAAATACCTGAACAGTCTGATACTCCATGAAAATTTCACAGCTTTTGTCTTACAAAGATTAGGAACCAAAAGTTTTGTCTATAAATACATGTACACATGCACACATCTGTATCTATAGACTGACTGATAGTTGCATATTTAAATGAAACATAATTATTGGTTAGCCAAGGCAAAGTCAGACTCACATACACTTCAAATAAGAGACCATGTGTCTAGCAGAATTCACACAATTTTGGAGGATTCGGGCAAGAACAGTTACAAATGCATGCAAATATACTTAAGATTCCATTCCCTTATTTGCTTCGCAATTACTGTTAGCCAAACTAACAGTTATTGTAATGGCCATTTTGATGCACCACATCAAAATAAAATTGCTCTCTGAGAAAAACAAAAAAGAGTAGATTTTGCATATAACTTCATTCTGTATGTAACCGTGCTGAAGTTTAAGACAACCATCAGAAGACCCCAACAAGATTCACCCTGTACACTGTGAGAAACTTCATTCCTAAAGCTACAGCAGCTGCACTCAAATATGGCCATAAAAAGAAGCGAACTGTAAAACAATTTGGCTTCAGACTTGGGCTAAAGCCCAGGCAAGATTTTAAATCTCAAAACAAGATCTTAAAAAGCATTACTGAGACAAAAAACTAACACAGCCTCAGTTTGCACTTTTTAAACAGCAAAAAGAGTAAGAATAAAGTTTAGATGAGTGTAGAGGTAAGCTACAAGAGTGACAGACTGCTGAAAATGCTTTCAAATGAGAGTCTTGAGTTGAAACTTTGGCTGAAGAAAAAGGAAAACCAGAAGGTGTCTGCAGTTCACATACAACTTCGTAAGTACTGAAAGCTCTCTCTAATGTAGTACACAATATAACAAAAACAGTGGAAAATGAAAGCAGAAAGACCTTAATTATGACCTTGGATGATAAAAGAGGGAGGACAATTAGGCACTGAAGCTCCACACCCAAGGAACATGCACCGAACTTATCTTGATGTTTTCCCTTTCGAGAAGATTGCTTCAGCCAAACATCTTTGGGCTTTAGTCCAGCATGAGAATTTCGGTTCAATTTAAGAATAACTTATGCAAGTTACTTGCTTATGATTCATATGCAGGTCAGATCAGATGATCCCAGGGCCCTCAAGCCTAAGTTCTATAAAATCTTCAGAAATAGCAATATTTAAATTATTAAGCACAAAAGCTCAGCAAACCCCAGTGGCACATCTGTAAATTTTCTAAAACTGCACCAACTCTGCTGCAATTCTTCAGAAAGAGGTGCATTTTCAAACTTATGGTTAGAATACATTATGCAAGATAAAAACAGCAAAGGATGAGACTAAATCTTCTGTGGCAAAACTTTAACAAAAAACCCAACTGCTTCAACTCATGAGTCTTACTGTGATAGGAGAGGGCACAACAACAGAATGAAGGATGGGTGCTGCAGCAGCTAACTTCTGAGCAATACACATAAAAGCTTCTGTGTGACACAAACAGGACAAACCAACACAGTCGCTGCTTTTCTAACAGTGCACGTGGGATGCAGCACAGGGAGCAGGTCTGAAAATGTGTTTAATCTGTTAGAAAAATAAGATGTTATTTCCTTCCTTTTGAACAATGAAAGTCAGGTAAATTTGCACTGCCAAAGCTCTGATGCTCATTTGATAACAGAATTAAGTCTAAACTGAGTAAACCACCGGTTTTAGTCTTACTCAGTTCTGAAATAACCTGGTGAAATTCTTTCCTTCCTTCCCTTTGCCCCTGGGACCACAGGCTATCACTGCCACTGCACAGCCACCATTATCATTAAGGAAAGAGATAGTGTCTCATATTAATGAGTTATCATATGCTTTAAAATTAAATTAATCCATGTTTCTTGAGCTAAGCACAGACCTGTCCAGGGCATGGTGCAGAGGAAACTGAGCTGACCAGACACTACACAAATTACTTTACTTCTTTGCCATCCTTTTTCCACCCACAGCCTGACACTATACAGTGACTGCCTGTAGTGGGTGGGAAACAACAAGAACACCAGAAAGGTTCTTATCAAGCAATTACACAAATGCAAGCCATGAGTAATATCTAAGCCCTACACGCTTCCAGGAAGCATGTCAAAGCAGAAGAGAAAACAATCACCACAGGAGCAAAGGGAAAGGGAAGCACAGGTGACCGGAGCTAAGGGGACAGCTTTCATGCAGATGGCAAAGGCAGCGCTTTCCACGTGTCCTGATGTGGGTGAGAACCAGCAGGGCTGTGACTCCTCAGCCCAGGCCACCTCCGTGGACCAGCAGCACCTGAGGTGTAATTTGTCCAGCTGGCACAAAGTGTGAAGTTGTTGCTCCTGCTCTCACTGTACCAGCCCATACAAATGGGCTGATGTCATCTGTGGGAAGAGAAACAGAAACAGTATTCTCCATTCTCCAGGCACACACAGGGAGATAAGCTTCCTCAACACCAAACCTAGAAAAAACTGCTGAAATAAATTCCAGAAGTCTCATTACACCTTATGTCTTTCTGCTTCTTTCTTACTCTGGTGGGCTGCTCCCCTCTATTAACAGCAATTAGCCACATGTACAGTAATGAAAATACTGCCTTCAACATTATTATGTTATCAGCATTCCCTGAGGAGCTGGTAAGAGTTAAAAGGACACCTCAGCTAAGAGGATCTCCCTCATCTGTCTCTAGTCAAATGAAGTTAAAAACAAAGAGAGAGAGCAAAGAAACAAGATTGAAAAAGGCTATCTTTCACCATTATTATCGATTTTCTTAGATTTTATTTTGAAGCACCATAATTTATGCAAAAGAGGCATGATACAGCCTTATGTTTGGAAAGCCCTGTGACTAAATCTAGCAGTAAAGTTTCCATTTGAGATTTCTGTACATCAGTGTCTCCAAAACGTGGGATGCACCGAACACTGGGACTAAAATAGTTCACTGGGATAAATAAATAAAGTGCTGGGGTGCTTTCAGTTTAGAGGTTTTCAAAACTTTCAAACCAAAATGAAACTGAATTGCATAGGCTGATTTCACTGGCTAGTAACAGTAACTGCACCTGCTTTTACACTAAAACTTCCAAGATGTGAGATCCATTACTAGAAGTTTCAGCTCCTGTCATTCAAACAGCACACAATCACAGCACGAAGATTTACCAGTATCAGACCACAAGATCTAGCTGTAACTTTTTACAGTACTTCATGTCTAATCTAAGCAGCAACTAACCTACCACAAATAAAATGCCTCTCGGCTGCATGCAGTATTCTTGCAAGAACAAATGTTTGTGATCATGTTCCAGTACACTTTAACACGGATTATTAAAAGAAAAGAAAGTTGGAAATTGGAAGGCTTTCAAGAGCCAATTGGCTGGAAGGGTAAACTCCTTCAGGTTTGGCTAGGTTGCTGGAAAAACTTGGATGTGATCTTTGCTACCCTGGAGCTATGGTATTCTCTGCCTACCATTCCAAGCAAACGACGGGCACGACATTTCTCAGCAAGTTCCAATTACACAGTGACTCTGTTCCAGGCGCTGCTCTGATCTTGGTTTTCGAGGGAGGCAGAGCGAGGGAGGCAGAGATAGTTCATCAGTAAAAGAAACCCTCTGTGGCAAATAATGCTCATTTCTGTACAGTTATGCCTGACCAGTCAGCCAAGTTACAGCCCAGAGCAGTTCTTACGGGCACAGCTATATTTATTTTCTCTTCTAGAAGCAAATCACAGATATGACTTTCCACAGGGTGAACAAGGTTTGTATCCAGGATTTTTAGTTTTGTATCACTTTTCAGGATTTGCTTTCCCTTACACAGCAGTCTCTCCCAGTTAACTAGACACATTTCGAGAGCAAATCAAATTATCTGACATGATACCTAAGTCTCTTGTTTAATGTCTCCTTACATTTAGAACACGAAAGATACCAATTAATAAAGCTTTTCCCTCTCAAGTTCATCTCATGGAAGTTTTTCAGATGTGCCACTCATTAGTTTTTGCTTTAACTGTAACCAAAATTAATTTTAAAAGTTTTATTGATACATAAGAAAGAAGAAGACAAGACAAAAACAATTATTAATGCAAGCACTTATCCATTCCCTTCCCGTAGGAAAATAGAGAGGAAAAGACTATTTCTCCCCTGAAGAGAGCAACAATTCTGTGCTATTATTAAATCAGGAGCATTCCCCTTATTTAAATACAACTGTCCACTGTAAGAAGTTCCTAACACAACATATAAGACTGTGCATACATGTATTTCCATCATACTCAAATACTGCTCCTCTGGCTTTTGAGTATAACATAGAATCATTGAATCACAGAATTATTTAGGCTGGAAAAGACCTCTGAGATTATTGAGTCCAACCATTAACACAGCACTGCCAAGTCTACCACTTGGATGGTCCAACCATGTCCCTAAGTGCCACATCTACAGTCTTTAAGATACCACCAGGGACAGTATTGTCACTGACAGGATACACAGTTGAATGAAGCCTACAAAGTCAATGCTTCAAAAACAGCAGCATGACATTCAGGCAACCTAAGTTCCGTAGCAAACACCCAAGAGAAAAGTGGAAATAAAAACACTTCTTGAATGCTAATGTCTTAAGATGGAGACATTAAATACTGTTCCTGGTAGAACTTAAAATCATGAAGAAAATCTAAGTAAAAGTATTCTGAGATTAATACTAATGTGAACACAAATACCAGCTGGAAGACTATATGCTCCTGCTTTTTAAGACTTCTAAATATGCTTTTAAAATTTAAATTTTTTAAGTCTTCCAGCCTATTCTAATACCCCAGCAGTAAATTTGATCAAAATAAATCTAGACTAGGTAACTGTAGAAATTAGTGATGAAAAGGCAAAAGAGAAATTTAAGTGCACTACTCAGTCCTTTTTTCCTTATTACTGCATTAAAGAACTGGTAGTCAAAACAGACTGACTTAAACACTGAAATTTATTCAGTCCTTTTAAAGAGTAACCTATATGAATAATGGAATGCTTGAGCAGGCTTAGATAACCAAGGATTGAAAGGAAAAAAAATCTTCAAAATTTTCAAGTTTTTCCTTTCACACCGTTCCAAATCCTTGGAACACATTTCAAGGTGTGCACAGAGCGGAAGTTGAAGACTTTTCCCACTGAGGGTCATTTCCTTCTAGGACCCACACATGAAGATCACTTAGGACATAACACAGGCTGGAGTCAGACTAACCTGCTGACCTTTTACTTCACGTCTATAGCTCAAAGGAGCATTTAACTGTTGCTTCCAAAGGAAGTTGTGGATGCCCAGCCCTGGCAGTGTTCAAGACCAGGTCAGATAAGGGCTTGAGTACCCTGGTCTAGTGGAAGGTGTCCCTGCCCAGAGCAGGGCTTTGGGACTGGATGATGTTTAAGGTTCCTTCCAACTCTCAGCATTCTGTGATTCCACAGTGACTCCACACCACTTCCCTGGGCAGCCAGCTCCAGTGACAACCCTCTCACAGAATTGTTTCCTAATATCCAATCTAAACTCCCCCTGGTGCAACTTGAGGCCATTCCCTCTTGTCCTATCACTGGTTGCCTGGGAGAAGATGCCGATCCCCACCTGGCTACACTCTCCTTTCAGGGAGTTGTAGAGAGCAGTAAGCGCCTGAGCCTCCTTTCCTCCAGGACAAACACTCCCAGCTCCCTCAGCCCCTTCTCCTAACACTTGTGCTCTAGTCCTTTCACCAGCTTCACTGTTCTTTGGACACACTCCAGCACCTCAATGTCATGAAGCATGATTCATTTTACACTGCTCTAAAACAACTGAAGTGTAAGAAAAATAACATACAGTAATGGAATGTAGAACACAGTCTATTCTAAAAGCCACTTCTTTAGATCAAAGTATCTTGACATACAGAAATATTACTTTCCATTCACTTATCTGACTAAAAATCTAAGGCCAGCAGAGTGAAACAACTTCTCAAATATGGTGCCTTTAAGACTTTCAGTTTCCTGTTAAAATTAGCAAGAATGATGACAAGCATGTGTGTGAGCATGCCTCCTTTCCTTCCTGACAGTATGCCCAAGACATGCTACAGGATAAAAGACAGATAACCCTTTAGTTGAAAACTGTCCTCACAGAAAGCCTCCCACCAATCTTGTAAAAAAAGTATTTTTTTTCTTATGAAGAGTTCAACAGAACCTAGGCTGAGATTCACAACTGGGCCCAAAACTTGTTCATATGCAGGATATCCAGGGATATCAAGCAGGCAGGTGCTAGAATACACAAAAACTGACTCCAGAGCTGAGGAAAAACATTCCCTAAGTCACTACAGGTTTTCATGGACAAAAATTCACTCTGAAACACCCTTTTCATTATACTGAGAGTGTAACGTGACTTTTGGAATGCAAAACTTACACTGGGACAGCAAGTGGAGCCCTGCGAGTCCATCACACACAAGACCTCCCATTACTTCTAACGCCTTGGCGCTGAGGATGGAGCAGGTTTCAGCCCAGCAGAGACAGGCGGCCTGAGCCAGAGCCAGCAGGTGCAGCAGCCTGACCCAAAGGTCTCAGAACAGCAAACAGCCACCTGCCCCAACTCATCTGGGTGAACACACGGGTAGGGACACGCAGTGAAGTCAAGCGAAACTGCTCTAACACTTCTCACCAAAAGGCAAGGACGGCACGTGGCATTTCAGTTCTGCTGTTAGAGTACAAACGTGGGGTAAGGCTGGCTCTCACCTTCTCAGCAGCATGGTTCACTCTCAATGTTATAAGTAATATAAACAATAACACTTCCACAAAACCTTTTCCTCGCCCCCAGTAATCACATGTGATACAGCTGCCCTCATTTAATGTAGGCCGGGGAGAGAAACTACAGTGCCCATTTTAACAGCATCTTGTTTTGCATTCCTGGGCTTTGCTGCGCATCGCCCATCGCTGCTCATTTTCTCACTGACGACCCTTCCATTTTCCACACTCATGGGCACCTGAGAACACAGCACTCGAGTTTCCCAGTTCCACATTCTCTCTTACTAACCTTCCTTGATTAAATGCCACAGAGCCAGCTAGAGCACACTAGATGTGATCCTATCACCGCACCCACCTTCAGGAATACCTTCACCTGTTTCCAGCGGGATTTATTAACACCTTAACTACTGCCTGCTTTGTCAACATCAGTCGTGCCCCACTTACAGCACACATAGCAACAAAAGGAACTAAGCCACTGTCCTATTAACCTCAAACTGAAATTTATGCATTTCTCTAATGCCCCTGTGACACTGAGCACCACAAATGCTTTCTCCCTAACACACTTTTACTTAACTTATACACCACTTTAAAATGAATTTACTCTGCCCTATTAGATTTGAAGGCAGACAGAAGGGAACATAAAGCATTGTGAAAGACTTTTAAAAAAATTATTAATTTAAAAAAAAAATTATTTTCCTTCACATGAATGTATCATAAAAAAATACATTATGATTACCACTTACCACTCATTATGATACCTACTTTACATGATACATGTAAAATCTTTTAAACACAGTATCATTACAGACCTAAACAAATTACACCAGCTGATGCCATACCAAATTATGTCACTTGTTGTTTCAAACAGTACTACCATGCTCGCCCACCAAGAGCAGTCAAGCCATCCATGCCCCAAGAAAGGCTGGCTGTGAACCCATCTGCTCTTGCCACAGATTTAACCCAGAGGTTAGCAGCTGGCAGGGGATTATTTGTCACTGAGCCAAACACACAATACCGGTCACCAGAAGCGTTGGGTTAACCTACAAGCAAAGGGAGGCAATTTTACTTGAAGACACAGACCAACACAAAGTTAGCAGCATAATTATCATCATTTCACAGCTGAGCTGACATTATGAGCCTGAATCTTAGATTGAAGCATTATCTGCAGCTTTGCACCAAGGTGCATGCATTTCACCATTCCTCAAAACACACACATTATTGCCACACAAATCAGCAAGAAACTGCATGACCTTAAGGATGCATTATGTTCTGCAAACCAGGGCACAGAAGCCTGAGCTGCAGCTCAACTCTACATCTGGAAAAAGGCATCACATGATACTGACTGAAACTCTGGGGAGCTCTCACACCAGCCCAGCAGGGTTAGGACGAGTTTACCCTTCCTCATTCCCTTACAGAAATGATTTTTAAAAGTGCCAGTGAAAATGGCATCTTTCCAGGCTTTCTTCTTTTCTTTTGCTTCCCTACTGAGCTGTGTGACCCAAAGTTAAAGTAAGTAGGTAATCTGTGAAATACAAAGAGAAAAATATTGACCCTGGTTTCTCAGAAAATTTAAATCAAGTGTATTATACAACACTTGCAAAGGTACATTTCTGATTTCAAGGACGGCAGCTGCTTTTTTTAATATGCAAAAATATAACTTGCAATCTTTTCTGAGGAAGACTCCAGGATATCTGGCAAACTACAATAACAGGCTTTCAATTTTTCCCCTGCAGATTTGTATTCACATGGCAACCAAATTACCAAGCTACCAAAATACAGTGTCAAAATCATACATACAAATCATCACCTAAAACTGAAAGTCAACTGATATTAAAAACCTCTCTTATCAGTGAATCTCTGAATTTGTCAATGTATGCAAAGGCCCATAAACATACACAGTTAGAGCACATGTGCATGTATGTGCACACATCTGAGCCTCTGAGCACTTGCATTACTCAGCTGTCATGCTGCCCCTATGCCCAGAAGGCTCAGTCCCATTAAAGTCTGATGGCAGAACTGGTACCACGCTGCTCCCTGAACACGTATCCACTTCAGATGCAGCCATGTCATTACTGTCCAGACTCCACACACTACCCCTTCTAAAACCTAAACCCCTGTGACTTCCACACTCACACATCCCATATACCAGGCACACAAAAAAGAGCAAGAAGAAGGAAAATGCTAATTAAACTGTGAAGAAAAGAAATACAGATCATTAATTGATATTTATTCTCAGTCTTTGGTTCTCTAACCAGCATCTGTTCTCGGAAGAGTCAGCTCAGAGTCATTAAGTGCTGATCTTGAGGAAGCACCTTACAACAACTGAATATGTTATGAAATTGTCACTATATGAGCTACCATTTGGCACGAGATAAAAAGAAAGCAGTATATTGATATTTTGTTATTTGCTGTGAGTTTATAGCAATCTCGAACACCGCCATCTATCTTCATCATGATTTAACATATTAATCTGAATATCTGAATAGCTCTAAACAACCACAGAAAAGTCTTAAATTTACTTTTAAATCAAAATCCTACAGAAACGTTCTGTTCTTGTCCCAAACAAGAAATTACTCCCAAGATTACATTGGCTCATTGCCCAGGACTAGTAGCACCCAGTCCCAGTGCAGCAACTAGCTTCAGATTCAGTATCTTGCAGCTCTCCAGCTCTTCAATAAAAGCCCTGGACAACTAAAAAAAGAATAAAAGCAATTTTCTGTTTGTTTTTTTTCCAAGTCAGGTGCCATCACCAGTAATACTCAAGTCTTGAGGCTGACCTGATCAACCACAAGTAATGCAGCCATTCTAAACTCAGATAAAACCGTACAGATCAAACCCATAACAGCAACACCTGTGCCACTGGTAAGGGGGAGAGGCACTGTGAAACAGCACTCCAAAGGCAAGTCACAGAGCAAGGTTAAATTATGTGCAGCATGGGCAAAAAAGTTGAAGCGGGTACTGCTATTTCCATTACAGATGAGGTACTGAGGCAAAGGAATAAAGTCAATGCACCATTAAAATCCAAGTGCCATTCTGCACCTAGTCCATAGGTCTGTAGATCAGACTCCAAGCATCAATACAGAGAGCCAAAACAGAAGAGCACATACTTAGGGGTCACAGGACTATCTTGTCCAAACTTAAAAGTTACTTTTCAGATGTGTAACTCAGAGCTAGTCATTCAGATGCCCCTCAATAAACAAAGTATGCCCTTCTAGAAGTGCATTTGTTTAGCAGCTATTTCCCAAAATCCTAAAACAAATGTTTGGAATAGAACAGACCTGTCATAGGCTGAACATACTGACCTTTTTCTACTGTCTGTACACAGAACCACTGGTGACAAACTCAGTCTAAACCAAGATGCAGTCACCTAAGGTTAAAACTAATTACTCTTCTCTTGGTTATGAAGTTTCTGATTTGACTGTGTCACCCAGGACAGGCTGCTGACTGGTCACTACGCATCGCCAATGAAGCTCCTTGCCCTCACATCCCACTGTCTCTTGATGTCCTCCATACACAATCTTTATTTCACCAACAAATCATGCTGGATTCCTACAAACAAGCTCTCCTTGACTGCACTGACTGATGCATTACTTGGACCAGTCCATTCTCAGTACAGGATGAGGCAGGAGTCCTGTTGAAAAACAGCATATGGGCATAAAAGAAATCTGGGAAAGGCAGACTAAATTTCTTTGATTCTGTCTAATCTTAAAAATTCCAGAATCAGTTTCTCTTCCCTAATCTTTCAAGCCTTTTCTCAAAACCATGAGTATACATTAAGTTTGCTTAAACATCTGGACCCTTTTTAAAGAAAAACCTGTTGCCCTGAGAAGCCTTCCAGAATCAGGAGAGGACCTAAGTGTCAAGTAATTTCATCAAACAATTTGGTCTCTGCTGTCCCTCAGGCACACCAGAGATGGACATAGCCTGACTTCCCTCATCTTTCCTGATACATTTATTGACAAACATACCAGGAAATTAATTAAAAATATACATAAAATAATGTACTAAACTAACCCAGTCATGTTTCTAAGTATTCACATTGACATTATGTGTTGCTTACTTATTAAGCAGTCGCTTATTTCCAGATTACAGGAACTGTTCCAGGTACCAAGGCTACTGGAAAGATACATCCAAATGTCAGACCATATGTAATGTAACATTTTTGAACAAACAATTCCCATGATTGCCTGGCAGAGAAATGCTAATTTAATTCACCAAGTTCAATTCTTCTGAGCCGTATTTTTGCCTTAAATAGCTCAATGTGTTGAAATGTTCATCTCTGAATTCAGACCTGTCCTCAACCCATTAGACACACCAAAAGCAGCCACAGTGAATTGCTACCACAGAACACGTGAGCCTAGAACACTGCTTTAAGAGCTGCCATGAGAAAAGAGAATCAGAAAGACAATGTATTAAATCAGAAAAGAGAATACCTAATGCAGCATGCTAATCAGACTGATTTCATCAAGTCTCCCCCAAGACTGAGGGAATCTACTGACAGGGAAGAATAACCACATCATTAGCAATGTGTACTGCTGTCAGGAACACATTTAGTCACACCATAGATTAAATGTTGAAGTAATTGCTAAGCAGACATGAAATTTTCCAATCCAAAGGCCTATGTTTAATCTGCCAATAAAAAATTAAATACAGTGAGTCATTTTACTCAGGACAGTTCCTCATCTCAAATATCAGCAGAGGTTTTTTCATTAAAACATGTCAATGGACATCAGGAGAGGTTTTACTGGCACGTGTTGTATGTACAGAAGCAGATACCAAATCCAGCTCTGACTGCCCTCAAAAAGTGAAAAAAAATACAATTTCACATATTCAGGAGTCACCACCTAAAACGAACGTGATATTTACCTGAAGGTCCTACTCTTCTGAAGAACCTATTTTTAACAATGTGTCCTGATACTGAAAGCACCCAGATACAGAGAGAGAAAACTGAGCAGGTTTTTGCAACAGAAGGTTACATTTCTCAGACTTTCTTACGTCCTATCCTTAACAGGATAAAAAAACATTTGCATAAGGGCGATCTGGCAGATATACAGAATCACAGAACCAATTAGGTTGGAAAAGACCTCTGAGATCATCGAGTCCAACCTATGACCAAACACCACCATGTCTAGACTATGGCACTAAGTGCCATGTCCAGTCTTTCCTTAAATACTCCAACTCCCTGGGCAGCCCATTACAATGTCTAATCATCCTTTCTGCAAAAAAAAATCTTCCTAATGTCCAATCTAAACCTCCTCTGGTGCAGCTTAAGACTGTACAACCCGCCTGGACTTCCAAAAGGCTTTAACAAGCTCACTTGCTTCCAAAAAAAGCAAACATTGCGTGCTCAGAAAGGCCAGGTACGAATTGCAAAAAAGATGGGAACAGAAGCACAGGATGAAATGGTCACTTTTCAACAACTGTTCTCTGTCGTTTTTCAATACATTCAAAACCATGAAGTGATTTTAATAAGATGGCAAAGTCTGCAGATGACAGGACATAACATCGCAAACAGCATCAACTGTGAAAAATGTCTTAGTCATTGGTTGACAAAATGGTAGATGTAGATAAATGCAAAAACTGGGGCACACAAGAAAAAACATTCAAAATTCGTCTTCAATATTATGAGCTTCAAGTGTTCCTTCTCAGGAAATATGTTGCAGGAATTGGGAAAAAATGCAATCAGATATGGACATACTCAAATCACACTAAAAAGAGGAGGCTCCTCAGCAACATTAACACTGTGGAACTACTTTCCACACAACACTGAAGTTCTTACAGTATCAACGGGTTCAAAAGGGATTAGAGAGGTTCCCAGAAGACAAATTCATTGGAAAGTACATAGTAACACCTCAGAGAATTCCCAGGGTGCAGTCTTAAGGCAAACAGTATCATGTTCCTGTCGTTTTATTCTGGCCCTGGCTCACGGAGGAGACAGGAGAGAAGGCCAGGCAGAACTTCAGTATAACCAACACCAGTCACATGAAAATCCTGTTACATTGCAATCTGATAAACCAGCAAAATAAACAACTTAAATTAAACCAAATAGGTCCTTTGTTGTTGAGAGCTACCAAAACATCTGAATTACCTAAACCCAAAGCTGGGAATTTACTAGACAAGCATGTACTTTTTAAGCAAGTAGCAAAGTTGTCACTGCCTCACAGTTTAACATTAACTAACTTGTCTCCACTGCATCAGATTGCTTGTCTCAGCATCAGATTTATGGCAGCACACGGACTTTCATCCTCAGAGAGCACCTTTGTGCTCTTCATCTTCAGAAGCATTTGTCCTTCTGGTAACTGATGTTCTGGAAAGCAGCAGAAAAGGGAAGTACTTCATGTCTTGCACAGCAGCTGCAGGAATCAAAATACACTAGTCAGAAGTGAAACAAGTCCAAACCAAATGTTCAGTAAGGGCTCAATTATTGATCTGCTACAGGCCATGTTACTGCCCCAGTTACCTCTGAGGTCAGTGCAGTGCTGTGTCGCCGTTTTTCTGGCTGGAACAATGCTCACGTACCATCTCTTACTAAATATATGCTGATCCACTGCAAACTGCCTAAGGATCTGGACAAGCCCAAGAGGAATTAATCATGAACCTTCTTTTTCCTACTGGTATAGATCTACCCTGAGGCCATAGATTAAACATTTGTAAAACAATGACTAGATTTTCTAGTTCTGCAGAAAAAATTACTTTTGGGTAGAGAAGAAAATTACTTTTGGGTAGAGAAGAACAGAGGCTCTGGGTTGTGTGTTTCTTATTTTGAGTTGCTTTATTGTTTCTCCTTGAAAATGGATTAAAAGCAGAGGATTTTGTAGGCCCTTCCTACCTAAGAAAGAAACACAAGAAGGATTTTAGTTTTCATCTGGGTTATTATCATGTGAAAGTCTACCCAGCAATGGGCAGGGGAGGTGCCAAACCACAGGCTAATTCAAGTTAGCATCTAAAAGCTCTTGCTTTCAAATACCACTTTTACTGGTACTTATTACACGTTATTCAATGTACAGCTTATAACACATCTATACAAGAAAGTGAGGTTTCGATAAAGCTTTGGCTGTGTGGGAGACTGGATCCTGACTTTACCAGGTGCCTACACCAGGCTGCCTGACACACCTGAAGCACAGCACTGCTCAGTGAGACACAGATAAACTTTTAACGCTTCAGTAAACACAGATCAAAACTGCTACTGTTTTTTAAACATCCCAAGACCTTGGTGAAATAATTTTTGTCAATATTTTTCAAACCACAAGTTCATGTTTCTAAAAATTAGATGCAGAAAACCGTTCAATATAGTTTTCATTCTGACACACATTTTTTAAAACAGACTTCCCACACTTTGTAAATCATGACTATTGCCAGCTAGAGAGGCAAATTAGAAATGGAACATACAAAACAAATAAACAAAAAAACCTTGAACTGTGATGTTTAAATGTTCCCTGACTGCTTACAGTGCCGTATTATGATTTGAATGACACAACTGGGCTCTGAGAACCTATAAAAGAAAACTCTCTTGTCTAGAAGGCAACAGAGTTTTCTTTCTCTGCCTGCCCCTCATACACATCTGGGTTGTGAAGAAAAATGGCTTGACTGACCGGCTTTACTGTGATCAGTCTAGATCCAATTTGTACTTCATCCTCGCCATCCCTCTCAAAAAATTCCCTGCTACTTTTGGTGTAAAAATGCTGCAAGATTTGGCACCTCACAGCCTCCTTATATAAAGAGAGAATTAATTTAAATTTGCTGTTTCTACTTTGTCCTAGCAACATGAAACACACACACAATTTGATTATATAATCTCCAGATATGTGGGAGGGATTTGGAGGCTTGACTGAAAACCTACCGCTTCTTATGCATTCAAAGGCTTGACAGCATGTTTGTCCTAAGTACACATCCATGTAGCTGAAATCACAATTGAGTTCCTCCACTCTATATCATCAAAAAAGCCACCAAAAAAACAAAAGCCACAAAGGAAGAGAGTAAAATTAAAAAAAAAATTACAACACGCATGACAACTATACAATAGCCTGAGCTTGGTCCTGCCATAAATAGGAACAAGTCCAAAAAAGTAAATGGATTTACACCAATTTATACTATCCAGTAACTTTAGTGATTTCAGTCCAAATACCAGCAGATCAGTCACCATAAAATACAGTCACCAGAATTGATACTGACGTCACTGTTGCTGGCAGCTTTTTCTGAAATCTGTGGACCAGCTGAACTTTAGCCTTTTTTTCAATAAACACTCAAGCACGTAACACACCAGCAGTTCCAGTGACAGAAGTGTTAAGACACTTCCTGTGCCCTTTATCTATCACTCTTCTGTGTGCCTTGGTCTTAAGGCAAATGGCAGTCTTTCGGTTATCAGTGAAGTCAGTCTGTTTTCATTGATAGGCTAAGGTTTTCAAAAATACCACCAAAAAATTTTAACATTCACTTTTACAGTCTTAAGAAAAGTTCCAATTATTCTGTTTGAAGAGTCACAGAACTGAAGAAAAGCACAGAAAAGAGACAAGGTTCAACTCGACGTATTTTTACAGCACAAGTACTAGCAAGCTGAATCCAGCTGAAATGTATCAGCCTTTGAAAAATCATTAGCATCATCTTTGTTCTCCCTTTTTCAAACTTTAAAACCTGATGCTGTCTCCAATCTGTCTGACTTCAAAAGCAGAAAATTATTTGTCCTCAATATGATTATACCTGCATACTGAAAAACACTTCATGAATGTTTTAATTTTGACCTTTTTTACCTTACATTTCTTCTTTAAGATATGCAGATGAAACTTCCACAACTGGACACCAATTTGTTCCCACATAAATAAGTGGAAAATAGCTGATATTCCAGAAACCTTCTTGAGATCTTAATCACTTTTCACCAACAATGACAAGAGATGCCATAAGTTATTCTGATCAACTGAATATGGTAATATAACCTGAAAGTTCACAGTAGTTCAGGTCTTCAAAATACCAGGATGAGTGAAGAGCCAGAAGCAATTTTTGAGACACCCATCTCAAAAGTCTGCCGTGTGCCTCATGCTTTAGGTATATACACCGTGTTCCAGGCCCGTAGCTACCAGTATTTCCAGTACTGTCTTTTCTTCAGCACAGTAACGGGAAAGTTGTCACTGCAGTTAAGGCAAAAGGCTGGGAGCCCTGAGACTCAGGGCAAGCATTCAACTCTGTCATGGATTCTTAAAGGATTGACCACTGACACTTTCAAACCGTTCAGAAGAACAGCTGTTCCTTGCTCTAAGAATGCCACTTGGTTTCTCAAGGCTTGTGTAGCAGTCTGCAAGAGACTGTCTGCACTAAAGCAACACAAGCTAATTTCAAATCAATAGCCATGTGTCATGATTCAGAGGAAGAGTTTACATCAAGCTTATGACAATTTTCAGAAGTTGCTATGAAGAAAGCTGCCGTATCCTGGCATGCCCTGCTCTATCCTTTCTAGAGCAGACTTTAGCATGTAGCCACCAAACTAAGAGGACTAAAACATCCATACTTACACGAAATATTTGAAGAACCAATGAGAATGGTTGAAAAACATTTTAGCTAAGAAAATGAGTCTGGAGACAAGACGATACCAAATGAGCCAAGAGGACAGAGCTGGCACAGGCAGGCTTCGGACAAGTTTGAGATGGGGAAGGGGTAAATACGGGTGAACTTACAAAAGAACTATGGATCTTCCTCCTGAGCCAAAGCAGAGTTCCAGAAGTGGAAATAAACCAGAGGGTATAGACTTTTGCCCAATCTGTGCATAATTTATACTAGTAAGTAAATAGCAATGATGTCTTAAAATAGTTCAAAAGTTTAGGGTGACACATAACACACTCCTATATGTGCACTGGGTGTCTCAGAAAACCAATATGGATGGAGATCTGGGACACTGTCATATTTAGATTCCAAATATCGTGGAAGTTAGCATAGCTCTGAGAGCTGAAGGCAGTTGGGATGTTACCCTGCCTATTTTGTGACAGGGTAACAATAGGCCAAAAACCAGGAAATCTTTCCGATGTGCCAAGAAAGAAACAATACAAAGGCTTCCTGAGATACAGAAAGCATAGCAGATGTCCCAGCACTGCCAAAATCCTGAGACTGAGGAGTGTTCAAGTAGATTAGTGTCAGTTCCACCAATCTGACCAGTCAGATCAGCTCTGGCAAAGACAGTACACTACAAATCAAAATTCCTGCATTTCTGCCACTGGGTGAATCCATCGTTCATGAGTAAGTTTCCACTTTCTGACACTGCAAAGAGCAAGCATGCAAAGAGTTACTCGTGAGGTTTAGGCAACCCATGCTGGCCCACTCCTATTTTTTTAAACCTGTGAGACCAGAGAACAGCAGAAAACTGTTATGTACTTCCCAGAAAATTGGACAGAATTACACCTTTTTCTTCTGGTAAGCCATAAGCTTGCTTTTTTCACTTTTTGTTCCAAGTTGGTCACATTAGTGTCAGAAGCATCGTATTTTTTACAGAAGACATCCTTTCCAAACCACAGCTTTGTTCACTTCTGACTCCAAGGTAACCAAAACAAACATTCTAGCAAAGAAAAGTTGGTCGTCAAATAGCTATAAGAAATTTCTGCCACAATGCTTTTCTCACAAGCAAATTTTTCTTATTATTTTTAACTGTCATAAGAAAATCTTTCTCTCTGCCCTCTCTCCCACTTCTCATCTCTAGAAAAATTTCATATCCATTCTGTAATAAATTAGTACGTCTGCAACTGTCATAAAGTAACACACATACAGTCAAGTGGAAAATTGTTCCCTTCAATCCACCACAGAATGCAATAAGCAATAAAAAATAAAATAAAATTACTAGAACAGAAGAGAAGCTTTCAAAATATGTTTACTTGCCTCCCGTTCTTTTACCAACATCATTTTTTTCTTACTGGATTTCTCAAAGAAAAAAGAAAATTAATACCACCAAGAGCATTTTTAAAGCCACCTTCACATTGCCTGAAATGAAAAAAAGCACATGAATCCAAGTCTTTGCCAGCTATGTATAACCTCTGCATTATCACACATTTCACCATTTACAGACAGATGGTTGATTCCCTGTTAATTTTCCTTAAGACATATGCTTTTCTGTTGAACAAAACTCTCAACAGAAGTTTTAAAAACTTACAAATGAACACATGAGCAAATGCAGTGCTGAGGCCATAAGGCAGTTAATACTGTCAATTTATGTATATGACATTTCACAGTAATCCAGGCTGCACTAGTCTTTAGTGCACTCACAGAATCTAACCCCTATTTCTCACTGGCTCACTTCATTTCTAACTTTCTCATTTACATATTGGCAACTCCCAAGCTTCATTTATCTTCTGTTCATAAAGGGAAGAGTAGTAAAGGCCTATGAAACAATAACCAGTGCACAGAGAATGGAATTCCACCAGTCAGTTATCTCAAGCCTTTGCTATTTGTAGGTAGATGAAGGTTCATACAGTTTATTGGTAAAGGTCCTTGACTAAACCTAAATTAAAAGAGGAGCCTATCGTGCCATTATTATTTGATGTCTACTCAGACCAAAAGCAGAGGTTGAAAAACTATATTCTTATGGAATACCTTCTTTCTAGTTCACTCCAACATCTCCTGCAAATATTTACATTCTCAACACTACAGGCGCATCCTGGTGTCCACCCAGCTGCTATCTTCCATCTGAGGGTCTGCTCTGTTCTCTTGAGATTATTAGTCTCTTAATTAAGACATTTGTATATACATATTATTTTAGGAACTAAAAATACTATTACATTTCTTGAAAAATTAGCTCTTCTGCTCTCAGAAGTGTAGAATTGAACTTTGCAAAATGCTTTGGATAAATTGCCCTTCAAACTGGGTTTCATTACTTCCTTGGTTTTCAGTAAACCAAACAAAAATTTGAATAGGATGATCTTATCCAGGTCAGTAAAAGCAACCCATTCTGCAATAGATATGACAATTTCCTCAACTCCAATTATAACTAAGTCTGCCTAATTAGTAGCAGCTGATGATCATCCATCACTTTTTTGACCATTCTCCCCTCTTATGCAGGTCCCACTGCATCCACACATGTGCTCTAGTACATCCTTTCACAATGATTTCCAATGCTGCCAGTCTTTGAATGTTATTCTGATCACATCTTACTGGCTAACGAAACATTTGTGTAATGTCTCTCTAAATACTTTCCAGACCACAACAGGCGACAAAATCTTAGCGAGAAGTTTCCACTCTCTGAAAAGGGGAATATGTGCACTTTAGAACTCCCCAGGCCTCAACTTCAGGTATCACTGTAGAGGGGAAAACCTTGAGAAAACTAAACCAGTTAACAAGCTGGTATAAAATATATTTTCAAGATGATACCAAATGGTACCATCTGATTATATGGATCAGAGGGTACCAAACCACAGTGGATGACTGTATTTGGAACAAATTCAGTGCACTTTACACCAGCAGCTACAACCCAGCAAACAGAGCCTGACACACATCACATTTAAGTGAGCTATGTGTTAGCACAGTTTCAAGTATATACTTTTATCAAGAACTACTATCACTACTGATACCTTTGAAAGATAGCACAAAATATCACTAGAAGATACCCTTGCTATATATCAGACAGCTTATCATTCTGAAGCAGTTTGCATACTGTTAGTGGTGACATATATTCAGATAACCTCATCATCATCATGTAAATAAACAAGGTATCATTTGTCATCCTCTAACAGAAATATAAAGCTTAACCCATATACAGTTTAATCTTTAATTGAATACAGTTGCTTATCTAACCCATAGATCTTTCTTCTCTGGTCAAAACAAAAAACATTCCTATATAAAACAGATTCAACCTATTCTATAGCTGCTGCTGGAATGGACATCTTGTTGCCAAACTGCTCCAAAATCAAGTTTCTATTAATAAACAGTTAAAAATATAAAGTAAAGCTTGCCATTTAGGATCACATTTCTTGTACTGCACCTTTGAATTTATCACGTGTTACAGCTGGTACTACACAGCTAAATTTCTTGTTATGCATCAAATGAATGGATATTCTACCATCGTCCTGCCATACTACAACACTGACTAGAGAAGAGCTGTTGGTTTCAAGCTACAATGATCAATGGCACAGATGACTGTGTCAGCAGACTGGCAAACAGATCTAGTTTTAAATCACAAAAACATATGCTGTGGTTTTATTATTTCAAAGGGAGATGCCACCAACCATTAGTGAAAGTGAATATGAGTATCACGCTCTCTCCATTTCCATCTTCAATACCTTGATCTGTTTTCATTTTTTCCCTTGCCAAAATGTTTTAGACACTTTAGGTGCTTGAGGATGATGTTCCTTCTCCCTGTTATTTTTTTTTATGGGACTTTCCCTTAGACCTTGGAATTAGTTCAGGATATTTTTAAATTAAAAATTATATAGTCCTCCTGTAGGTGTTCTCTTTTTCATCTTGCTTGAATTCTCACATGTCTAGCTTTCCCCAAAGACAGCTCAAGAGGAAAATTATGACAGATGCCTGCAATGTACAGAAACAGCAGGAGGAAGAAAATCAACAGGGAGCAGAAACTGACTGAAGCATGTGAAGGAAAAGGGAAAAAAGAGGTAGAATTTAGAGGTAACTTAGCAATTGGGACAGTTAGCCACTCAGGAAAGGCGTAAACTTGAAAGTCCATAATCTTTCTCCTCTCATCGTTATTTACCTTCTTCCTTGATCCTTTTTTATATGACATGGTGATAGATCACTATAACAGAGATGATTTGACAATTATTTTTAATATTAAAAGAAACAAAAGTGTTGAAGATGCTAATAAATAAAGTATGACAAAAGTGAGACAAAAAATACTACAAATTAACACTCTAATGGACATAGTACAAAAAAATGTAGTATGATTTCACTTTCTTATAGTGGGATTGTTTGTTTTTAAGAAAAAGAGATGAAAAAATTTTTGGCCATTGGGAAAAAATTTTACACTACCTTAGAATTTTAGCACTCAGTCATTCTACATTTATACAGATTTGGTTGATTAGCTGGAAGATCAAAAGACTAAAAGTACATCAGGGAAAACAGTTACAAATCAGATTTCAGAAAAATAACAAATCAGGCATTCAAAAATATACAGGGTCTTATTTACCACAATCATTCTTTCTGGAGCTTGAAGGTGTATAAATAGAAACCTTTCACCAAGAGGTTTATAGTATTTCATCAGGAAGCCTGACACTTCAGACAATGAAGGACTTCACGTTAACATATTCTTCAGGAATAATTAATAAACAGTCAGCTGGTCTGGCTCCTTTAAAAGCAGCTTGGTTCTTTTGTTTCTTTTAGCTGCTACCCTCCTACTTTCAACTGCAAGGCAGACAGCAACACTTTTTCCTTCCTGCCAAACCAGGAAGATATTTCTTAAATACATAGGCTGAAACAACTTTCTAGATTACACAGAGATACAATATGTCGCTATTCTCTCCATAATTAATCCACAGGAGAGATAAAACTTTAACAGCTTAAGAGTATTTTGAATTCTCACAATTCTGAACAATTCACAATTTTTAAATATTTTTGGTCTCCTTATTGCTAAAATATTTTAAGGCAATGTAAACTGTTTATTAATATTAAGAATAACTTTAATACATTGAGATGCTTAGCGTGAAGTAGGGCAAACTCTATTTTTTGGTGTTCCATAGCAAAATAAATAAATGCTACTGGTAGAGAACACCAGACTCGAGCAAACCATCTGCATACCTCCCAAAAGTTGTAATACAATATAAAGCTCTGTTCTGAAATGAGAGATACAGTTGACAGATTAAAGGAAATTATTCAATTTTTTCTACATTTTTATAGAGAGAGAATCTGTATCCCTTTTGCCTTTAGAAGCAGAAATACCTAATCGGAGAGTTCTCCAGATATATTCTGTGATCTAAGTATACTAAACCAATTTCAATATCCCTGGTTTAAAAAA